>JAHZTW010000002.1:49222694-49271322 GCA_020283515.1 Alliaria petiolata | reverse complement strand
GATTCAAACTGGGAGATTGCTAAGCTTGTGGTAAGTACACCGAACTTTCCTAAGGTTGGCTCTATATCATGTGGATTCAAGAAGTGTTAACGAGTTGTGGCGTTCTAAAGGATAGCTGGAAGTTTCTGTTTTCAAACTTCTACTTCATTCTAAGTTTATGTTTTGCTTGAGGGCAAGCAAAGGCTAAGTCTAGGGGAGTTGATATATCATGGTTTTTACCCGTTTTTGGACCATGATATAAGTCTTTATATAGAGTCTTTTGGTATTTTTAGAGTCTTATTAGAGTCTTTGCAGGTTGGACTACGTTTGGAGCATAATTGAATATTTTAGATCATTCTGGAGCATTGTGGAAGAAGCTGCAAAGTGATGAAGTCAGAGAGCCAAATTTTGGAATGAGTGTCGATCGACACCAATCGTGGATTCCTAAAACCGTCTGATTTTACAAGTGTTAAAGAAAAAAGAAATTTGCCCAGAAGATTTCCTTATTTACAAAAGTGCTCCAGCTCGTGTTTTAACCTATAAATATCGTTTTTCACCAATTGTTTAGGCTACACACAATATTTTAGAGAGAGATTTTAGAGAGCTTTTGGGGAGATAGGTCCTATACTCTGTTCTTGAGAGATTTTGAACCCCTTTATTTCTTCTATTGATTTCTTTCATGCTTTCTATTCAAATTATGATTTGTGTTTCATTGATCATGCCTGAGTAGTTTGCTTGTTAGGTTTAGGGTTTTTCAAAGGTGATTGATGAATTGTTAGGTCGAATTAAATTGTTAGGATAAAATCATTAGAGTTCTTCATCTGGATTTGTGTTTAATGCTGATTTTAGCTTCATGACCTAGAATCTGATCTTAGGTTAATTGGTAGACACGAGAGTATTATTGATTGCCTGAACTAATGTTAGATGAGGAAAATACCTATTCACAAAGAGATTTGGTTTAGGTTTTTGTGAACAATCGAACCTGAACTTTAATGCTTGTCTAAATTGATAGGATTTGCAAAGAGATTTGGAATTCTAGGGTTTAGATATAGATAATCTTTGCAGCGAGAGTTGGTTGATTTTATTGTTGTGTTTCGAGTTCAAGAACGGATCTTCGTAATTCCTAACATTCTGTCTAGATCTACAATTAGGATTCACCTGAGAATTTTCCTGAACCTAGCTTTTGTCTCCTGAATTTACTAAACGTTTAATTGCTTTCTGTCTTTTACTTTTACATTCTCACTTAGCTTAATTTGAATTTAGAAATTCGTTGTGTGACTATCCCTTCCTTGTAGATTCGATCCCTAAATACCAGAGTGATCTCTTAATTTGAGAGAGTAGCTTTAGGGTAAATTTGAGAGCATATCAGATTCGGCTGGATCTTCTGCAATTAAGAGGGAAGGAAGATTAATCAAAGTACGACGACAGCTCCGAAGGAATCACGCTCCTTCTTGCCCTCCAACAAGCCCGAACCCTTGGGTTCAAAAACATCTCCGTCGCTTTATATTCGTAGCAGCTAATCAAAGCAATCAACAATGATTCATCTCGAAAGAACTCCACGGGATTCAATACGATATATCCTCGATCTATCTCTATCTTTTGATGTTATCAATTTCATTTATGTACCAACAGAAACAAACTCTGAAGCTGACTCGTTTGCAATGCATGTTCTATTAAACTTTGGTCAGAGACCGGTTTAAGTCGAATAAAATCAGTGCTTGCACCCCAAAAAAAGTCATAGTATATTGGCAGGTAGTTACGACTGCCCGTGGATGACGTGGTCGAGAAGAGGTGGCGGTGGCTAGCTTCAATCACATTGCTTCTTCATTATGTAATCGAAGCGCAAGATTGCTTTATTTTTTGCTTTACACTTCGTGTAATTCTATTTAAAATCTTTGTGCCATGAGACATTTGTATCTTGTTGCAATCAATAAATTATGAAGTTATAAAAAAAATGTTTTATTTTGATCAGATTATTGGCTTCCCATGGTTAAATGGTAATGAAGACATATTGGATCAATGATTTGGAATGATTTTTTTTTTTCTAAATCTTTTTTTTTTTGAATCTAGAATTTGAAAAAGTTTTTCAAAGTTCAAGATTATTTGATTAGCCATTTATACAAATTCATTAAAATCTTGGCTTTTTGGAAAATTGATATTTCATTAATAAACTATGTCAAAAAATAATTTAGAATGATTTGAAAGATAATCTATTATATAAAAGAGGGCCAACCACTACAAGAAATCATGTGTGGTGTATCATTTATTTTATTTGTTAATATCATTTATTGATTGATGCAAATTCAGTTGCATCATTTAATTAAATGACCCTAGAAGTGGTGACTCTAATCATTTACATCAGTATTATTTAATTGATGTTAATATATATTATTTGCAATAAATGATATTAATATTTGCATCATTTAAAATAAATGACATTAGTATTTTGCATCAATTAGAATAAATGATATTAAAATTTGCATCAGTTAGAATAAATGATATAAAATTTGCATCAGTTAGAATAAATGATATTAAAGTTTACATCAGTTAATATAATTGAGGTAAACATTTGCATTAACTAATACAAATGATGTTAATATTCGTCTCGGTTATAACAATTGATGTTAGATATTTATATCATATATTTTAGTTGATACTATATAAATTATAAATAAAGAATATTAAAATTCATGTAAATTTTAAATTTTGTGTTAGTTTTTATAATATTATCAATTGGAGATAGCTAATCATTTTGTATTTATTATTCTAAGGAATATATGTAAATACATATGTATGATTTAACATATAAAAAAATATGGTGTTGATCTTTTATAGAGGAAAAAAGTAGTACTCTTCATCCTTCTTTAGCAAAGTGGTACAAATAGTTCTTTAGTTAAAATTTTGCTTGCATCATTTTATAGTGTCAATTTTTAATAAGTGATTCAAAATAGAATCAGTTATTTTTTTGACACTTTATAAGTGATGCTATCTACTTTATTTTTATTAATTGATGCTAATTAAGTTAGTATTATTATCAATTATTTTAGTTGCTGCTAATCTTTTGTTTTTTTGTCAACAGCTTCGGTTCTTAGAACGGTTCAGAAATCCAAACCGGTGGAACCGAATTTACATAATCTAAACAATAAAGGTATTCTCGAGCACCTCGTGCGAACTTGTCTGCCTTTGTGTTTTTAGCGCTTGGGATATGCAAGATTGCTAAAGACGTAAACTCCTTCTTGCTCTTCTCGTATTCCTCCAGATGTATAGCGAAAGCCGGCCATTCTTTTGGGTTAGACACCATCTTCACCAATTCTGAACAGTCCGTGACGAAAGCCACCATTATTCTTCTAGCAATGAGCATACAATGCATGACCCATATCAATGCTTCTAATTCCGAGTGGAGTGGAGAAATGCTTCGTCGCACATTTCGCGCCCCCATTAAAGTTTCATCTGTGCCAACGCCATGGCAGTACCATCCCAAACCAGAGTTAACTGTTGTATCCTTCCAAGACCCATCTATCTGACAGCATAACCCGACTAGCAGACAACTATGTACCGCCTGATTGACGTGTTGTGTTTGTACCAGTATTTCTTCAATTTGTGCGTGTTCCCACGTCCCTGCTTCCGCTTTCGCCAGACGTGACACTTCTCGGGGGTCCCGATCTATGTTTGAAAAGTGTTTGGCATTTTGTTCTTTCCAAATATATCATAATAACCATGGATACACCAACATTTCCTCGTTGTTGAGTAACTGCCAGAACAAGTGTGCCATATTAGAATATAAAGCACCTGTCGGAAACCTTCGCGGTGGCGTAGGAATTGACGATAATTGATGTAAGGATTTTTATGCCTTAACTCAATCCTCTTTTTTTTTTTTGGACAACAAATTAATTTCATTAAACTAAAAGTTGAAAAAGCTTAGATCCATACAACCGGAAGTAAAATCAACGGTGATAAGATTACAGTAGAGTAGAACGATAAAATGAAAGATAGGAGCATTAAGGGGCGAGACTTGCTCAGTGAAGTGAAAAAACTTATGGAGAAGCTTCACACATAACCCGAAAGCTGTTGCTCGAAAGAGCGTCACATAGTCGAGAAGAGACCCGACGTTAATACACCCAAAAGACTGGGTTTGAAAATGGACTTCAAGCACCATCATTTGTAGTCGAATCTGAGCGGAGGAGGATTGTTGCCCGTGTTGGCTACCTCTAATTCCCGTCACTTGCGGTCGAAGCTGAATGGAGGAGGATTGTTGCCAGTGTTGGCTACCTCTAACTCCTATCCCATGTGGTCGAAGCTGATTGGAGGAGGATTGTTGCCATCGATGGCTACCTCTAACTCCAAAAACCTCAGTTGCGAGTTCGGAGATACGCCGGTAAGTTGACAATACTCCGAAACCCAAGTCGACAAATTCCGACAATAACCCGACCATTGATCCGGTAGATTTGACAATAAGCTTTAAAAAAGATGGGTTGAGGCAAATCCATAAAATTAAAAGACTCACAAAGCCCTTTAACTTGCAGATTGGTTGGCCCATCTCAAGGCCCACAGAAGACCAAGTGCCGCACAGTGGTGAAGACAGAAATTCAGCGCAAAAACATCTTGGTGGGCTGAACTTGGGAATAAAGCCCACTTCCTGAAAAACCTGGGCCAAGCCCACCATTGTATTTTGAAGGGTTTGAGTGAGGGGACACTCGACGGCTGAGTAGATCTCCGCTTCTGGGAAGACGCCGTCAATGAAAACTCCGGTGTTAAAAGATGAGGGGCACTTTATAGGAGCAACGACCAGAGAACTGGACCGTTTCGCCGGACCGGACTCAGGATGTGCAATCGGATTACAAGGAACACGCCCAGGAAAGGAGAGAAGCTTGAGGTTCTGATTCATCGTCGGTGAGAGTTCTTTAGCCGGTGGAACTATCACCACGGAGAGGGGAAATAGAGCAGTTGACGGTGAAGGAGAATGAGTGAAGGGCTGAGAGATCGAAGATGGCAAGAGAACACTAGCCCGTAGGTCCGGCGGATCCGGCGGGTCCGGTGGCTCCGGAGGAGAGGCAGGGGTCGGTTGCACTGGAGGAGGAATCATCGGGTGGAAAGAGAGAAACGGTGCTCGAGCAGGCCGCTCCGACGTAGTGAAGAGACAGATCGGAAACTCAGTCCTCAAAAGCTCCATATATCCCGTCGATTTATACGTCGGAGAGAGAGATGGAGAGCAGCCGTACAAAAACTCGCCGAAGAAGAGGAGATCCCGAGACCAAGATCACCGGCGAGCCTAAGAGAAGAGGTGAGTGGCGGAGATCCGGCGGAGGATGGCCATTCTGGTTGTCGGAGGTCTTCAAAACGGCTACCTCGTTTTCTGTGTCAGAAAGAAAACTAGGACGACCCTTTTTTAATATTAGTAATTGATCATATAGAAATGAATATATAAAATTTTGAACCTAAACCAAACTTATTAGCTTACCATCTAGCCGGTCTACTCCACAACTTCGAAATTGTACAAAATCTAATGACAATCTTCATGATAAGTTTTGATCGGATCCTTGAAAATCGTGTCGGATATATGTGTTAGATACTTGAAGGAGTTACTTAATTATATGATCTAATTTCAACGATCCGTGTTTTCACATAATTAGGAATATTATTAAAAAAAACGGAAAAGAGAAATCTCTAACCTAATCGGGAATTTGATATATAAACTAAAAAATTCATATTTTGATATTTCTTCTGGTAACAAAACGTAGTGTGAGGATATGGAATCTCCTCATAAATTGCCATGGAAACAATTGATACTGCCAGTTTTGATAGTCATATACACTTTATTTTGGATCATCGATTGTTGCTATTGCAATAGGAATAGTCCCACACGGGATTACCTCAACATGACATTGAAATCGGACGACAACTTCCTTTGCCGGTTGCGACGAAAGTTTTAATGTTCACAGATATTAAAGAAGAAGAAGAAGAAGACGAAGGGAGGGATGATCATGAGATTAGACGTTTAAAGAAGTGTGGACATGTTTTTCATCGTTTTTGTATTGATTCTTGGCTTACACGCCGCCGGAGCTGTCCAAATTGTCGTCCTTCTGTTGATTTGATTTCATGATTTTTGGTCTTTAACTTTAACNACATTTCTAAATGAGCTATCTCTAGGCCTTAAGAAGCTTGGGTCTAGATTTATCCATGGTGTGTGGTATAAATCCCTTCTTCATCCTTTCCTCCTAACTCATGATGTTTGGTGGAAAGAAAGAATGAAAAGCATAAAGCAAAGATCTTAAACATTGGCCTTACTAACCCCCCCTCACATCCATGGTGTATGGGAAGGGAAAGATTAGTATCTTGGATTTGGTTTTAGGGGATTTCCTAAGTCTTTTTGAGATAAGGAAATCCCTTGTATCAAATAGATCTTTCTCAAGAGTCTCTAGGCTTTAAGCCATCCTAATCCAAGAAGATAATTAGATGAAGAGCAAGAAAATACCAAGATTCAACCTTTAAAACCTTCTTAATCACCTCATCCATAAATCCAAAAGAATTACTCACAAGTCATATTCAAACCTCTCTTAAACATAAGTTTAGATCTGATGAACATAATTGATGAAATTAAGAAGAAAGACTTGTTACTAGAAAATACTTTGATATGTAAAATAAAAAGACAAAGAATTTTCACAAAGAGTAAAGCGAGATTTAAGAAGAAAGACTTGACATTAGAATAAAAATAAAAAGAGTTTTTATAAAGAATAAAACAAGAAGTAACTTATATAAAAAAACTAAGTATTCTTAAGAACACTCAAGAACTAGAGAAACTTACAAGAACACTAAGAAGGCTTTAAAGAGAGAATAATAGTTTTTCTTGACTTATTTAGACTAAGAAGAGTTGATTGAAAACTGAATGAATATTACAAGCACACACACACTCCTTATATAGAATTTTAAACATGGCTTTTGGCCTTAAAAGAGGGGTCAATGGGCAAGGGGCGAAGGGCAAGGGACAAGGGACCTATCTAATCCCACTTTTACTAAAGGATAAACACTTTTTTGGAGCAACTTGCAAATGATATCTTTTGGTTTGGATGCATAGATTGATCTATCTGTATCTTTTGCACTACTGCACAGTTGGACTTGAAATCACCGCCAAATGAAAGCTAACACAATTTCCTAAAATTTTCATGAAGAACGTAGAGGCTAAATCGCAATCAAAACCCTTCATACAAACTGATCTTTCAGTTAACGAAATTGGTCGCCAAACTTCCAGACGGACGTGTTGTCACTTAAATAGCCCTATATTCTGAACCACTGACCATAATGGAATGAAACAACCTCTGAACGAACGGTATCTAAATTTTCTATGAGTTTTATGAAGATTGTGGAGGATGAATCGGAATGGAAAGTCTTTGTAGGATCTGATCTTTAAGTCGCTTTAGGTGGCATGGACTTGAATCGGTTGCAACATCTCAGTACAGCAAGTCAGATGACATCAGTTTGCTTCTTACTCTTCTCTACTTGTTCCTAGCTCATCATCATGTTTTCTGCTTTCACATTGTTGCCAAATCCATAGAATAACCTGAAATGATGCATATATACAAAAGAAAATGCAAATGTTAATGCAAATGTTCTAAATCCTATAAATGATTAAATACTATGATTATACTTAGTTATAAATGAAATATGTATGAAAACTTATTATAAATGTATGATAAATATATAGAAAATATGAGTATATCAACTCCCCCAAACTTGCATTTTGCTTGCCCTCAAGCAAACAAAGACAAACTAAGAGAAAATGATTGAAGGTGGAAGTTCATATCCAAAAGTGTTTTTCAAATGAATCAATTAAATGGTCCTTGTTCTCAACTCTAAGATGCAGAACACAAACTTTACTCAAAAGAACTTAGCCGTATTCATCACATATTGAATTTCAAATCAAGAGTTGTCTATTCAAAGCAATCCAAGAATCCTAACCTTTAACATTAATTTATGCTCAAACCGTGAATCACACTTATGCTTTCAAAACCGAATACATTTGGCTAAGGGTCAAGGCTAAGAGATAAAGATGAACTCATTCAAGTGTGTACTCCAAGCAATGGTTTCTCTCAAGAAGAATTGAACTTATGCATAATGCTTAAGGTAGAAGGCAATGATGTATACATGATTAAGCTCCCATCTACCCTTGTGTTTCTAATGATCTTAAACCCTTTTCTTTTATTCTTTTGATTTCTCCCAAACCACTTAATCTACCCTTCTATCAAGACTTAAAACATGCCTTGCTTTATTCGCAAAAGATTTTATGAATCAGTTCTCATTTTCAGTTTTAGGTAGCTTTCATTTTCTTTGACCTTTGGCTCTTTTGATTTCTCTTTTTCTTTCTTTTCTTTTCCTTTCCACAAACTTAACATGCTTTTGAAAGCAAGCATACAATCTTTTGTATAACAAATTTTTCCAAACCGAAACCCCCATTCCTAAGTTTTTAACTAGCTTTTAATTTTCTTTGCTAGAATCGTATGGAAGCTTATTCATGTCGCCCTAAACCTAACATTTTATGCCAAATTCAATGAAAAATAAGGCCTCACAATTCATAGTCACACACGAATTTTGGCTTGAAATAAGGTAAGGGTTAAGGTGTGGAATTCTATTTAGGCTTACAAGAGAGTGATGAAGGGAATAAGAAAGTCTAAATATTTTTTTTTTGTAATCCATCTATTCTTTCTCAAATGCACAAGTATGATAATTAAATGTTCATATTAAGGTTCTCATTGATAGGAAAGGATTCAATTCATGCTTGTTTCAACTTAAGCCAAGAAAATCAAGACAAATGGTCCAAAGATGGTTAGAACTTAATTTCATAGTTTGCACAAAGCACCAAAGAACTACTAACTAGGGTCATTAGCTAATTCATGAGCTTAAAACACTTTTCAAGGATTTTTATGAACATTTCTCCCTATGCATATGAATGGAAGCAACCTATATGATATGATCTAGACTCAATCCTAGAATGTAAATGCAAGCTACATGATTTTTTTTCAAAATTTTAGAATTTTTTCTTATTTTGTTTTTGTATTTTTCTATGCAATATATGTATGCATGAAGACTCAAATATGTTAAAAGCAAAATAATAAGAGCACAAAACACAAAGTTAAATCTTTCAACCTCTCCCCCAAACTTAAATTACACAGTCTCTTGTGTAATCCAAGTTCAAGAGAGACCATCAACAAAAATAAAAATCAAAATCCAAAAATGCATGATATTTACAAGGTTTTGGAATGGTGTACCTTGGAGTTTGTTGTGGTTAGGTCTGAGGTCGAGCAGCTGGGTCTGCCTTAGGCACTCTTCTTGGCAATAGATCGAGTGGCATGGATCAATCCAGCCACCGCTTGGTGTTGGAGATTGATTAAACAACCTCCGTCTAGCCATTGATCTTTCTCGGCATGCCTCTTTGCCCTTGTTCTTTATCTCCCTAGAACTTGGTTTTGAGTCTCCGTCTCCCTTGATCCTGCTCACACACACTTAAAAACATAATCTAGAAATTAAATAAAAATTTTATACTCAAAGATAGACATGGGTTTGCCTCCCAAGTGCGCTTTGTTTAAAGTCTTTAGCTTGACATGTTGAGGCTTGGATCACCAGGCTCATACTCATCATAGAACCATCCAATAAATGTGTGCATCCTTATCTCCTCAAAGGGTAACTGCCATGGATCCCAAATTCTCTCTTCTTTGGTTAGGGTTAAACCGAGGTACTTGGCAAAGGGTTGTTCCATTGGGGATTCTTCTTCTTCACCCTCCTTGGAGGCTACTTCAATGGATCTCTCCTTTGTCTTCTCTTTGGGAATGAGTTGCACGTGTGTTTCTGCCTTGGTGGAGAGCTCTTTCTCAACAAATGAGCTTTCACTAGCATCCTCCATGCATTCAACAACCGAAATGTCTTCACAAGGGTCTTCAAATCTTTGCTCAAGATTTTCATCAACAATGTATCCAAGAAGAGCTGTAAGTTCTTTTTCGTCAGCTTCTTGTTGGAGTTCATCATTGGTTTGAGCTTCATCCTCTTGTTCCTCATTCCCTTGTGTGATTTCGGTGTTGATGGACTCCACATGTGGTGTTGCAGCAACTCTTGGACATGGAGCATGAGAGGCTAATGTAGAGTCAAGCATGTCAATTCTCTCATTAAGCTCTTCTTGCCCTTCCAAAATTAACTTCATCATGTTGAGAGTTTCTTCCTCATTAGAGATGTGGGAAGAATAGGCTGCTCCTTGCTCATACTCCATGTCCCAAGATTGGTATCCCTCACCGTATCCATACTCATCATCTTGAGCAGATTGTTCATCCATGAGTCCTCCTTGAGAAGTGGATGAGCTTTCAAAACCGTGGTGGATTGTGGGGTTCGAAGCCATCGTTCTCTCTTGATTCGCTAATAAAGCCTCAAACATTGAAGCTATATCTGAATCCATGCTTTCTCCCTTGTGATTGTGCCTTGTAAAAAGAACAAACACTTGAAAGAAAGTTAGTAACCAAAATGAAAAATAAAAACCTAGTCTATACTAAGCTCCAAATCCTAGTAATTTCAACAAAACCTAAGTCGGCAACGGCGCCAATTGATGTAAGGATTTTTATGCCTTAACTCAATCCTCAAACACACATGTCATTGTAGTATGTGAGGTGTCAATCCAGCCTAGGTGTTGAAAGATACTAAGAATGCAAGAGCAAAGTAAAGCTAAGTCATTTTCGGATTTAATGGGAAACAAATTAAAATAAACTACTTGCAACTACTAAATAATTACGAAAACTATTTTAAAATCCCTACTGGGATGTTAACTAACTAGAAAACTACTTCTAGGAATTTAAAATGCAAAACTACTGATTTATAAAATTCGAAAACTAAAAGCAGATAAATAAGGCTATTTCTAGCAAAATGAAAAGAGCAAACTTTAAATCTAAAAGAGAAAGCTTTTAAAACTACTTATATGAAAAATAACAGATTCAAGGATGAGGTTCATGCTTAGGGAAGATAAAGGTTCGATCTTGGTTTATAAAAAGTAAATCTACACATTTCTAAATGTGCTATCCTTAGGCCTAAGAAGCAATCTTTCCATGGTTTGTGGATAAGATAAGATCCTCTCATCATTCATTCTCTCCAAACCCATGGTTTTTGGTGGAAAAGAATGGTTGATGGAGCTTAAGCACGAATCTTTAACATGGCCTAACTAGCCCTTACATGCCACTCTCATGGTCATTAAGGCATACTAGCCTCTTGGTTTGGGCATAAGAGATTTCCCAAGTTCTTATGAGAAAAAGGAAATCTCTTGGATCATAAAGCCTCTCTCAAGGTCTTTAAGAATTTGATGCCCCAAAACAAGAAAGGATAAAGTTTAAGAGCAAGTAAATCTATACATTTCTAAATGAGCTATCTCTAGGCCTTAAGAAGCTTGGGTCTAGATTTATCCATGGTGTGTGGTATAAATCCCTTCTTCATCCTTTCCTCCTAACCCATGATGTTTGGTGGAAAGAAAGGATGAAAAGCATAAAGCAAAGATCTTAAATATTGGCCTTACTAACCCCCCTCACATCCATGGTGTATGGGAAGGGAAAGATTAGTATCTTGGATTTGGTTTTAGGGGATTTCCTAAGTCTTTTTGAGATAAGGAAATCCCTTGAATCAAAGAGATCTTTCTCAAGAGTCTCTAGGCTTTAAGCCATCCAAATCCAAGAAGAGAATTAGATGAAGAGCAAGAAAATACCAAGATTCAACCTTTAAAACCTTCCTAATCACCTCATCCTTAAATCCAAAAGAATTACTCACAAGTCATGTTCAAACCTCTCTTAAACATAAGTTTAGAGCTGATGAACATAATCGATGAAATTAAGAAGAAAGACTTGTTACTAGAAAATACTTTGATATGTAAAATAAAAAGACAAAGAATTTTCACAAAGAGTAAAGCGAGATTTAAGAAGAAAGACTTGACATTAGAATAAAAATAAAAAGAGTTTTTATAAAGAATAAAACAAGAAGTAACTTATATAAAAAACTAAGAATTCTTAAAAACACTCAAGAACTAGAGAAACTTACAAGAACACTAAGAAGACTTTAAAGAGAGAATAAGAGTTTTTCTTGACTTATTTAGACTAAGAAGAGTTGATTGAAAACTGAATGAATATTACAAGCACATACACACTCCTTATATAGAATTTTAAACATGGCTCTTGGCCTTAAAAGAGATGTACAAGGGGCAAGGGGCAAGGGGCAAGGGACAAGGGACCTATCTAATCCCACTTTTACTAAAGCATAAACACTTTTTTGGAGCAACTTGCAAATGATATCTTTTGGTTCGGATGCATGGATTGATCGATCTGTAGCTTTTGCACTACTGCACAGTTTGACTTGAAATCACCGGTAAATGAAAGCTAACACAATTTCCTAAGACTTTCATGAAGAACGTCGAGGCTAAATCGCAATCAAAACCCTTCATACGAGCTGATCTTTCAGTTAACGAAATTGGTCGCCAAACTTTCAGACGGACGTGTTGTCACTTAAATAGCCGTATCTTCTGAACCACTGACCATAATGGAATGAAACAACCTCTGAGCGAAAGGTAACTCAATTTTCTATGAGTTTTATGAAGATTGTGGAGGATGAATCGGAATGGAAAGTCTTTGTAGGATCTGATCTTTAAGTCGCTTTAGGTGGCATGGACTTGAATCGGTTACTCTTCTCTACTTTTTCCTAGCTCATCATCTTATGTTTTCTGCTTTCAAATTGTTGCCAAATCCTTAGAATAACCTGAAATGATGCATATATACAAAAGAAAATGCAAATGCTAATGCAAATGTTCTAAATCCTATAAATGATCAAATATTATGATTATACTTAGTTATAAATGAAATATGGATGAAAACTTATTATAAATGTATGATAAATATATAGAAAATATGAGTATATCAATAATGCCCATACTTGTAAAGCCGGTGGACATTCAAAAAGTGTATGATTTATGGTTTCCTGCTCCGCACCACATCTGCCACACTGAGGATCACAATTGATACCTCGCCTACTGAGATGGTCCATGACCGCTATACAACCCGATAGTATTTGCCATATAAAATGTTTTATTTTTGGTGGACATTTAACTTTCCAGACGTATCCCTGGAGTTGGCTAATATCTGGTCCATAAAACCTCAGTGAATCTTCATTTGATTGGATTTCCTGTTTCGTAGTATAACCAGACTTGACCGTATATCGACCCGTTTTTGTGTAGTTCAAACTTAGAATGTCATTCCTTTTTTCCTTTGGTAGTAGGGATCCCCGTAATCAATTAAGGGTATGTCCTCTGGAACAATTAATTGTTCGAGTAACGGTAAGTTCCACGTTGCGATTGCAGGGTCAAGCAATTGACTTATTGTTAGGTTGGGGTACAAATTATACATATGTATTGCTGATCTCGGGCGAGATGCTGGAATCCATGGATCATTCCATACAGAGATTGAATGACCTTAACCAACTCTTTTAATAAGCCCTTTTTGTACCAGAGATCGAGCGAATATAATACTCTTCCAACCATACGATGGAGAGTATGACCGGATAGGATCCAAGGGGGTTCCATTTCTGAAGTATCGTCCTTTGAACACCTTGCAACATAAAGATTCCGGGTGATCAATAAGTCGCCAAAGTTGTTTGGCAAGTAGTGCCGTATTGAAATCCTCAATGACCCGAAAGTCAATTCCACCCTCCGACTTGTGTTTGCATAGTTTTTTCCAATCAGGTTAGTTATAGTATCAATTATTTTTATTTAATGCTAATCAGATTAATATTAATATCAATCGTTTTTAATTGATCAAGTTATTATTATTATCAATATTTTTAAGTGATGCTAATCAAGTTAGTATTAGTATCAATTTTTTAATTATGTTAATCAAGTTAGTATTAGTATCAATTGTTTTAATTGATGCTAATCAAGTTAGCATTAATACCATTTAAAAGAATTGATGCAAAATTATATATTTAAAGTCAATTTTTAATAAGTTATTGTAAATAACATCAATTATTTTATAAGTGATGCAATATATCATTTTTCTTGTAGTGAACTCTCTCCATCCTATATACCCTTTTTCTTGTAGTGATCTCTCTCCATCCTTCTGCCATGTCAGTACACCAGAAGATGATACGTGTCATTCGTTATTTAATTTTTAAAAGTCATTTTATTTATATTAAATTTTGCACCCATAAGGATTGGAACTCACAATCCTCTCAATATAAGACAACTGTTTTATCCATTAGGCTATGAGTACTACTTGACATCACACTCCGGTTATTTTGCCGGGGCCTAAACGCTCAGAATCTTCTGCATGTTTTTTTATCTATATATTCTTTCAAAGATGTCTTATTTATATATCTCAAACATTCTATGCTCACAACAATCAAAATTAATTATAATTTGATACATTCAACCATTATATATTTATATTAAATGAGTATACAATTTTTGTTTGTAAAGGATTTTGGTTGATCATGGAAAAGAAAAAATGGGGAGGCATTAAGTTTGGTTTGATTCTATAAGGAAGTTTAGTCCAAATTTAATAGGTATTAAAAGTCTAAATTATTTTTAAAATAAACTAAAACTCACATGGAGGGAATGTGAAAAAATAAAGACGGTAAGAGTCCTTCCGTCTTACTACACAACTTGTTCCATTCCCACAAACTACATAAAGTTAAACAGTCATATTTATACCTTATATTTCTTTTTTTTAATTTTTAATTTTTGAAGTTTAATAAATGAATTTTATCTCTATCATTATATTAATTTTGATAAATTTCAATTTACAGATTTTTTTGGGATCAATTTTCACATACGATTGCAATTCGATTTCGCTATAGAGAATATTATAAACAAATATTAGAGCACACAGCTAAAGAAAAATAGACGTAGATTTGTACATCCTCTCTGAATATTTACGATATTGAAAACTTCACACCACCCTTTGATTATTCCTGTTAGTTTCGAAGATCTTCTAAATAGGGAGACTATCAAGGGGGGGTCCAAATTGACATTGCATCTGCATAAGGGAAGACTCACCTCTCTGTCTTCTTACTAAATACTGTCTTCCAGTGTATATATAACTTCATTGTTGTATGTATCAAAACAAACAAGTTCGGTTCATGTTATTTGCATACATGAGAAATGTAAACACCTTTATCGGTATTAGAGACAATTCAATGCCGATGGTGAAGACGGGAAGGTGGTCGAGGCATTACAGAAAAATCTATAGACATCCTTAAAAAGAGAGTGATTTACACCCAAAGGTACTTATTAGTTTTCATTTACACTTATAGGTACTTCTTGCTAGTAGAGGACTTTGCTAAACTTTGCCTTCCTTTTTAATATTTGAAAAACCAATTGTACCCTTAATGAAGGTAAAAGAATATTATCACTATAGTCGACGACGTTTTATGACAATCATTGAAAACTGTGATCGGCGAATATGGTAATGCGACGGTGTTTAAGGCCAAATAGAAGAGGATATTGATAAAAAAAAATTTCTTTATGGGAAATCAACACCGATATAGATTTTTGCCGTTGTAGATCCGATTGAACAAGAAGAGCAGTGCTGACGAAGGGAATATAGCTCTGTCGGATAAGGGTTATGGTGAATGAGCTTTGTCGATCAGAAGACAACATCTGAAGACTACGAGACGCCACCGACAACGAAGAAACATAAGAAGATGCTGATTGGTGATGCCGAAGACGGTATTTACAAAAATCTCAGTTTGATTTCTCATAGGATTATAATAGACCAGTGGTTAACTTAAGGAATTTAAAAGCATCAATCGTGAATTTCATTGAAACTCCGATGGATTTAGTCAAAGTTAAAATTATATGGTGGATATGGAAGAATGCATGAAACTTTATGGATGAAGTATTCTGAATTAAGAACAAACAAGTTAAATGGCTGAATGGACAAGGTTTTGTGGATGATGTGATCTAAATTATATGTGAAAAAGTTGGAATGATGTATATACAAAATTAAATGAATGTTTACGTAGGCACGTATTCGACCTTCTCCAACACATCCCGTTCTGCTGCATTTCTTAAGAGGCGATGTACATGTCAGTTTCTCTCTCCTTACTAAGATTTGATCAGAATTTCTCTGTAGAAGTGTGGGTATCATATACGGTCAATTTGTGGATAGCATGGCGTGGATAGGACAACGTGGATAAACACATCATGGATACTATCAATATACATGTAATATGTTTGATATTTTGAACAAAATAAAAGCTACTATTGAGTGTGTGAGTTGTCTTTGATTGATCGAAATCTGTAAATTTAATGCCTTCAATTATAAGAGATTTCCATTATAATGATTTGATGGACTCTCAATACTCAAGTCCTTATCTAAGTTACAATATATGAAACTTTAAATCCAAACAAACCTTATTTGATAAATTCTTCTAATGCTATGAATATTTTAAGGCTAGTTATTTCTATTAATTATATACATGTTATGGATTTTGTTCTAATTTTGTTGAAACATCAGTTACATGCGATGAAGTATGTTTGGCTTTTCTAATTAATTGAGCTTTTTTGTTCGAGCTTTGTAGGCTGGTTGAGCAAACTCTAACGAATGGAGTAAAAGTCTCCATGTGTAGCACCTCAAATGAGAGGGCGGTATGATCAATTAGGTACTACTACTTCTGTTCAAAGGCCATAATTATCTTCATTATGTCTATATCAGTATACGCATCTGCATTATAGATGCATTTGTGATGTACTAATCTTTCTTTTTAATGGACAAGTTTGTGTGGATACGTCTCTGTGGACGCATTTGTGTGGACATGTTTGTGAAGATCAAAACATGTTTGCATTTTCTCATTCTGGTATGATCTCTAGCTAATGTTATTGTGTCGTGTTTGCTTGGACCCGAACGAGCAGAGAAGATCAAGAAATCTGCAGGAGACAATTTGCAAATCTGATTCAGTGATTGAATAATCTTTCATGGTCATGGGCACCTTTGTGTGGATACGTTTATGTGGTTGCGTTTGTGTGGACACGTATGTGGAGATCAAAATATGTTCTAATTATTCACAAAAATGTTCTCAAATAAATGAAATTCGTCCAACATTTTCTCATTCTGGCATGCTCCCCTGACTAATGTTATTGTTTCATGTTTATTTGTGCCGAACGAGCACATAAGATCAAGAAATTTGTAGGAGACATTGTTTCCCAACCAGATTTGGTGTCGTACTAATCTTGTATGGTCATGGACAAATGTTTGTGGATACGCTTTTGTTGATATGTTTGTATGGATCTGAACCTTTTTGTCATGAATCATTAACTTAAATCTGAGCTTGGGTTTGAGATTAACAAAGATGTTCACATTAGCGAAGATGAGTGGAGGAGTAAACTTCTCTAAATTTGAACTTGGATCTGAAATTTTTATTTGTCATGAATTATTAAATTAAATCTGATTTCGGATCTGAAACTTTTATTTGTCGATTGAATCGGTGGAGGAGTCAATTTCTCTTCTTCGTCGGTGGTTCGGTGGAGTTAGAAAAGATGGGTGATGTCGGAGAAGACAATTTAGAGTTACGATCGACGCTGTGGCTTTTAAGTTCGCCGATTTGGAGTTATGGTTGACTCAAGGCGAAAGATTTAATTGAAGCATGGGGGTGGTTTAGTCTTATCATCTCATCAAAGTGCACTAATCCCTCTAAGTGTTTTTAGTTGTAATAATAGTTTGTTAAAGTACCTTATAGTGTAATTATCTCGTAAAAAGATCTCTTACATAATAGGTACTAATATTGATTCTTGATATTGATATTGTTCTGCACCAAACTGTGACGATATTGGAAGCAAGGGAGTTTCAAGATAATTACCAATGGCTAACTCCGAGGTGAGTGCGGTTGTACTTTTATAGTATAGATTTTCATAGATGGTTTAAGTATATACTAATTTCAGTCTTTTGGTAACTGAAACTGTGAGAGAAAATGTGCCGTGCACTAAACATGAATTTACCACGTAGGAACTCCTTTGAACAATGAAAAAAATATTTCCAAATCTATGACAGGAGTTTCACTTTTGGATCGTTGTTAAAAAAATGCTTTCAATGTTTAAGACACTCAACATGAGTTTTCAATTGTTGTTAAAAAAATGCTTTCAATATAATGTGTAGAATATAGAGACAATATCACAATTTTTTAGAGATCATTATCAAGTAGTACTCGTAGCCTAATGGATAAAACAGTTGTCTTATATTGAGAGGATTGTGGGTTCCAATTCTCATGGATGCAAGATTTAATACAAATAAAATGACTTTTAAAAATTAAATAACGAATAACACGTGTCATCTTCTGGTGTGCTGACGTGGCAGAAGGATGGAGAGAGTTGGCCCTTTTTTATATAGTAGATTTAGACTTTTAATACCTATTAAATTTTAACTAAACTTCTTTATAAAATCAAACCACACTTAATGTCTCACCATTTTTTCTTTTCCATGGCCCAACAAAATTCATTACAAACAAAAATTGTATATTCATTTAATATAAATATATTATGGTTTAATGTATCAAATTATAATTAATTTTGATTGCTGTGAGCATAGAAGGTTTGAGATATATAAATAAGATATTTTTAAAAGAATATATAGAAAAAAATACGCGTATGCGCATGTATTCTCTTATTTTAGAGTAAAGTCAATAGATTGAAATACCATCTTATATGATGGTATTTGAAAACATTTGAAAGGCAAAATTTATTTTAAATCTTTAAATTCATTAAAATTTTCATAGATTTGAATTTATCCAAATAAATCCAAACGAAATCACTAATCCAATACGCCCCGTAGTTATACAATATCAAAAAAACTGAATAATTACCAAGAAATAATACTAAATTATAATAAAAACAGAACAAAGATATATAATTAAGAACGAAATAATCGAATATGTATACGCGTGATAACACTCATATTTTATTATAGCTATAATAAGTGAATACTTTAATAAGTATTTCACTTGATTTTTCATGCATTTATGGTTGTTTTCGAGTATATGTATGGTCATGACCCTTTTCAGGTATTTTGGGCAAAAAGAACACAAAATGAAGCAAAACTTGTTTTGGACAGATTCGAACAGCCATAAGTTTAACATCCGATCAAGACCTTCCCACCACGAGATCTTCCTAAAATTTGGACACCAAATAGAGGGAAATGTTAGCTTTTATATCCAAGTAATTTGAAGGCAAATTAACGATTAGATATGGAGTTATGACATTTTAACTTAAGACATGTTATGCAGTTTCGCGAAAGAAGCTGACAAAGAAATGAAGATTTGACCACTTGGGTGATTTGACGTGCCACCAAGGCTCGTGCTGGCGGGCAGCTAATCCCTTACCAGTCCACGCCTGTTTTCAAACCCACTCCAAAGACGGTTCCTAATCCGCCAAAGAAAAGCCCAAAACTAACCTAGAGGAGATCAAGACCTATATATACTCATCAAAAGAAGGTTTTTTTGTGGCAGCCACCACAAGAGAGAGAAAAATACTAAAAGTTTGGCAGCAGCCACATTTCCTAGAGTTATTTGTTCTCTTCATTTCTAATCAAGCGAAGTAAATGGAGACGTTAAACACAACTTGGAGCAATAAAAAACAAGAGGAGGAGTAGAGAGAAAAGACTTAAATCTCATCTCACAACTTTTACTATACACTTAGCTTTACACTAATTTCTACTTGATTTTCTTTGTTGTTTCTCTTGTAAACGCTCTTATTTGAAATATATTAAAAATTACTCTCTCATTTTCGTTATATGTTCTTACTAAAACTGCCCGCCTTGTGATTTTAGTCCAATTCCTTGATAATAGCTCGAAAGCCATTAATTTCATTGTTACCACTATAGACGACCCCGGTTCTCCAAGTTATTTCTATTTATAAATTGTGACAGTTGTAGTTTCAGCGGTAGTAGCATACTGTGATTGATCTGGTTTTGTATATGTGTAGATACTGATAGAAGCACCACACTAGGAGTGCTTAAACTACCTCGAATCATTTTGGTTCATTGTTCTGCTGCAAAATATTCAAGTATATTAAAAATTCTAAAATATAAATTTAGTTTAGTATTTGCATGAATTTTAGGAATCAAATTCATAATTAATATTTATAAATAATTATATATATTTTATATTTTATGCATTTTCCTAGTTTGTAAAATTTCAATGTTGTTGTCTGTTTTATTGACTTGAACGTCAAAACTCAATTTTAGCCCATTCTCGAAAACTCATGTAATATATATACAAAAAAAGATAAAAACTATATAAAAACTCTAAAATAAATTTTTGATTAATTTTCGCGTAATCTCCGATTAATTGATTCGGTACTAGGCACGGATCGACCGCCCGACTCACTCGTAACGCAATTTCGAACAAAGATTTTACCTAAATTTGTAAATATATATTTCTGGTGACATATTAGATTAATTTCATCAAATTTATTGCTAACTTGACAGCAACGAAACGAGTATGTTTTGGTTATTATCATTTTTTTTTTTGTTGCCAAAGACAATAAAACAAATCTACAAATATATATATATATAGGTTTTGTTTAAGGAAATCTATTTTCAGGACCAAAGCTATTGAAAAAATTTCTTTTGTAAACTTATAAATATATACAAATGTCGTCGGTCTCAGGTTTTTTATCCTTCTCAAAGTAAAATATGGAAAAAGTGTAAAATATGAACTCTTCTCGACTCTTTGGAGTTCAACAAATTTGAGTAGAGAATTTAAGAAGTTATTGAGGTCTTAATAACATATGTGCTTATGTAAGAGTGGTCAGAGATGATAAGATAAAGTCAAATGAAGTGTGTGCACGCACGTCACTGCTTACGAAGAAAATGAAAAAAAAAACAAATCTCAAAATGAGATACTCTCTCGTGCCATCAGAAGTCAAAAAGACTGAATTGTCCCTTTGTATGCTTGGATCCAAACGATGTCACCCTTTTTGTCTATAAATGTAATCCTTCTTCCTTCTTATATTTACATCCAAAATAAGAAGAAACGAGAGAAATGGAGAAGAAGCCAGGAAGCTCATCGTCTCTCCCTCTGGCCGGACGTGTAGCTATAGTGACTGGAGCCACCAGAGGCATTGGTCGCGCGATTGCGATTCACCTCCACAGCCTTGGCGCAAGAGTCACCCTCAATTATGTCTCGAGCTCATCAGAAGCTGAACTCTTGGCCATGGAACTAAACGCCTCATCTCAATCAAAATCAGCAATCGTGGTCAGAGCAGATGTGTCAGATCCAGACCAAATCAACAACTTGTTTGACCAAACCCAACAAGAGTTCGGATCAAAAGTTCACATCCTCGTGAATTGTGCAGGTGTCTTGGACCCAAAGTATCCGTCTTTATCCGAGACCACACTTGAAGATTTCGATAAAACATTCAGAACAAACACGAGAGGGGCTTTCTTGTGTTGCAAGGAAGCTGCTAAAAGGGTTATGAGAGGAGGTGGTGGAAGAATCATTTTGATGTCTACTTTAATGGTCGGAGCTCTATCGCCTGGTTATGGAGTTTACGCGGCATCAAAGGCCGCAGTGGAGACCATGGTGAGAGTAATGGCGAAGGAGCTGAAGGGAAGCCAGATAACGGCTAATTGCGTGGCGCCAGGGCCGGTTGCGACGGAGATGTTCTATGCCGGAAAGAGTGATGAAACGGTGAAAATGCTTGCAGGGGCGTGTCCTATGGGGAGGATTGGTGAGCCAAAGGATGTTGCGGAGATTGTAGGGTTTTTGGCAGGTGATGGTGGGGAATGGATCAACGGTCAGGTGATTAGAGCCAATGGAGGCTTTGTTGTCTAAAAAAGGACAGATTAATAATGTTGTCTTTTTTTTGTGCGTTGAACTTATTTTCAGTTGATGTTGACGAGTGGTTAAATGGAGTTAACATATATCTTGGGTTTATTGGGCAAAACAGTGTTTAACTCTAATCAGAAAAATTAATACTAAGTTCAATTACGTGTATATATTAAGTTAGACATAATAGCTTAGCACCACAAGAGTGGGTTAATTATATCTATGTGTTTCGAGTTCATGACGATTTGTTTATTAAACCCCGAATTCTATGATTTATGATTTTCTGTGATTATCCCTAATGCCTACTCTTTCTCTCATTGATTTAAGCTTTATATTTACTCGTATTTTAGTTTACTTACTTCTTATTTTTCGTCCATACCTCACACCAAAACAAAAGTCTTATATTTTATGTCTTCACTTAACTCTAATCTTATAAATTTGTAGTGCAATTGATCGACCCTTAAATACTAGTGAGTAGTTCTTGGCATCCGACCTGGATGCGCCTGCATGCGCCGGATCCGAACCAACCCGACCAAAAAAGTGGTTCGTTTTAATTTCGGTTCTCTCTAAATAACCGATTGGATCTTGATCAAATTCAGGTTGAATCTCGATTCGGTTCGGTTTGAACCGGAATCAAACCACTAAATATTTAATATTTTCATTTTAATTTTTAATTAAAAAGGGGAAAATTAACTGTATAAGCATAAAAAAATCAAAAACCAACAAACTAACCAAAACCCCCTCTTTTTTTATCTCTCTCTATCTCTCTCTAACCATTTGGTTAATTTGTTAATTTTTGTTTTTCTTATGGTTATTCAACAATTTGACACTTAAAAAAACCATTGTCAAATTTTTTTTATTTTTTTAAAAACCCTAACTTTCTTAAAACACTTCTTCTTCATCCTCTTCTTCAATTTTCCTTTTTCACATTCTTCCATTTTCCTCCTTTTCCTCTTTCTTCTTTTCCTTTTCCTTCTTCTCCTCCTTTTCTGATTTTCCTTCTCCTTCTTCTCTGTTGTATGTGATCGATGCTTGCATAGTTACTTTGAAGCCCTTCAGTGGTATTGGAGATGAAAGAGAGATAGATCGGTGACAGAGTCGATCAAATCACCGACGATTCATCATTTATGTTGTTGCTAGCGAAGAGAACCAAAAATTTTAGTCGTCAGCGATTTCTCCAAATTTTTTTTGACATCACGTTTTCTCAAACCTAATTTCTCGAAACCACTAGTTCAAGATTTTCTTTCGACAACGTGTAAAATTTTTGTCCATGCATGTGTGTTTAATTTCTTTTGGGCTAGAAAAATGGGCCATGTACCTATTGTTTTCTTTGTAAGTGTGTCCATTGGGCTTCTATATATAAAGTGGGACAAAAAAAATCCAGTTTTCTAATCGGGTCATTCGGATATAACCGGACCCGTTGAAAATTTTGGGTCTTACTTGGTTCCTTACATTCTTCCAAGACACGACCTACCCGAACCGAACCGATCCGATCCGAATTTTAATTGGGTCCTAAATAGGTCCTAATTTCCCCTAACTAAACCATCCGAACCACGGAAGACACAACCCGACCCGACACTACCCGAAGACCTCAATGCCCATGACTACTAGTGAGTATTTACTATGCACTTGCAATAATAGTTTAGGGTTAAAACTTGAGCATATCAAATATCACGTTTTCCAAAACTCTATAAATCATAAAATACGATAAACAATGGAATTGAAGAACATACCTTGTAGATCGAATGAATGGACAATGGAATGTGAAAGAGGGTTAAAATCCGCACGGATTAGAGCAAAGAATCACTCAATATGGTTAAGAAATGAGAAAGTTGTGATTTGAAAAAAATCCTCTCAAACTCACGGTTTTGAAAATATGAGAGAATGAAGAAGAAGTGTCGGATTTTGAAGACTTACCCGTATCCTCGCTTGGTGTCGATCGACACAAGGGGTGTCGATCGACACTGAGCATGATCGATCCTTCTCATTTTTTTTTAATCAGCCAAAGAAATAATTAGTAAAACCAAAAAAAATGGAAAAGAAAAACGTACCTTAGTGAGTTGCCTCCCACTCGGCGCTCGTTTAACATCAATAGCTTGACTGTTCACGCGTTTAAGCGTTGGGTTTATTATCCAGAGACACAATGTGTCCGTCTGGGATCTCGGCTTCAGCCCAATAGTATTTCACCCTTTGGCCATTCACAGTGAACTCTTCTCCTTTGGCATTTGTCAGGACAAGTGTGCCATATGGTCTGACCTCTTTGATTGTGAAGGGACCTGACCAACGTGAACGCAATTTGCCAGGAAATAATTGTAAATGAGAGTTGTAAAGTAGTACCTAGTCATTTGGCTCAAATTGTCTGGTGACAATCTTTTTGTCATGGTAGGCCTTTGTCCTCTCTTTGTAGAGCTTTGAGTTCTCATATGCGTGATGGCGCAATTCATCTAACTCATTAAGCTGTATCAGGCGCCTTTCTGCAGCTGGCTTCAAGTCGAAATTCATCTTCTTGATAGTCCAATGTGCCTTGTGTTCCAGTTCCACTGGAAGATGGCAGGCTTTGCCATAGAGCAGCTGAAATGGTGTAGTCCCAAGAGGCGTCTTGTACTGTACGCCCAAAGTGCATCATCCAATTTTGTGGCCCAGTCTTTCCTTGTCCTTCCTACCGTCTTCTCCAGGATCTGCTTGATCTGTCTGTTGGAGACTTCGACTTGTCCACTCGTTTGGGGGTGATATGGTGTCGCCACATGATATTGAACACCATGTTTCATCAGCTGCTTGTCGAAGATTTTGTTGACAAAGTGGGAACTACCATCACTAATGACAATTCGCGGTACTCCAAAGCGCGGAAAGATGATGGTCTGGAAGAGCTTAAGAACCACAGCAGCATCATTGGTCTTAGAAGCAACTGCTTCCACTCACTTTGATACATAGTCTACAGCCACTAAGATGTACTGCATTCCGTAGGATGGAGGAAAAGGACCCATGAAATCAATACCCCAGCAATCAAAGACTTCAATTTCAAGGATGAAGTTCTGTGGCATCTCATGTCTCTTGCTGATCTTCCCTCGCCTTTGACAATCATGACACTGCATGATGAACAGCTGCGCATCCTTGAACATAGTAGGCCACCAAAAGCCTGCTTGAAGAACCTTGGACACAGTTTTGAAAGTAGCAAAGTGTCCAGCATACTCCGAACCATGACAGTGGAACATGATATCACGAACTTCACTCTCTGCAATACACCTTCTGTAGACATTGTCTGAACAATTCTTGTACAAGTGAGGCTCATCCCAATAGTATCTCCTAAGTTCTCTCATGAACTTCTTCTTCTCATAGTTCTTGAGATGCTTGGGTTCAATGTCAGCAGCTAGTGAATTCACAATATTAGCATACCAAGGTCTATTCGCAGCATTGATGGCAAAGATTGGCTGTCTAAACACATCATCCAGGATCAGGCGCAGTGATGCTCGCGTCGGGTGTCGATCGACACAGGTGGTGTCGATCGACACTCGGGCACATGAGGTGATCTTTGTTTCGGACGGGGTGTCGATGGACACTCCCATAGTGTCGATCGGCACTAGGCTCGCAGGGTCTGAAATCTCTTCTTGGAAACGACTCTCAATGAGATAGACGTTCTCTTCTGGTAGAAAGTCATCTATTGGCACGTCATCTTCAATCCTAATCCGTGAGAGATGATCAGCTACTCCGTTTTCAACTCCTTTCTTGTCCTTGACCTCTATGTCAAACTCTTGTAGAAGTAGAATCCACCTTAGCAACCTTGGCTTTGCATCCTTCTTCTGCATCAAGTATTTCAATGCAGAATGATCAGTGTGAACAATGACCTTTGAGCCAACAAGATACTGTCGAAATTTCTCAAAGGCAAAGACCATAGCTATCAATTCCTTCTCCGTAGTTGCGTAATTCTTCTGAGCATCATCCAAAGTCCTACTGGCGTAGTAGATGGCGTGCAGCTTCTTGTCCTTCTTCTGTCCCAGAACTGCTCCTACTGCGAAGTCACTCTCGTCACACATTACCTCGAAAGGTAGATCCCAGTTCGGTGGCTGAACAATCGGAGCACTCACTAAAGCTTGCTTGATCTGCTCAAATGCTGAAAGGTACTCTTCCTTGAACTCAAATTTCACGTCTTTGCAGAGAAGAGGAGTGAGTGGTCTCGCTATCTTGCTGAAATCCTTGATGAATCTTCGGTAGAACCCAGCGTGACCCAGAAAACTCCTCACGGACTTCACAGAATCAGGTGCTTGCAAAGTTGTCATGACCTCAATCTTGGGGCGGTCCACTGCGATTCCTTCTGCTGAAACTCGATGTCCTAGTACAATCCCATCTGCGACCATGAAATGACACTTTTTCCAGTTCAGGACTAAGTGTTTCTCCTCACATCTCTGAAGTACAGCGCATAAGTTCTCCAAGCAGTCTTTAAAAGATGACCCATAAATAGAAAAGTCATCCATAAAGACCTCCATGAACTTCTCAATCATGTCTGTGAAGATAGACATCATACACCTCTGGAAAGTCGCAGGAGCATTACAAAGTCCAAATGGCATTCTGCGATATGCAAAAGTACCATAAGGACATGTAAACGTGGTCTTCTCCTGATCATCTGGATGGATGGGGATCTGGAAAAATCCTGAATAGCCATCAAGGAAGCAGTAGTAGGGATGATTCGCCAATCTCTCCAGCATCTGATCGATGAAAGGCAAAGAAAAGTGATCCTTTCTGGTCGCGGCATTCAGCTTCCTGTAGTCTATGCACATTCTGTGACCAGTCACAGTCCTTGTTGGAATCAGCTCGTTCTTCTCATTCTTCACCACTGTGACTCCTCCTTTCTTAGGCACCACGTGTACAGGGCTGACCCAAGCGCTATCGGAGATGGGATAGATGATCCCTGCATCCAATAGCTTCATGATCTCCTTCTTGACAACTTCCTTCAGGTTCGGATTCAGCCTCCTTTGGTGTTCAATTGATGACTTTGCCTCATCCTCAAGATGAATCCAATGCATGCACAAGTCTGGTGAGATACCTGAAATATCATCAAGAGAATAGCCAAGAGCTTTGCGATACTTGCGCAGCTTGCTTAGCAGCAAAGTGAGCTCTGCATTGTTTAAGGAAGCATTCACTATAACAGGATAGGTCGAATTGGGACCAAGAAATGCGTACCTTAGCCCGGTAGGGAGCTGTTTAAGCTCAACTTTGGGTGCTTTGATCTCACTCTAATCGCCAAGCTTCCCATTTGTGCTCGATGTCGCATGGTGTCGATCGACGCCATCTGGTGTCGATCGACACAGGTCCTCCTGTGCGATAAGTTGCATCACTTGCTCACTTGCATCGAGCATCTTGGTGTAACTAGCAGAAGCTTCGTCGAGGTCTTCAATGTCCTTTGTAGAAGTGGTCAGAGCTCGCTCCAAAGGGTCCGTAGGATGGTCCTCCTTGAATATCTCTTCAGCAAGGTTGGTGAGTGAATCGACATAGAAGGTTTGTCCATCAATTGTGGGTCTCTTCATCAGCTTTTCCATGTCAAAATTCATCACTAGGTCGCCAATATTCAGTGCAATCCTGCCCTTCCTCACGTCAATGATAGTTCCAGCTGTAGCCAAGAATGGTCTACCAAGTATGAGAGGGTCTTTGGGTTCCTCATCATAGGCTAATACCACAAAGTCTGTGGGTATGAGACAATCTCCAACTCTGATAGGAACATCTTCCAAGACACCTTCAGGGATCCTGACAGATCGATCAGCAAGAACTAAAGAGATTCTGGTGGCCTTGAAGTCTGTCATGTTCATTCTGAGAGCAACTGAAAGAGGCATCAAGTTGACACTTGAGCCTAAATCACATAGATACCTCCCAAACTTGTCTGAGAAGATGGAGCAATCGAGAACAAAACTTCCTGGATCGGAAAGTTTTTCTGGTAGCCTGTTCTGAATGACAGCACTGACTTGTTCTGATATCATCATCACGCCCTCCTCCATGTCAATGTTGTTGGTCATCATCCACTTCAGGTGTCTCTTTATCATAGGAGTAGTCCTAATGGCATCCATCAAAGGAATTTCAACCACTAGTCTATCCATGAGGGTTTTGCATCTGGCTTCCAGGAGCTCCTTCTTGGACCTCCTCGTGATCAGGGGGAAAGGGATCTTTGCCTTGTAAACCCTTTTAGCTTCATTCTTCGGTATCGCAGGTTGATCTGTTGTGGTCCGTGATGGGCGTCGATCGACACCCTCCTGGTGTCGATCGACACTGGCCTTTGATGTCGAATCTCTCGCGTCGCGTTCGTCGGGTTTGTCTTTCATCTCCTCGGGTGTCGATCGACACAGGTGGTGTCGATCGACACTCTGCTCCGCAGCATCTTCTACGTCTTCTAGCTCCTCGATTTCTGCAGTGGTAAGTCCTTTCTTCTGCACGGTTGGAAGTGTCTTGCCATTCCTTAGCTCAATGGCATTCAGGTGGCGTTTGGGATTGGTATCCGTCTTTCCCGGAAGCAATCCCTCTTGCCTGTTAACAGCTTCTGCGGTTTGAGCAACTTGAATATCCAGCTTCTTCATGTGAGAATGTATGTTGTCAATCTTCCCATTCAGGTCCTCATACAGTGCATCGATCTTGCCATTGAAGCTCACTGTCATCTTCTGCTGTCCTTCCAGCAGTTGCTCAAGCATGGCCTCCATTTTGTTATCTTGCGGAGGTGGTTTCTGGTAGGAGGATGAACCATAGTTCCTGGTGTAGTTGCTATTACTGCTCTGGAATGGTGGTTTCTGGTTGTAACCAGAAGAGTTCTGATTTCCTGTGAAGGAGCTCTTCTGATAGTTTCCGCTGAAGCTCCTGTTTCCTTGCTGGTTCCCAAACCTTTGGCCTTGAAATCCACCATTGTTGATGTAGTTGACATCCTCTTCTTCACAGCCTTCCTCTGGTTCGAAAGACTCCACCTCATTGGCAAAATGGACCTGCTTCTTTCCTACCAAGAGATTATGCATGTTGTCGAGCTTCCTGTTGACTTCAGCAATCTGGTTTCCTCCATTCATTCCTGCGCTTTGTCTCCTTTCGAAATCTGCGTTCTTGGTGCTTTTACTAGAGGCCAAATTCTCTATAAGCACCACGGTGTCTGCAGGAACTCTAGTGTTGAAGTTCCCGTTGCTTGCTGCGTCTAAGGCCATCTGGTATCTGCAGTCAATACCGCGGTAGAAAATACCAAGCAGCTGCGGTTCGCTGAAACCGTGATGTGGGCAGTCCCTCTGGTAGGCCTTGAATCTTACCCAAGAAGCCTTGAATGCTTCAGTAAGTCCCTGCGAAAATGTGGTGATCTTCGTCCTAAGCTCCTCGGATCTCGCATCGTCAAAGAAATTGCACAAGAATGCATTCTTTGTTTCTTCCCAAGTAGTTAGCGAGCCAGGCTCCAACTGCTTCAGCCAAAACGATGCATCTCCTGCAAGCGAGTAAGGGAAAAGCTTGCAGAAGAGATAGTCATATGGAACTCCATTGGCTTTGATGCTGGATGCCAAGTCTTCGAATTTCTCGATATGGTACATAGGGTGCTCGTTGGGAAGACCATGGAAGGGGTGTTGAGCTACGAGCGAGAAGTAGGCAGGCTTCAGCTCGAAGTCATTCCTCTGAAACGCAGGAGGACGGATCACAGCTCTATTGGCATAGAACTGATCTGGGCGGTTGTAGTCACCAAGTGTTCTTCCACGTCCATCTTCTGCGGGTGCAAGTTGCCTCGCTGGTTCGACTATGATGGCGCCAGCCTCATCAAGTCTCTATCCGTCGGCGTTCCTTCTATTGCCTGACGGTCGAAAAAGTTGCCT
This sequence comes from Alliaria petiolata, assembly GCA_020283515.1. Classification (NCBI taxonomy): domain Eukaryota; kingdom Viridiplantae; phylum Streptophyta; class Magnoliopsida; order Brassicales; family Brassicaceae; genus Alliaria; species Alliaria petiolata. The sequence continues at coordinate 49,241,716 of JAHZTW010000002.1, read as the reverse complement.
TGGGCGTCCTGAATTAGAACCACAACGTCTGCCATCTTCGTCTGCGCGAAGTGTCGATCGATGCCTTTGGTGTCGTTCGACGCTAGTTCTGGCTCTAGGTGTCGATCGACGCTGGTTGTGTCGATCGACGCTCGTGCAGACTTGCGGTTTGTACGTTCGAAACGGTCTAGCTCCTGGTTCAACGGGATTAGTTCCTGGTTCTTGTTGCTCCTGGTACTTCGGTTAAGCATGCACCTGAAAAACAAAGAATTTCGAAACTAAATTAGTAACCAAAAATTAAAAGAAAAACCTAGTCAAAATCCTAGTGCTAGATTCCGTAGGTAGTTAATCTACTTCCCCGGCAACGGCGCCAAAAACTTGTTAGGGGTCAGGTTTTACCCTAAATATTCTACTGCAAGTGCACAGCAAAGCAGTTGAAGTACAAGGGGTATCTAAATCCCAAGAGAAGTAGTTACTACGCTATGGTTTCTAAGTTCAGATTATGCTAAGTCAAATAAGTATTAATGTAAATTAAACTATGCGAATAAGTAAATGTGATGTAAAACGGTTTTAAGATTCAGAGACGAAAACGCTAGGTGAGGGTAAATTATCAGGATGAATCCAAGAATGCAGATATTATTTTTATTAGGGATTTATTAAGAACCGTCTAGAACTAGAATCCCTAAGTTAAAACCAATCAACTCTCGTTGCAGAAGTTATCTATGCTTAAATTCCATAAAACCAAATCTCTTTGCGAAATCTAACAATCTAAGCAAGCATTAAAGTTCAGGTTCGATATGTTCACAAAATAACTAAACCAAATCTCTTTGCGAATAGCTATTTTGCTCACCTATGATTAGTTCAAGTTACTAATAATGCTCTTGCATCTATTAAATAACCTAAGGTTTGATTCCTAAGTGATCAATTCAGAAATCAAGTTAAGTTCAAGTCAAGGTGAAGATCTAAGTGATTTCCCTAACAAAGATAATGGTTCTACAGACTTTTCATCAAACCCTAAATCACCCTAACCTAACTAGCAAACTACTCAGACATAATTAATGGAACAAAAATCATGGCTGAAATAAATTGCATAAATAAATAGAAGAGAATGAGACTAGAGTTCAAAATCTGCCTCGGATGAGTTAGACTTGTCTCCCTAAAAGCTCTGGAACAATCTCTCTCTAGATCTCAAAATCTATAAATTATGAAAGTGTAATTGGCTAAACAATGCCAGAAAACTATTTATAGAAGGGGATTTTTCGTCCAGGGGTAATCTTGTAATTCCTCAAAACTTGGCCTCTTTCCTTTCTCTGATTGGAAACCGTCACGCTTTGGCCGACTCTGACTTGGTGTCGATCGACATTGATGGTGTCGATCGACACTCAGCTCGTGATTTCTCTCTTCTGACTTCGTCTCTTTAGCTTCTTCTCCAAAGTGCTCCAAAACGTTCCAGATTCTCCTATTTTGCTCCAAGTGCTCTCCATCCTGTAAAGACTCAACTAGGACTCGAAAACTAACAAAAGACTCTATAAAAACACTTATATCATGGCCTAAAAACGGGTAAAAAGCATGATATATCAGATTATCGAGGCGACACGTGGAACGGGTATCAATTTGGGGATGCCCCTAGTTTTCCAATTATACAACATTGTTACCTTCTCTATGAAGACCCCCCACATGAGCTATTCGAGGTTGATAATGGAGGGAAACACGTGTGAGATCCCCGATTCAAGGTTTTGGACCAATTTATTTCATTTGAACTCTAACACTAACTTGCAAAAGGAAGCGCCAGAAAAATAATGGGCTTGTATAAGGGTAAGGAAGGCACATAGGAGAGAGCATCGATGCCCTTTTTTAAAAGGTTGTGAGAGTTTGGTGACTCATTTTTTGGATCGTAGAGTAGCAAGTAATGAACTGCAGTTTTCGAAGGCCAAAGTAATTGAAAAGCCCAAAACAATTATTTTAAGGGAAAACTCTAAAATCCACCTTCTTCTCTATTTAAAGAGGGAACTCATGGTAGTGGAGGCCAGAGAGGTTCTTTGAATCGCAGCTCTGCTAAAACCGAGCAACAGCAATCACCTCAAAGGAGAAGCAACTTAGATGGCAAGATGAGGGAGACATGACCCGTTTTGGTGCAGTAGGGACATGGCTGGTCAAATCAATTTTTCTTGCCCTGAAATTATGAGGGTAAGTTCTCGATTCCAAGATCTATCTCTAGCTGAAAGCGGTTCATCATTTGGAGTTTTAAACTAAGAGTTATGCATGTTTTCTTGGGGTATATCTCTCTAGATCGAACCTCCAAGCCGCCATCTTTCAAGTTCATTTCCCGTCGACTCGAAAGGACGTAGATCGAGATCTCGAAGTTGTTGGAAAGGGAATTCTCCGATCTTTCCAGAGCCACTTAAATTGTTCTATTTGGAGGTATACCTTGAGCGGATCATTCTGTCAAATCCCATAAATCTGACTTTTTCCTAGTTTTGTGGAAGAAGTTGCGGGCCGATTTCCCGGCGAACCAGATCGATTCAGCCACCGGTCAGCATAACGTTGGAAAGCCCTTGGTCTACTTGTCTTTTATGATTTTATCTTCTAATTCACTCTCATGTCAAAAAAAAAAATACTGAAAAGCTTAAGCAACCAGAAGATGTTTTCTCCTCGTAATGTCTTCGTGTTGGATTTCTTCCAGCCTAATTTAACTGTTGGGTGTTGGTATCTGATATGCTCTCAAATTTAGCCTAGAGCTACTCTCTCAAATTAAGAGATCGCTGTAGTATTTAGGGATCGAATCCACAGGGAAGGGATAATCACTCAACAAATTTCTAAGTTCGAATTAAGCTAAGAAGAAATAATTAAAAGTAAAAGACAGCGAATTAAAACGGTGTAAGTTCAGGAAACGAAACGCTAGGTTCATAGAAATTCTCAGGTGAATCCTAATTGCAGATCTAGACAGAATGTTAGGAATTTATTAAGCACTGTTCTTGAACTCGAAACACAATTATAAAATCAACCAACTCTCGTTGCGAAGATTATCTATGTCTAAACCCGAGAATTCCAAATCTCTTTGCAAATTCTAACAATTCAAACAAGCATTAAAGTTCAGGTTTGATTGTTCACAAAATCCCTAAACCAAATCTCTTTGCGAATAGGTATTTTGCTCATCTAACATTAGTTCAGGCAATTAATAATACTCTCGCATCTATTAATTAACCTAAGATCAGATTCTAGGTCGCGAAGGTAGAATAAGCATTAAACACAAATCCATATGAAGAACTCTAATGATTTTATCCTAACAATTTAATTCGACCTAACAATTCATCAATCATCTTTGAAAAACCTTAAGCCTAAAAAGCAAACTACTTAAACATGATCAATGAACCAGAAATCATAATGTGAATAGAAAGCATAAAAGAAATTAATAGAAGAAATAAAGGGGTTCAAAATCTCTCAAGAAGAGAGTATAAGATCTATCTCCCCAAAAGCTCTCTAAAATCTCTCTCTAAAATATTGTGTGTAGCCTAAACAATTGCTGAAAAACTATATTTATACGCTAAAACACGAGCTGGGGCACTTTTGGAAATAAGGAAAACTTTTTGGGCAATTTCCTTTTTTCTTCAATCTTCTGAACGTTGCGACCGTCTTTGATTTTAGGGGGGTGTCGATCGACACCATGAACAGTGTCGATCGACACTGTTCATCCAAGTTCAATCCAACTTTATCTTTTCAGCAGCTTATTCCACAATGATCCAAAATGCTTCAAAATCTCCGATTATGCTCAAAACGTAGTTCAACCTGCAAAGACTCTAATAGGACTCTAAAATACCAAAAGACTCTATAAAAACACTTATATCATGGTCCAAAAATGGGTAAAAACCATGATATATCAACTCCCCCAGACTTAGCTTTTGCTTGCCCTCAAGCAAAACAGAAACCAAGTATAGAGTCGAGGTTTGAAAACCGAAATATCAAGCTAACCTTCAGAACGTCATATCGAACCAACACTCTTGAATCCACATACCATAGAGCCAAGCTTAACAATCTCCCAAATCAAGCTCAAATCCCTTTTTGCTTTCAAATTTCGAACTTAAACAACATTAAACCAAAGGACTTACAGTTTCTTTCCTTTCCTTAGCGCCTGAACAAGACATTCCTTCCACAGCTCTCCTATTTTCTCTTCCCTTAGTCAACTGCTGCCCATTTTCAGAGTGTTCTAAGATCTTTTCATTGACTTTTTCTTATTCTTTTGAAGCCTTGGAATAGTGCTGCTCTTTACTTGTGTTCCTTGTGAGGAGACAGGTTCATGAGCTCTCACTAATATTGTTCCTTGTGAGGAGACAGGCTCATGAGGATCTTTGCACTATTCCTTGGTCAGACTTCTTTATTTCTTTTCTTTTCTTTTCTAAAGGGAAGATCAAGGAGAGACTGTAGTGTTCTTATCTTGCCAGTGCTGAAAGAAGAATCAAGTCTAATGAATATCAAACTCTAAGGAGGAATCTGAACTCTCTTTGATAGACAGATCCATTTGCAGCTTTCTACTTAGTAAAACCTACAATCAACTGCTATGGCAATAGTCCTTCAGGTGTCAATCTTATGTGGTTAGTTCTTCTGAAAACTGAAAATTTCACTGATTTTGACTCAATAAAACAAATTTTTTGACTTACTCAATACAAAACACAAAATCAGTAATCACCTCCCCCAGACTTAAACAACACTGTCCCCAGTGTTATCAAGCCCGAAGTTGGCTAAAAAAAGATTAGAAACAACATAAGAGACCAGTTAGAAGACTTACCTTCGTCTGCGCGTGGTGTCGATCGACGCTATAGTGGTGTCGATCGACACTGGTCTGTGTCGAGTCCAATGTCGCTTTTTTTTCAACTGACTAAAACTTAAGACTTTAATAAAAAATAAGACTAAATAGATAGAAAAACGTACCTGACAGTGGGTTGTCTCCCACTCAGGGCTCGTTTTCAGTCATTAGCTTGACTGTGTCGGGGATCAGACGTCAGGTGGATCAGAGGGTGGCATCGAATGCTTCCCAGACAAATGTCTTCTCATCCATGGTGGTGAATAGGCAGTAGGTGCATAAGAGCGACCAAGGAATTTAGGAACATCAGCAGGGTGGGTCTTTTCAGGTGGGACACTTTGTTTTCCTGCATAATCATCAAAAGAAATACCAAGCCCTCTACGAGAATCTCGTTGCTTGCATAAGCGTGAAGCAGCTTTTGAACCATTGGTATTCTTATTGAGAGGATCAGGATGTTTGGAATTGATTCGAGGGAGTGTGTACCTTTGCTTTCTTCGAGGTTTCTGAGCAGAAGGATGTGGAGTCATCTGTTTGACAACATGTGATGGAATTGCAGCATTGGAAACAGCTTCTGGTATGATCCGCTTAGGGTGTCGATCGATACTAGGAGTCGTGTCGATCGACACCATTTCTGCAGCTCGAATTGCTGCACTTTTTGTGCAATTCAGCTCTGCAATCCTTGTTTCCATGACGAAAACGTCTTTTCCATCAACTTGGCATTGATTAGACCATCATCTTCGCCCATAGCCCGGAAGAGATGATTGTTTCTGCTCCAATCTTCAAGCTCCACAGCTTCCTCAGAATTCTCAGCTAATGCCTCTTGAACAACCAATTTTTTCACTTGCTCCAGCTCCTTGTCATACTCAGCAGTGGTGTCATCCGAAGATCTTTATCCATGGAAATTTCTACTGAAAAAGATTGACCATCGATGGTGCAAGGTCCCCTTAACTTGTCCATTTTAAAATTCATGACAACATCACCCAAGTTAAGCTCTATTTTCCCTTTTCTAACATCAATAATGGCACCAGCTGAAGCCAAAAATGATATTCCCAAAATAAGAAGAACTGTAGGTTCTTCATCATATTTAAACACCACAAAGTCTGTGGGAATCATGCATCCTTCCATCTTCAGGAGAACATCTTCTAGAACACCTTCTGGGATTCTCTTAGATCGATCAGCTAGGATAAGGGAGATTCTGGTTGGCTTGAAATCAGTCATTTCAAGTCGAACAGCGACTGAGTATGGTATCAAGTTGATACTTGAACCTAGATCACAGAGAGAACGAGGAAACCTTCTTGTTGAGATTGAGCAATCTAGCACAAAGTTCCCTGGATCAGGTAACTTCTCTGGAATCCTCCTCTGAATCACAGCACTGACTTATTCAGAAACTCTCAACTTCTTCTTCTTCCTTGGAACTATGTTCAAGAGAATTTCATTCATGTCCCTGGTAAACAATGCTCCTTCTTCAGGACTCACACCATTGACAACCATTCTCTTGACATATCTTCTTAATGCAGGTGAATGTTTGACTGCATCAACTAGGGGTAGCTCAACCATCAGCTTATCCATCATCTTCTTGCATCTGGCTTCTTCTATCTCCTGTTTAGACTTTCTAGGAGGCCTAGGATAAGGTATTTTAGGCTTGTACACTCTTTCCTCTACATTTGTTGAAGCTTCGGGCGTGCTTGGCGAAGTCTGGGAAGGGTGCCGATCGATACCCAGCTGGTGTCGATTGACACTAGTGTTTTGTGTCGACGTTTCAGTGTCAATCCTTATCGATTTTGCTTCGTCAGAGCTCGAATCATCGGGTTTTCCTAGTGGTGTCGATCGACACTCAGCAGTAGTGTCGATCGACGCTAACTCTGCAACAGCAGCATTTTCTTCTTCAAGCTCCTCGAACTTCCCAAGATCCGCGAAATTTTCTGCACTTCCTACCATGATAGCATTGACATGATGTCGGCGATTTGTATCAATCTTTCCAGGAAGAAATCCATCTTGTCTCTTCAAGGCTCCAGTAGTTTGAGCAACTTGAACATCCAATTGCTTCATATGAGAGTTCAAGCAATCGATCTTCCCATTCAAGTCTTGGTACAGTGAATCAATCTTCCCATTGAAATCCACTGTCATCTTCTGCTGTCCCTCCAGAATTTGCTCTAGCATAGACTCCATCTTATTGTCTTGTTGATGGGGTCTAAATAGTCGTCCAAGATTGGAGGATTTCTTTGGGGACTCGTCTACCTTTGAATTTGTAAGACCCTAAGCTGTAAATGCACAGCGTGCGTTGTAGTACCTAGGGTATCGATCCACAGGGGGGAGGTCAACTGCAAAACAGAAGAATCAGGGCAACCAAAGACGCAGGGAACTGGGGTTTTGGGGTAAGTGTCACGGTTTTTGCAGTAAATAAAGAGAGCAGTACCACGCCTTATATAGAGAAGGTTGTCAGCCTTTTCTATAAAAAAACGGGAAAAGGAAAATAAACTTACAGACTTGTAAAAAGGAAATCAGGTAAGCAGTACAGAAAAAGTAAGTATTGAAGTGCGTAAATCTCGATGTAAAAGCAGATGGGGCGAACACATTGGGAATCTTCTCGGGAAATCTATGGGGTTCTAACTAGAAATCAAACAACCAAAAGTTAAGCAAACGAGACTAGGCGGTTTTCCCCAAACTGATTCACTGGTTTTAACAACCTAACTTTATCAAGCAAGGTCGATTTGCGAACTTCTATTCCGCAGGTTGATATGCTCAAATTAGCCCTGAGCTACTCTCTCAAATTAAGAGATCACTGTAGTACTTAGGGGTCGAATTCCACAGAGAATCGATGCAACTAGACAAATTCTAATTCAGTTTTTAAGCTAAGAGTAATGTAAGAAAGTAGTAAATGCAATAAAGTAAACAAGGCAAGTCGAATTCTGGTTTTTAAAATCAAGGAGACAAGGCGCTAGGCAGTGAGGTATCTTAGGAAGATTTAGGTTGAAGGTTTGATTACTATTTAGGATTAATTGTTCTAGAACTCGAAACACGAAAAGCAAACAAACCAGCTTTCGCTGCAGATGTTATCAATGTCTAAACCTAGAAAACCAACTTTCGCTGCGAGTTCAAAGATAGAAACATGCATTAATTTCAGATTCGATATTGTTCACAAAGACCTAAACCAACTGTCGTTGCGAATAGATTCAATACTCATCTAAAGATCTGATCGCTAGGTGATTAACTACACTTTCGCGTCCGTTTAATTACCTAGGATTTCGAAATCTAGTTGATCAGTCCTAAGTTTCAGAGTTAAAAACAATCTAAGATGAAGAACAAGCAAATGATCCCAATAGTAAACTAATTCTAGTAACCTATCATCAATACCTTGAATTCCCCACTTCCTAACAATGAAATTACTCAGACATGGATGCAGCAAACATCATAGAATAAGTAATTTGCATAAAAAGAATAGAAGAGATACAAGGGTTCCAGATCTCTCAAGAACAGAGTGCAGATTTATCTCCCTAAAGCTCTCAAAACCTAAACTCTCTCTGTCTCTCTAAATTATAAAGTGTGTGCCTAAACAATGGCATAAAAGCTCTATTTATAAGCCTAGGTACGAATCCTCAATTCCCTAGAAGATTAGGAAAAGTCTTGGAGATTTCCTTTTCTTGAAAATTCTGGAATCTTCACGTCTTAACGATCCGAAAAACTCAGTGTCGATCGACACCCGTCATGCGTCTTCAATCCAACTTCAACATTTCGTGACTTCATTCCATTATGCTCCAAAATGTATCCAAAACTCTAGTTCAACTCCAATTGTACCTGAACCTGCATAGACTCTATATAGACTCGATAATAATACTAAGACTCAATAAAAACGATTATATAATGGTCCAAAAATGGGTAAAAACCATGATATATCAACTCCCCCAGACTTAGCCTTTGCTTGCCCTCAAGCAAAACAGAAATATCCAGCTAACCTTGAGAACGCCACATTGAACCAACACTTCTTGAATCCACATACCATAGAGCCAACCTTAGGTAGTATTTCATTGTACTTACCACAAGCTTAGCAATCACCCAAATCAAGTTCAAATCCCTTTTGCTTTTTTTTTTAGAATTTCGAACTTTAGATAATAGTAATGACCAAAGGACTTACAGATTTTTTTCCTTCCTTAGTGCCTGAACAAGACATTCCTTCTACAGCTCTCCTATTTTCTCTTCCCTTAGTCAACTGCTGCCCATTTTCAGGATGTTCTAAGATCTTTTCATTGACTCTTCTTTTGCTTTTGAAGTCTCGGGAAATAGTGCTACTCTCTACTTGTGTTCCTTGTGAGGAGACGTGTTCAAGAGCACTCACTAATATTGTTCCTTGTTAGGAGACATGCTCATAAGGTTCTTTGCACTATTCCCAGACTTAGACTCTTTTTCTCTCAAGGGAAGATCAAGGAGAGACTACAATGGTTCGTATCTTGCTAGTGCTGAAAGAGGAATCAAGTCCAATGCATACCAAGCTCTAAGCAGGAATCTGAACCCTTTTTGTTAGACTGATCCACTCGCAGCTTTCTACCTAGTAAAACCTGCAATCAACTGCTATGGCAATGGTCCTTCAAGTATCAATCTTCTGTGGTTAGTTCTTCTGAAAGCTAAAAATTTCACTGATTTTGACTCGATAAAACAAAGTTTTGACTGACTCTTAATAACCAAAATAAAGCAAAATATATCAGTATTTTCCTCCCTCAGACTTGAACAACACTGTCCCCAGTGTTATTAAGCCCGAAGTTGGAAATAATAAATGAAAAGGAACCATGAAACGAGCAAGGAGAAAGCACTTACCTGTGTTCGTGGGGGGTGTCGATCAACACAGAAGAGTCTCGATCGACACTGTGTCTGTAGTCGGATTCTGACTTCCCAAAATCGTAATTGGGGCCTATCAAAGTGTAAATCCGAATTCTCTGAAGCTTGCACTGTCAGAGTACTCACATAACACGATTAAAAGCACCAATATCTAGTCCAATCTCATAACTCAACCAAGGTTCCAAATCAAATTGAAAACTGACTCAAAAATGAAAGAAAAACTGACTCAAAACTAACTTACCAGTGAGTTGCCTCCCACTAAGTGCTTTTTTACAGTCATTAGTTTGACTTTGGCAGGTGGTCAGGCGATGGGTGCATCAGCCAGAGGCATCGTTTGTGCTTCTGGGATTTCGGCTTGTGCCCAATAATGTTTCACCCTTTGTCAATTGACTGTAAACTCGTTGCCATTTGGGTCGATCAGGAATATGGCTCCATTTGGTTTGACAGCTTTGATTGTGAAAGACCCTGACCAACGAGTACGCAATTTTCCAGGAAAAAATTGTAAACGAGAGTTATAAAGGAGTACCTGGTCATTCGGTTCGAATTGCCTGGATATGATCTTCTTGTCATGATAGGCCTTTGTTCTCTCTTTGTACAGCTTTGAATTCTCATAAGCATGATGTCTGAGCTCATCCAATTCATTCAGCTGTATCAGGCGCCTTTCTGTAGCAGACTTGATATCAAAATTCAGCAACTTCACGGCCCATGCTGCCTTGTATTCGAGCTCAAATGGAAGATGACAAGCTTTCCCATAAAGCAGATGAAATGGTGTAGTACCAAGTGGCGTTTTGAAGGCTGTTCTGTAAGCCCAAAGCGCATCATCCAGTTTCACAGCCGAATCTTTCCTTGTGGCGCTAACTGTCTTTTCCAGAATCTCCTTAATCTGCCTGTTCGAAACTTCTACTTACCCACTTGTCTGAGGATGATAAGGAGTAGCCACTCTATGTTAAACACCATGTTTCTTCAGCAGCTTCTCAAAGACTTTGTTAATGAAGTGTTTGCCTCCATCACTTATAACGATCCGAGGCACGCCAAACCTGGGGAAGACAATGGTCTTAAACAGCTTAAGAACCACAACAGAATCATTGGTTGGACTGGCAATTGCTTCGACTCAATTGGACACATAATCCACAGCAAGCAAGATGTACTTATTCCCATAATAATAGGAAAAAGGTCCCATGAAATCAATGCCCCAGTAATCAAAGACTTCGATCTCAAGAATGAAGTTCTGTGGCATTTCATGTCTCCTGCTGATCTTCCCTTTCCTTTGACAAGCATCACATACATAGATGAAAGCATGCACATCTTTGAACATTGTTGGCCACCAGAATCCAGCTTGAAGAACTTTTGAAACCGTCTTGAATGTGGCAAAGTGACCTGCATAATCCGAACCATGGCAATGAAATAGCACGTCCTGCACCTCAGCTTCAGCAATACATCTTCTGTAGACTCCATCTGAACAATGCTTGTACAGATAAGGCTCATTCCAATAATAGCTCCTAAGTTCCCTGTAGAACTTCTTCTTCTCATAGCCCTTTAGACCAGTAAGTTCATCCTCTGCAGTAAGGTAGTTGGCAATATCAGCATACCACGGTTTCTGACAAGTAGAAACAACCATCATTGGTTCGTTAAACGCGTCACCCATGGCCTTCAAAATCTGTCCTGCCAACTGCAGGTGGTGTCGATCGACACTAGTAGTGTCGATCGACACACGGGGTCTTACGTCGTGGTCATCCTCGAACCGGAGTGTCGATCGATGCTCATCTGTGTCGATCGACACTGGTCCCGATTATGTAGAAAGTTACAGGTTTCTTGCATTTCTTCCTTTCAATCCAATCTCAATTGAATTGATAGTCTCCTCTGGCAAGAAATCATCAATTGGAACGTCATCTTCGACCTTGATTCTGGATAGATGATCAGCAACTCCATTTTCAACTCTTTTCTTGTCCTTCACTTCAATATCAAACTCTTGAAGGAGCAGAATCCATCTCAGCAATCTGGGTTTTGCATCCTTCTTCTGCATCATGTATTTGAGTGCAGAATGATCAGTATGAACCACTACCTTGGACCCAACAAGGTATGGTTGAAATTTTTCATAAGAAAACACCACAGCCAACAATTCCTTCTCAGTTGTTGCATAATTTCGTTGTGTTTCATCAAGTGTTCTGCTTGCATAATATTTAGCATGAAGCTTTTTGTCCTTCTTCTGCCCAAGTACAACGCCTACTACGAAATCACTAGCATCACACATCACCTCAAAAGGTAAATCCCAGTCTGGTGGTTGTACAATTGGGGCGCTCACCAAGGCCTTCTTGATCTGCTCAAAAGCTGAGTGACATTCTTCAGAAAACACAAACTTCACGTCCTTGCAAAGCAAAGCAGTAAGGGGTCTTGCAATCCTGCTGAAGTCCTTGATGAATCTTCTGTAAAATCCAACGTGACCTAGAAAACTTCTCACTGCTTTTACTGAATTTGGCGCCTGCAGTGTTGTCATCACCTCGATCTTGGCGCGATCCACTTCAATCCCAGCAGCTGAAACTCTATGTCCAAGTACAATGCCATCTTGAACCATGAAGTGACATTTCTCCCAATTCAAAACCAAGTGCTTCTCTTCACATCTAGCTAGCACCTTGTAGAGATTGTCTAGACAGCCTTTGAAGGAAGACCCATAAATAGAGAAATCATCCATAAAGACTTCCATACAATCTTCAATCATGTCTGTGAAGATAGACATCATGCAGCGCTGGAATGTCGCACGAGCATTACAAAGTCCAAATGACATTCTGCGGTATGCAAATGTACCATAAAGACATGTAAAGGTGGTCTTCTATTAGTCATCTGGGTGAATGGGAATCTGAAAGAAACAAGAATACCCATCCAGGAAGCAATAGTAAGGATGATTCGCAAGCCTTTCCAGCATCTGATCGATGAAAGGCAATGGAAAATGGTCCTTCCTTGTGGCTGCGTTCAGCTTCCTGTAGTCAATGCACATTCTGTGTCCAGTCACCGTTATTGTAGGAATCAGCTCCTCTTTCTCATTCTTCACCACTCTGACTCCCCCTTTCTTTGGAACCACATGAACTGGGGTGATCCAGGCACTATATGAGATGGGATATATGATCCCTGCGGCCAATAGTTTCAGAATCTCCTTCTTCACGACCTCCTTTAAGTTCGGATTCAGCCTCTTTTGATGCTCTACTGATGTCTTGGTCTCATCCTCAAGATGAATGCGATGCATACACAAACCTGGTGATATTCCTGCAATGTCACCAAGAGAATAGCCAAGAGCTCTGCGAAATTTGCGCAGCTTGCTTAGCAGTAACGTGAGCTCTGCATTGTTCAAAGTAGCATTGACAATAACAGGATAAGTGGAATTGGGACCAAGAAATGCGTACCTTAGCCCGGCAGGGAGCTTTTTAAGCTCAACTTTAGGCGCCTTATCCTCACTCCATTCGCCAAGTACAACATTTTATACAGGTCCTCCTGTGCGATTAGTTACAGGACTTGCTTGCTTTTTTTAACATTTTGTTGAACCCCTCAGAAGTTGCATAGAGATGTTGCATCTCTGATGTGGAGTTGGCCAGGATACTCTCCAAAGGGTCTTCAGGACTCATCTCATGAAAGATTTCTTCTGCCAGATTGGTGAGTGAATCCACATAGAAAGTTTGTCCATCTATTGTTGGCCTCTTCATCAGGTTGTCCATGTCAAATCTCATGACTAGATCGCCCACATTCAGTGCAATTCTTCCTCTTTTGACATCAATGATAGCTCCTGCTGTGGCTAGGAAAGGTCTACCCAAGATAAGAGGATCTTTGGGTTCTCCATACTCTAGCACCACGAAATCAGTTGGAATCATGCAATCACCAACTTTGATTGGAATGTCCTCCAAGACTCCTTCTGGTATTCGAGTGGTTCTGTCTGCGAGGATGAGAGAGATCTTTGTTGGTTTAAAATAAGTCATCCCAAGACTTTTAGCAACTGAGAGTGGCATGAGGTTGACACTAGCTCCCAAATCACAAAGAGATCTCTCGAATCTCTCTCCAAAGATAGAACAATCCAACACAAAGCTTCCAGCATCCTTGAGCTTCTCCGGTAATTTGTTCTGAATCACTGCACTGACTTGTTCTGAAATTAGAGCAACTCCTTCTTCAAGCCCCAAGTTCTTAGTCACCATTCTCTTCACATATCTTCGAAGAACAAGAGTAATCTTCAAAGCATCAATCAATGGAATCTCCAAAATAAGTTTATCCACAATTGCTTTACATCTGGCTTCATCTAGCTCCTGTTTTGTTTTCTTCTGGGTTCTGGGATATGATATTTTGGGTTTGTAAACTCGTTCCTCGGAAGTATCTGCAGGTTTGGCCGTTTCTGCAGTCGTCTGGGTATGGCGTCGATCGACACCCGCCTGGTGTCGATAGACACTCGGGCTTGAGCTCTCGATGATGTCGCGATTCTCGTCTGATGTCGATCAACACTTCTCTGTGTCGATCGACACTGGCTCCGCAGAGGTTTCATCAGCTTCTTCTTCGAATTCCTGTAACTCCACAAGATCTTCAGCACTTAGACTCTTCTTCTGCTCTGTTTCCAGCTTGCTTCTGCTTCTCGTTGTGATGGCATTGACATGGTGTCTAGGATTTGTATCAGTTTTTCCAGGAAGAAATCCCTCTTGCCTTTTCACAGATTCTGCAGTTTGAGCCACTTAAGTATCCAATTTCTTGACATGGTTGTTCAGAGATTCGAATTTCCCATTCAAGTCTTGGTACATGACGTCCATCTATCCAGTCACATATTGATACAAGGTGTCAATCTTCCCATTAAAGCTCACCGTCATCTTCTGTTGTCCTTCTAAAAGCTGTTCCATCATCGCTTTCATACCATTATCTGCAGAAGATTGAGCTGGTGAGTTTTGATAGGAGGAAGACCCATAGTGTCTGGTGTAGTTGGTGCTTTGATAAGGCTTCTGAAACTCAGACTTTTGAAACTGGGACCTTGGAGAGTAACCACCTGAGTTCTGAATTCCAGAGAAAGAGCTTCTCTGGTTGTTTCCATTGTAGAACCTGTTCCCCTGTTGATTCCCAAACTTATGCCCCTGAAAGCCACCTTCATTTACGAAATTGCAGTCTTCCCCTTGAACCTCAGCAGTTGGTTCGAAATGCTCCACTTCTGCAGCAAATTTGACTTGTTTCTTTCCCACTAGAAGGTTGTGCATAGACCCTAGCATGGCCTTCATCTCTGCGATTTGTCCTCCATCATTTGCGCCAGCTGATGATTTCCTTTGAAGATCTGCATTCTTGGTACTATTGCTAGATACCAAGTTCTCAATCAGCTTAACTGCTTCTGTTGGGGATCTAGTGTTGAAGTTCCCATTGCTCGCAGCATCTAGAGCCATCTGGTACCTCCAGTCTATCCCTCTAAAGAAAATTCCCAGCAGCTGAACATCAGTGAATCCATGATGGGGGCAATCTCTCTGATATGCATTGAGACTGATCCAAGAACCCTTGAACGCTTCACTAGGTCCTTGAGAAAAGGTATAGATCTTCATTCGCAGCTCCTCGGACCTCGCATCATCAAAGAAGTTGTTGAGGAAGGCGTTTTTGGTTTCCTCCCAAGTGGTCAAAGAACCAGGTTCCAACTGTTTCAGCCAGTATGCAGCATCTCCACCAATAGAATATGGGAAGAGCTTGCAGAAGAGATAATCTTCAGTCACTCCATGTGCCTTAATACTTGATGCCAGATCCTCAAACTTTTCCAGATGATCCATTGGATGCTAATGAGGAAGACCATGAAAAGGGTGATGAGCCACAAGAGTATAGTATGCGGGTTTCAGCTCAAAGTCAATCCTGTGAAAAGTGGGTAGGCGGATTGAAGCTCTATTGGCGTAGAACTGATCTGGCCTGTTGTAGTCGCCAAGGGTGCCCTCATCCTCTGCGTCATTTCCTGGTTCAGCGATCACAGCCCCAATGTCATCAAGACGTGCCCCTTCTTCATTGCGCCGGTTTCCTTCTCGGTCTCGTAGCAGACCTGCAACATCTTGCATCAAAACTATAGTGTTTGGCATTTTCGTCTGCGAAGGGTGTCGATCGAAAATTTGATATGCTCAAATTAGTCCTGAGCTACTCTCTCAAATTAAGAGATCACTTTAGTACTTAGGGATCGAATTCCACAGAGAATCGATGCAACTAGACAAATTCTAATTCAGTTTTAAGCTAAGAGTAATGTAAGAAAGCAGTAAAAGCAATAAAGTAAACAATGCAAGTCGAATTCTGGTTTTTAAAATCAAGGAGACAAGGCGCTAGGCAGTGAGGTATCTTAGGAAGATTTAGGTTGAAGGTTTGATTACTATTTAGGATTAATTGTTCTAGAACTCGAAACACGAAAAGCAAACAAACTTGCTTTCAATGCAGATGTTATCAGTGTCTAAACCTAGAAAACCAACTTTCGCTGCGAGTTCAAAGATAGAAACATGCATTAATTTCATGTTCGATATTGTTCACAAAGACCTAAACCAACTGTCGTTGCGAATAGATTCAATGCTCATCTAAAGATCTGATCGCTAGGTGATTAACTACACTTTTGTGTCCGTTTAATTACCTAGGCTTTCGAAATCTAGGTGATCAGTCTTAAGTTTCAGAGTTAAAAACAATCTAATATGAAGAACAAGCAAATAATCCCAATAGTAAACCAATTCTAGCAACCTATCATCAATCCCTAGAATTTCCCACTTCCTAACAATGAAACTACTCAAACATGGATGCAGCAAACATCATAGAATAAGTAATTTGCATAAAAAGAATAGAAGAGATACATGGGTTCCAAATCTCTCAAGAACAAAGTGCAGATTTATCTCCCTAAAGCTCTCAAAACCTAAACTCTCTCTTTGTCTCTTTAAATTATAAAGTGTGTGCCTAAACAATGGCATAAAAGCTCTATTTATAGGCCTAGGTACGAATCCTCAATTCCCTGGAAGATTAGGAAAAGTCTTGGAGATTTCCTTTTCTTGAAAATTCTGGAATCTTCACGTCTTCACGATCCGGAAAACTCGGTGTCGATCGACACACGTTAGTGTCGATCGACACCCGTCGTGCGTCTTCAATCCAACTTCAACATTTCGTGAATTCATTCCATTATGCTCCAAAATGTATCCAAACCTCTAGTTCAACTCCAATTGTACCTGAACCTGCATAGACTCTATATAGACTTGAAAATAATACTAAGACTCAATAAAAACACTTATATCATGGTTCAAAAATGGGTAAAAACCATGATATATCACAGGTATACTCTCGTATCCTGCGTCCTAGACGAACACGCAATAAAATCGGGACAATAAACATTGAGACATCTTTTAAAGGATGCTCTCTACCCTATTTTGGTATAGATCTGAGATTCAGGACATTCGTCGCACTCAAGATCCTGCGATCAGAATATAGTTACGCTAGACTCATGCAATAAGAACGAATATGGTGAGACAGAAAACCCTAATCTTCGGCCTAAACAATCGGTTCAACAACAGTTAATGAAATTCCCCATAGATCCCCTTAAAGAACACACAACGAAAATAAACTACTCAGACATGAAAGAAGAAGTAGAAAACGTGATTGATGAATGCATAACTTGTATAAATCGATGAAAAGAAAAGAGGGTTCAAGAACAAATCAATCTCCCTCAAAGAACAAAGTGAAGACCACGAATCAGAGATTTGCAGCTACAAAAAGAAATCTATGAATATGTGTTTTTTGTCTCTCTCTTAGAAAAAATCCTAAACAACGAGTATATATAGGTCTTCAAGTGCCCTAGGTCGTGGATTAGGTCTTGGCTTGCATAAGACGGCTGCGGGTTTAAGTTGGACTTCAAATGGGCTCGGGAATCCGTGAGTGGCCTGGCCGCGCGAGCGAGTGGCCGTGGCGCGGCCACTGGTCGTCTGGCTCGGCCGTGGCGTGGCCGAGCTCCTGGAAATCTGGTTCGGCGTGTCTCGTCGATCCAAGTCGTCGATCCGAACTCCTGGAAATCTGGTTCGACGACACTCGTCGATCTGACTCGTCGATCCATCACGAAAAATCCTCTCCTTCATCTTCTTTGTTTCTTCTTGCCCCTCCAAGTAGTATGCATCATTCTCCAGCTCCATCCTCATCTCCATAGCGTCCTTTTCACCTGATTAAGGTTCCAAATGCAACAAAGTATGTTAATAACCATGCAAAAACACTCTAGGACTCTAAATGGTACAATGCAACACTATGATGCTATATTAGACTCCTAAATGATGAGAAACTTCAACTAAATGGATGCTAAAACGATGCAAAATATAGACATATCAACTCCCCCAAACTTGCCTTTTACTTGTCCACAAGCAAATGAAACCAAGCTAAGGAGAGAGGTTTGAAAGTGGGGACTCAAATCCAAAGGTGTTTAGCAAAAGAATCAATTCAATGGTCCTTATTCTCAATTCTAGGATGCCCTAATACAAACTTCTACTCCAAAAGGCCTAGCCATACCCATACTCATTCAAGTGAACCCAAGCCTCTACCTACACAAGCATTCATTTTCACCAACTCTTTAACATTCATTAAGTTGCAAACCGTGAATCATGACAATGCAATGCAAGTGAATTCATTTGGATAAGGGACTAGGCTTTGAGATAAGAATGATCTCAATTCATGTGGCTTCCAATTCGCATAAGGGTTTTCACTCAAAGAGGATTGAACTTCATGCATAATGCTAAAGGTAAAAGACAAGTGATGCATACAAGACTAGACTCTCATCTACCCATAATGCTATCAATGATCCTAAACCCTGTCATTCATTTTTTTCAAGCTCACTCAACTCTCTAAAGCTACCATTTTCTCTCAAGGATCTTTGTGCCTTGCCAAACCCATAAATCTCACAAACCACTTCTTCTTCTTATAACACTTATGGGGAAACTTCTTCATCCTTTAACTCATATTGAATGGTGTGATCTTTTTATAACTTAGCTCTTCTTTTCATTCCTAGGTATCCCTTTTCTCTTTCCTTGGCCCTTTGGCCTCTTTTGATTTTCTTTTTATTTTCTTAAGGGTACCTAATTCCTTTTAACACTTAGAGCTATACTTTTTCTTTTCAAACATAAGATCCACCATTTCAAACTATGCTTCCCTTATTCTCCTTTCAAGCCTCTTTCATTCCCTTTCTTTCTAATATCTTTCCACAACTCATCATGCTAAAATACAAGCATACAATCCATTCCACAACACCAAGTAATACCGCGCCCCAAAACCCAAATTCCTAAGCCTAAAGCTAGCCTCGATATGTGAGACTAGAATCTACATGAGAGCCTAAACTTGTCGTCTCAAACCTAACACTTTATGCTAAGTTCAATCAAAATAAGGCCTCACAAATATTCTCACTAGAACAATTGGCTTCAAAGGAGGTAAGGTAAGG
>JAHZTW010000002.1:49192615-49218535 GCA_020283515.1 Alliaria petiolata | reverse complement strand
TGGTTACCAAAAGAAGAAGGGAAAGGTCCCATGAAGTCTATTCCCCAAACATCAAACAATTCTACTTCCAAGATAGGGTTTTGGGGCATCTCATCCCTTTTGCTAATGTTCCCCTTTTTTTTACAAGGCTCACATCTCTTGATATACTCATGAGTGTCCTTGAACAATGTAGGCCACCAAAACCCACTTTGAAGCACCTTTGTAGCTGTTTTGAAAGTTGCAAAATGCCCTCCATATTTAGACCCATGACAATGGAAGATCACACTCTCAACTTCTTCTTGTGCCAAGCATCTCCTATATATCCCATCAGCACAGCTCTTATAGAGGTAGGGCTCATCCCAATAGAAGTGTGACACATCTCTCAAGAACTTCTTTTTGTGATAGGTGTTGAGATGAGTGGGCTCTTCATTGCATACCAAGCAGTTAACAAAATCAGCATACCAAGGCTCACTCTTTGCTTCCATGCCTTGAATCTCTTTGAGCTTCTATCCAATTCCATGCACACTAGCAATGCTCTTGATCATCATAATTTGTTCCTCCGGTAAAGAATCATTGATTGGCAAAGCATCTTCAATCCTCATCCTTGACAAATTATCTGCCACACCATTTTCTACCCCCTTCTAGTCCACTATTTCCATGTCAAACTCTTGTAGAAGTAGAATCCATTTAAGGAGCCTTGGCTTGGTCTCCTTCTTGGCATAAATATGGCGTAATGCAGCATGATCGGTATACACTATGACCTCTGATCCCACCAAGTAAGATCTAAACTTCTCAAAAGCAAACACAACTGCCAAGAGTTCCTTTTCTGTTGTAGCATACTTGGTTTGAGCATCATCAAGTGTTCTACTAGCAATGTAAATCACATGAAGCTTCTTGTCTTTCCTATGCCCAAGCACAGCTCCAACGGCATAGTCACTAGCATCAGCCATGATCTCAAAAGGTAGACTCCAATCCGGTGCTTGCACAATGGGGGCACTCACAAGTGCCTTCTTGATGGTCTCAAAAGCTTGCAAGCACTCTCCATCAAACTGAAAATCCACCTCCTTGCAAAGGAGTCTTGTCAAAGGCCTAGCAATCTTTGAGAAGTCCTTGATGAACCTCCTATAAAACCCAGCATGATCAAGGAAACTCCTTATGCCTTTCACGTTTGATGGTGGCACCAAGTTGATCATGACATCTATCTTGGCCTTGTCCACTTCTATACCATCTTCAGAAATCTTATGACCCAACACAATGCCTTGGTTGACCATGAAGTGACACNGAGATAAACGAGGTGAAGATGTTCAGTCTGAGATTTCGTGAAACAGCCATCTAGTGATGATGAAAGAGAAAACATTTAATAATGGTGAAGGTGGAAGAACGAAAGACGAATTTAAAGTGTTCGGCAAAATGTGTGAGAAAGAAGTTTTGTATCCACGCAATCTTGTCCATGATACATTGTCCACGACGAATTAAACAACATGTTCATGATAACTTATCCATAATAATTAGTCCACCGTTAATGGGGATGAGATATGAAGTTTGATCAATTTCATATTAAAAACATGAGAGGACTATTCATATGTTAAATCTATTATTTGCGAACAAGTTGAAATGTTGTGATCTAAACATGAGAGGACTATTCATATGTTAAATCTATTAATGGACAAGTTTGTATGGATACGTCTCTGTGGACGCATTTGTGTGGAGACGTTTGTGAAGATCAAAACATGTTTGCATTATTTATATTTTCTCATTCTGGTATGATCTTTAGTTAACGTTATTGTGTCGTGTTTGTTTGGATCACAACGAGCAGAGAAGATCAAGAAATCTATAGGAGACAATTTGCAAATATGATTCAGTGATTGAATAATCTTGCATGGTCATGGACACCTTTATGTGGATATGTTTTTGTGGATACGATTATGTGGTTGCGTTTGTGTGGACAAGTATGTGGAGATCAAGACATGTTCTAATTATTCACAAGAATGTTTTCAAATAAATGAAATTCGTTCAATATTTTCTCATTTTGGCATGATCCCCTGACTAATGTTATGTTTCATCTTTGTTTGTACCGAAGAAGCACACAAGATCAAGAAATTTGTAGGAGACCTTGTTTCCAAACCTGATTCAGTGATGTACTTGTATGGTTATGGACAAGTGTTTGTGGATATTTTGAACAAGATAAAAAAAACTATTGATTGTTTGTAAGTTTTCTATGAATGAATCTAATTATGGGAGAGTAAAAATTATAAATATGGTCGAGTTGCATCGGAAACTTTGGCATGGACAATAATGTGATGATAACATATAGATCCAAGTGTTCGAGATGAAATAGATAGTCATTGATTGACATATGTTCATGGACAACTTTGTATGGATGAGCTGAGAGATTCAAACTTCTAATTGAGATGATAACATATAGATCCATGTGTTCGAGATGAAATAAATTGTACACGCTAATAATGCAAAACTGAGCAGAACCAAAATTCTATTAACCCAAACAAAACTGTACAAGCTCTCATGGACAAACACTCATGTACACACTTTCATGGACTACAAAGCATGGACAACCAATCGTGGACACTCTCATGGACAAATACAATCATATTTATCGGTGTATAGGATGTACACAGTCGAGTGGCCACAGTCGCCTGTATACAACCGGCGTATCCATGAGAGTGTATTCGTTCTTCTGTGTCTTTCTCCTCTGTTTGACCAAATTCGAGAGAAAATTGCAAGATTTCGCTCTCGAATCATATGCAAATGGACACATTGTCATGGACAAAAACTCATGGACACAACATACAAATGGATACACCGTCATTCGTGTCGTCATCTGTACTACAGGTTTTACGAAAGCATGTCCACCGGAAATTGACCACACAATCTTGTCCACCGATACTTAACCACGCGACAGAAAACTGGGCACTGAAGCTAGAACAAATGGATGTACATGTGATTGTCCCATTTTTGTCCACGCTAGAGTATCCATGGAAACTCGACCATGTTTATCAATTTCAAACTCTAGAGGAAGAAGGAACGATGATCTTAAACTCGTTTTGCTCTTCATCTATTGAATGAGGCGTAGCTAGGGTTTTATCCGACGGAGAAGAAGAAGATCCATCTGGGTTAAGGATTTCACCGGAGGAAAAGTCTGATTTTAAATCTGTCGAATCTGTCGAATCTGTGAGGAAAGAGCGAGCGAGTGAATAAAAAGAGCTGAAACCCTGAATCGTCTTTTAAATAAACAGCAAGAGCGGAGAAGAAGAAGATCCATCTGGGTTTTTGCCGATAGTTTGTTGAAATTACGGAGGATGGATGTCGTCGGAGAAGTCGATTTAGAGTTACAGTGGCTATGGAGTTTGACGTTTCAGAATAAGTTATCGTGATAAAGATGAAATCAAGGTTATTTGGTTAATTGATTCACAGAAGATAATTTAGTCTTCTTCTCTCATGAAAGTATGCCAATCTCTCTAAGTGCTTTTAGTTGTAATAACAGTTTGCTAAAGTGCCTTGTAATGTAATTATCTCGAATTAGGAACCGGTTCAGTAAAAGGGAAAATTACAAAACCGGGAAAGTAGAAGAGAAACAGGTTGGAAATACTCTTTTCATGGATATATATATTTACCAATAACATAATACACTCAAATCCATCTAAATGCATTTTCTTGATTGATTTGTGCGTTCAAAGTAGGAAAATGGAAAAGGGAAGTTGGAATTTAATGAAGATTAGGGTAATTAAGTCCCTTCCTCGGTACTAATGTGAACATTCCATTCTTGAATTAAGGCTTTTTTTTTTTTTTTTCTCTTTCCATCCTCTTGGCCTCTTGTTAAGAACAATTATTCAATTAGGGTTTTCCTTTCTTTCAGCTAAGAAAGATAATTCATGTCTCTGCTTATCAACCAGCCCCCGAAGCTATGCTTTGGGAAACCTGTCTTGGTAAGACCCTCTCCTCTTCACTCTAATGGCTTCTCACCGTCTTGCTTGCCGCAAACGCTTCCTCATGCCATCGTGTGCGCTGATCCTTGTAGACCACATCTCGGAAAAGTCGTGGTTAGGANTGCCCATCATTTGGCTTCTTTGAAGACCACGCCCTTCTCTGGTTCGCAGATGAAGCCCGAGACCATTGGCAGTCTTATTACTCCTATCTTCCTGCACTTCGGGATTGATACTTCCAGCTGCACCATTGATACTTCGCGATCTTTGATTGACATGAAGTACCTGAAGAGGACACATTGGGTGAAGCCAGAGAAGCTTTGGGTTTTCGCTGACGCGCAGAGAGTACAGTACTCGGTACTACTACCTGACCGCGACCTTACTCGCATCACTTCGGATCTAGGACGCCTTGCCTTTCATCCTAGCCCGAGCAAGCTAAGGGCTATTCCTGCTGCCAGACCTAGAGGCACATCATCCAGGCCAGCTGCAGCCACCAGTCGCCCTTCATCTTCCAGGCGCAGCGCACCACAGGCCATTGGTACTCATCAGCTTCTTGAGCCTCCTGCGATTCCCATGGAGCCAGACGTCTTCCAGAGATACGTGGTACAGAGTTTCCAGGCGATTTGGAGCGCCATTGCTATTGTGTCTACATGCAGCTGCGTTCACCCACCTTCACCACCACGATCTTCTCCGCCACGCCAAGATGACGACGAGTGACTCTTCCATCCTTTTTCTTTTTAGTCTTTTGAGTCAGTTTTTCTTTTACTCTTGAGTCTGCATTTGCTTCAGTACTTTGTTTCAAACTTTTTGCAGTTATTGAGCTTCTTGGATTATCTTGTGCTTTTAACCCTTTGTTGAGTTTTCTAACAGCTTTGAAGAAATCTAACAACAAATCTGACTTAGCAACAATCATGTTCGAGTGGCAGAACTCTGTCTACGGACAGAGTGTCGATCGACACTACCAGTATCGATCGACACCATCTTCAGACACAGCAACGATCAACACCATCTGTGTCGATTGACGCTACGCGCAAAAGTCAGGTAATCCAATTTTTTTTTCTCTTTGTTGCAACAGCTTGGACACATATTTTTTCTATCCAAACTCATTCTTAGTAACACTGGGGACAGTGTTATTCAAGTCTGGGGGAGGTGGTTGCTAATTTAGTGTTTTGTTTTGAGAGTCAGTTAAGTCTTGAGTCAAAAGTTTTCAAAATCTGTTTTATTGAGTCAAAATTAGTTGGAACTTTCAGTTTTTCTAGGGACTAACCACAGAAAATTAGCACTTGAAGAACCATTGCTATAAGAGTTGATTGCAGGACTTACTAAGTAGAAAGCTACAAGTGGAATCAGTCTAACAGGGCGAGTTCAGATCCCCTTATAAGAACTAGGTATGTGCAGAACTTGATTCCTCTTTCAGTCCGACCAGATAGGCAATTGCAGTCTCTCCTTGATCTTCCCTTAAGAGAAAAGAAAAGAAAGAAAAATAGTCTAAGTCTGGAATAGTGCCTTTGTCATGAGCCTGTCTCCTCACAAGGAACAATATTAGTGATGCTCTTGAATACGTCTCCTCACAAGGAACACAAGTAGAGAGTAGCATTATTCCAGAGGTCCCAAAAAGAATAAGAATAGTCAATGAAAAGATCTTAGAACACCCTGAAAATGGGCAGAAGTTGACTAAGGGAAGAGAAAATAGGGGAGCTGTATGAGAATGTCTTGTTCAGGCACTAAGGAAGGGAAAGAATCAGAAAAGTTCTATGGCACTACCAATGTTAGAGTTCGAAATTTATATCAAGGAAAGGATCTGGATTCGAACTGGGAGATTGCTAAGCTTGTGGTAAGTACATTGAACATTTCCTAAGGTTGGCTCTAATATCATGTGGATTCAAGAAGTGTTAATCAATGTGGCATTTTGAAGAAGTGATTGGAAGTTCCTGTTTTCAAACTTCTACTTCAGTCTAAGTTTCTGTTTTGCTTGAGGGCAAGCAAAGGCTAAGTCTGGGGGAGTTGATATATCATGGTTTCTACCCGTTTTTAAGCCATGATATAAGTGTTTTTATAGAGTCTTTTGCTAGTTTTGGAGTCTCTTTAGAGTCTTTACAGGATGGAGAGCATTTGGAGCTAAATGGGAGAATCTGGAGCATTTTGGAGCACTTTGGAGAAGCAGCCGAAGTGATGAAGTCAAGAGGCTGGAATTCACGAGCTGAGTGTCGATCGACACACTCAGTGTCGATCGACACCAAGGATAGACGGCCAAAAGTGACAGTTTCCAATCAGGAAAAGGAAAGAAGAGCAAGTTCTGAAGAATTACAAATCTACCCCTGGACGAAAAATCCCCTTCTATAAATAGTTTTCAGGCATTGTTTAGCTAATTACATTATCATTATTTTCTGTTTTTGAGACTTAGAGAGAGATTGATCCTGAGCTTTTGGGGAGACAATTCTAACTCATCTGAGCCAGATTTCGAACCCCTGTATCATTCTCTATTCTTTTATGCAATATTATTCAGCCATGTTTTGTGTTTGCATTATTATGTCTGAGTAGTTTGCTTGTTAGGTTAGGGTAATTTAGGGTTTGATGAAGAGTTTATAGAATCACTAGAATTATTAGGGAAATCAATTGGATCTTCACCTAGATTTGTGCTTAACTTGATTCTCTGAATTGATCACTTAGAAATCAAACCTTAGGTTGTTTAATAGATGCGAGAGCATTATTAATAACTTGAACTAATCTTAGGTGAGCAAATTATCTATTCGCAAAGAGATTTGGTCTAGGTAATTTGTGAACAAATCGAACATGTTCTTATTGCTTGCCTTGATTGTTTAAATTCGCAAAGAGATTTGGAATTTAGGGATTTAGGCATAGATAACTTCTGCAACGAGAGTTGATTGGTTTTACCTTAGAGTTTCGAGTTCTAGACGGTTCTTAATAAATCCCTAATAGACTTAGATTCTGCATTCTTGGATTCAAACCTGATAATTATCCTTGCCTAGCGCCTCGTCTCCTGAACTTTAATCCATCTAATTCCGATTTATTACTTGCTTTAATTGTTTAGTTTTCAATTTTATTATTTCGACCTAGCATAATCTAAACCTAGAAACCATAAGTGTAGCTACAACTTCCCTGAGGATTCGATACCCCTTATACTTCAACTGCATTGTTGTGCACTTGCAGTAGTTGATTATTTGGGTAAAACTAGACTCATATCATTCTTTACCCTTAGCATTTTGTCAAAGTTCATTCTTTCTTGAGAGATCCCTTGCAATGAAAAATCCACATGAATGAGATCATTTTTTATCTCATAACCTTTTCCATTAGCCAAATGAGCTCACTTGCAGTGCATAAGCATGATCCATGGTTACAAATTGAATGAATATTTAAGGAATGAAGGATAAGAAGGCTTGTGTAGGCTAGACTTGAATTCAATTCGTGTTTGTGATGAGTGTGGCTAAGATTTTTAAAGTAGAACAAGCTTGATATGCCTCCAAGAATTATTAACTTGGACAATGGCTTGATCTCTCTTGATAGTATTTTTGGATTTGAGCTCCCACTTTCACACATCTCTCTTAGAATTGTCATATATGTTTGCTTGAGGGCAAGAAAAAGGCAAGTTTGGGGGAGTTGATAGTTAGAATATTTACATCATTTTAACATTCATTTAGTAAAGCATTTGCATTGTTTCATGTATATAACTTGTCCATATAGTCTAGTTTGCATCCATTTTAGAGTTATTGAGTCTTAGCCTAGGTTATTGCATATTTGTTGCATTTTGGAGTGTTTTTGGGTACATTGGAGGACTTTGCAGATTATGGAGGTTAAGCATTGCTTGGAGGATGGCATGGAACTAAAGTGTACCAAAAGAATTTGAGCAAAATGGACTTGAAGCACAAAACCACTACATAAGTAAAGATCGAGCCGGATGAAGAGTTTAAACTCCGATTTAGCCTCGGCGGT
The DNA here is from genome assembly GCA_020283515.1 of Alliaria petiolata. NCBI lineage: Eukaryota > Viridiplantae > Streptophyta > Magnoliopsida > Brassicales > Brassicaceae > Alliaria > Alliaria petiolata. The sequence continues at coordinate 49,210,664 of JAHZTW010000002.1, read as the reverse complement.
CTTCATGAAATTCATAGATATTTGAGTTAGCGTTCGTTTGGTGGTAGTTTCAAGTCAAACAGGGAAGCCGTTCAAGAGATATGGCCATTTTACTACAGATCGATCGATCTCATGAAGAAAGCAGTATCGGTGTGCTGTATTGGTGTGATCACACCGATACGCATATCGGTCTGCCATATCGGTGTGATCACACTGATACGCGTATCGGTATGCCATATCGGTGTGATCATACCGATATGGAACCCGCGATTTGCTTTACTTAAGACGAAAATACACTGTTGATCATCATAATGCAGTTGACTTTTTATTTCCAAACTTTTCAAGAAACTCTCTCTGTATTGGGTGATTTTATTTGCAAGACCTTTGGATCAAAAACTTCAATTCAAGAGTTCTTCTTCTCTAATCTCTTCCCTTTACTCTTTCTAATGCTTATTATCAAGTTTTTACAAGTTTTTATCGGTTTGATCATGAGTTGTGAGTAGTTCTTTAGAATCCAAGGTTGGTTATATTTAGGGTGTTTAGGGTGTTATTCTTGATGTCTATGAGTTAATTCTTCCTTATCCCTTCTTGCTTAATGTTCTTAATGCTAAATTTCAACCTTGATCATGTTGAATTAGATTTCTAGGAAATTTTCTCATCCAAAAGATTAGTAAAATTTCTGGTTTATTTAAGCAAGAGATTTACATACTTAGCTCATGAAAGTGATTGTCTAAGGTGTTTATTTGCAGATTAGACATGAATCTTTATGCTTGTTGCATCTTTGATCACAAATGAAAGTTTGTTCTTGATTAGAAATGTGATAAAAGGATTAAGTCCATGAAAGTGGTTTAATCTATTCTTGAAGTTCTAAGCTTGAGGATTAGCATTTATATGAGTAGAAAGACATCATTGTTACACTTTTAAGCACCTGAAAATCAAAACCATAACCTTAGATTCATCTTTCCATAATTTACAAAAACCCTTTAGAAACTCTATTTTGTGTTTTATTTATCTTGAAGATAACTTGTCTTTCACTTTGTTTTATGTTACTAATCACATACCAAAACCTTCATTAGACTTGCTTAGATTAAGAAGTTTTATGAATTTTTTTTGTCACAACAAACCCATATGGATTGATCCTCAAATACTACAATGACATGTGTAGTAAGATTGAGTAATTGTTAGCAAAATCCTGTTATCAAACTTGACGGCTTGAATCTGGAAGGACTTAGACGAATTGGAATTGTTAAGCTAAAGTCTTGTAGTCTTGAATTGAGTTTATTTTTTATCTAGTCTTTTTTTTTGTCAACTATCTATAGTCTTTATCATTTGCTTTATCTATTTTTTATAAAAAAAATAATTTCATTTGATTTGGGTAATTAATTTTCTGAGATGGAAAACTTGGTGGGCAAGTCCCTCTTCCTTGGTATTAATGTGAACATTCCCATTTCTTGAATTAAGGCTTTTTTTTTCTTTTTCTTTTTCTCTTTCCATCCACTTGGCCTCTTAACAATTAGGAGAATATCCGCACATACGCGCATGTTTTTTTTCTTATATATTCTTTCAAAGATGTTTTATTTATATATTTCAAACATTTTATACTCAGAACAATCAAAATTAATTATAATATGAATCATTCAACCATTATATATTTATATTAAAAGAGTATACAATTTTTGTTTGCAAATAATTTTGTTGTGCCATGGAAAAGCAAAAATGGTGATGCATTAAATGTTGTTTGATTTTATAAGGAAGTTTAGTCCAAATTTAATAGGTATTAAAAGTCTAAATTATTTTTAAAATAAACTAAAACTCACATAGATGGAATGTGAAAAGAATGAAGACGGTAAGAGTCCTTCTGTCTTCCTTCACAACTTGTTCCATTCCCACAAACTCGATAAAGTTAAATAGTCGTATTTATAACTTATTTTTTTTTTAATTTAGAATTTTTGAAGTTTAATAATTGAGTTTTATGTCTATCCTTATGTTAGTTTTGATTAATTTCAATTTACATAATTTTTTTGGATCAATTTTCACATACGATTGCAATTCGAATTCGCTATGTAGAATATTATAAACACATATTAGACCATACACCTAAAGAAAAATTGAAGGGGATCTGTACATCCTCTCTGAGGCGCATATTAAACGATATTAATCAAACTTATTAGAAGATGCAAGATTTTGATTTGACTCTTGAGTAAGATCACATTCTTGTGATTGAAAATCGATGAATGAAAAATGTTACCCCTTGTATCTATTTCATCCATGCGGGGTTTTCATCTATCCAATTCACAAGCACGGACACAGCTGACTTCACGAGCACAGCTTGATAAATTGAAGAGGTTGTTTTTTGGAGAAATTGAATAAATTAATGCGTAAAATATTCTTGCCTTATAGTTAATTATGAACTAATCAAAACTAACATGAACAAAATAAATAAAAATTTCACTAATCAAAAATCTAAAATTTTGACTCAATTCAGAAATCCAAATTTACCGAACCGGAACCTAACCGGGAACCGAATGGGTACATTAAATACCCAAAATATAATTATATATCTAAAACATTTGTTGTATTTATACTTTAAATAATTTAAATACTCAAAATTTCAATTATAAACCAAATATATTAGTTATGTTTAAAACAAAATAACTAAAATACTCAAAATATTTGAAAATATGTAGTTATATTTATCAAATTTTGATTATTTTAGAATTTTTTTAGATAATTTGGATATCCGGAACCGACCCGGACCCGAACGGAACCGAGCCAAACCCGAACCAAAAAAGCAAAATACCCGAATGGGTTCTATTCTCTAGAACCGAAATACCCGAACCCGAAAAGAACCGACCCGAACCCGAACGGGTACCCGAATGCCCAGACCTATATAAAACTATCAAATTTAAAGTCCAAATGTGATCATACAATATGTATTTCCCATATAAATGCTTCCAATATGTATCACATATTTTTAGAGAGGATTGTCAAATAGTACTTATAACCTAATGGATAAAACAGTTATCTAATATTGAGAGGATTGTGGGTTCAATATTATTTTATTCAGTTATTTGCATTTCGATGCTGTTAATAAAATATAATTGATTGAAAACGTATAATATATTGTAAGAAGTTAAATATACTCTCTCTCTCTCTCTCTCTCTTTCTCACAAACGCAACATAGTGAACTACAAATAACATTTTGCTGCGGCTTTAACTTTACATTCACTATCTTTCTCATAACTCTTCTTTCTCTCGCCATTCTCAATCTATGTTCTTTAATTTGTGTGTTGTGGAATTTGTACAAAACTTTGTCCATTTTTTATTCGAAGATTGTGTTGAACATGTTAAAAATTTGGGATAACAGATTTTATCTCTCATATATTTAAAAATTCCATTCACTTAAACACTGATTTTTAACAATGAAAATACATGTTTTTGTTTCTCCCCTATAAATGTTATAAGTGTATAACATACTTATAGTAAATAATTTTTATCCTAATTCGTTAAAATTTTATATCAAACTAAGAAATAAATTTTAAAATCCACAAATATAATATATTTAAAATTATGAAATTAAATTTTCTTTAAATCAATATTTAAACTATCTTTTATGATTTTTTTTTCATATTCTACTTGAATCTATTACATTAATGAAACATAATAAATCAAATAAAAATTGAATTGAAAGATTAAATAACATAAAACATAATAAATCAAATAAAAATTGGTTGATGATGTGTCATAATATTAAGAAAGGTGTTGATGAGGTGGCATCATAAGAAGATACTTCATTCTCCTTTATATATATATATATATATATATAGATTATTCACTTAGGGCTTTAAAGCTATGCTTTGGGAAACATGTGTTGGTAAGATCCTCTCCTCTTCACTCTAATGGCTTCTCACCGCCTTGCTTGCCGCAAACACTTCCTTATGACATCGTGTGCGCTGGTCCTTGTAGACCACATCTCGGAAAAGTCGTGGTTAGGATGTATGGTGACAAGGCTCCTTCTGGAGAAAAGGCGCCTTTAGGCTTGATGGAGAGAATGGGAATGATAGGAACATCCAATGGATGGTTAGCTACTTTGAAGGAGGACGTGGTGCGTCTCCGAGAACACCCGGGTCCATCGTTCAAGGGTCGTGATCCGAAATCCATTTGGTTGCCTCCTCTTGAAACTCTGCCTCTTTGTCAAACCCAAATGGTCACCAACATTGCAATGTCCTCACCATTTCCAGAGGAAATGGACTGTGTTATGGCTGTCAAGTTCTTGGGACCTCAGCTCAGCTTTTGCAGATCCGCTGCTGGAAGTAACTCCGAGTAAATCAACATCAGAATCGAAAACCCTTGTTTCTTCTCCTCCCGTGTCATGTTCTCAAAGAAAGACGAGCTGTTTCGTATCCCCGGATCTGGAGGCCACCTTATTGGATCATGGGATCTCAGTGGCAAACAAAAGCACAATCACAAGTTTCAGAGGTTGCGGTTTAAAAACATTCCTAAGATGACAGAGACCAAACGGGAGCTCCTGGATACTTGCTACGCGAGCGAACACTTGGTGGAGTCAAGAAGCACCAACGAAACTTTCATGGTTAAGTGGTACAAGAAGACCGTTGCAAAGACCATCCATGGTATTGAAAGAATGGAAACAAAAGCTTTAATGGTGTTCAATCTAGACTCAGAAGAAGGAGGCGATGTTTACACTCAAGACATCGGAGATCTTGTCATTTTCCTCACAAGGTCCGAGTCTTTCTGTGTCCCTGCTAGCTCATATGATATAAGATTGGGAATTACTCCTCAAATCTTAATAACAAACATTTATCAAAGTGGCAAAGCTTATGCGGAAATTATGAATGATGATAGAGATGGCGGTGGAATTTGATTGACTCTCTCAATCGGTGGGTTTGATTGACTCTCTCAATCTTTGGAGAACTAGTCTTGTTTGAATCACACAAACAATCNAAATGATGAATGATGATAGAGATGGCGGTGGAATTTGATTGACTCTCTCAATCGGTGGGTTTGATTGACTCTCTCAATCTTTGGAGAACTAGTCTTGTTTGAATCACACAAACAATCTTAATCCTATAATCTCAAGAATCAAATGAATCTCTCAAATGAAACTTAAAGACAACAATTTTAGACAAATAAACTATTTGAATAAAAAGAAAACAAACTTTATATTTCTTAGATGATTGAAAGGTAAAGATTACAAGCTGAGAATGAGCTTATAAATAGCTCTGCACCAGCTGAGGCTCCTCTGGCCGAAAGTTACACACAAAAACACTAAAACAAATCAAAAGAAATAAAATACAAAGTGCATAATTTATGGAAAAGAAATCCAAGAAAATAGCTTCCTTGTTTTATGAAGACAAAGAGGTTCCCCACTAGTTGTTTGCACTTTAGACGCTCCACTAGTTGAATACTTATAGGAGAATTGTCACCTGGGCGCCACAAATATGTTTGAAGTCTCCCAAACTCGGAAGGTTCCAAATAAGGCAATTAGAGGATCTTCTGGGTTAGAAATTGCATAACTTCTACGTATGAATTGGGTTTGATGTAAAACCAATTCGAAGACCTCCCTGGTTGAGTCAAGATTCCATAACAATTAGATTCATGGCTTAAATCCTTCTGGTTTGGTCGGAATCCTCCATTTAACGCTCCTACATCCAAACCGGGAAAGTTCCGGTTTACCCAACTTGTAAAATTAATAACTCTTGAACCAAAATAAATTTGGCCATGAGTCCAATTTTCCGTCTTTCTCCGATGAGTTTAGAATCCAAAACAATTGCATTTTTTTCCTGGTTCGTCCTGGTTTGTCTGGAATAATTCAATGAATGATCGTTGGTCTCCATCGGGTCCATTGGAGCTTTGGGTGGGTTTAAAACATGTGAACCAATTTGCCTCATTAAAACCTTTCCTGGAAAAACCATTGGGATAAAACCAAAGATAAGGAAAAAGAGTACAAATCGTCACAATCCATTTGTAAGCCTTGGCTTTCATTTGAGCTAAACTCAGCTCGCATGTCTTCTTAGCCCTCCTCACATTCATGCTCTCCTCCATATGACTCCAGGTTCCGTGCTCCTTGGCTGATGATGATATGACGTCCTCATCATCCTATCCCAACATGCGTCCTAACCGCGTCAAAATCTTGGATGTCGACGAAACCCTCGTTGTCGATCTAGCTGATCAAAACTGGAATTGTTAAGCTAGATTGAGTTGTTTTGAGTCTAGAGTCGTGTCTTTCATCTTCAACCCGTTCAAATCTATTTTTTTTTTTTAATTCTGTGTGAGATATGATTGATATATGCATATACTCTTGGAGAAATTACCTTTGCTACCATCTCTCATGATCAGTAGATCCCAACTAGTTATGTTTGAACTATATGCACTTATCAGGAATCATTCAATGCTATTTTAGGTACATTGGGTTCCATTCTCTGTAATCTCTTTCAGTTGTTTTTAGTAACTTTGTTGTTTTTAGAGTCATAGTTAGAAAAGTTTGTTAAGGACAAGTTTTTAATTAGAGCCGAACTTGACGGCTTGAATCTGGAAGGACTTAGACGAATTGGATTTACCATGTCAGAGGTTTGTACTGTGACACAATGTTGAGAGTCCTTTGAAGTAAGAAGCTGTACATCACTATGGAGTGTTGCCAATATAATCATGTATTTTTTTCTTGCCATTCGTAAATGAAGAACCTGAGAGCAGTCTCCTGAAACAGTCCCCTTGAGTCTAGAAGAGCGTCTCACGAAGATGGTAATTGTGTTATCACTCAAAGCTCTTCACTGTCTTCTTTCTATTGCAGTACAACACAGCTGGACATTTTTGTGTTTGATGACAATGGCTTGATTCTTGAGTTTCGCATAATTCGACTTAGCGTATGCATTCATTGATCAGCAATGGCTTTACCAATATCTGTAATAATATTATGATAGATAGCTTTACCATTACAATACACTGAAGATGTCTCTACTTACAACACCTCTGTGTTATTTATATAAAAAACAAATGATTATCAGATTGGTTCTTTATAAAACTCAGCATTACATATTTGTCAAAACTGGAATTGTTAAACTAGAGTCTAGCTGTCTTGTCTTTTCTCTTAAACCCTTTCCAATATCAATTCTTTTTTAAAATAATTCTCTGCGAGATTGATTGATATGCATATGCTTTTGGAGAAATTAAGTTTGCTGCCATCAGTAGATCCCGACTATTTATGTTTAAGCTATATCCAGATCATTCATTTGTACTTTAGGTACATGGGTTCCAAGCTAGAGCCTAGTTGTCTGGAATTGAGTTGTTTTGAGTCTAGAGTCTTGTCTTTGCTCTTAGACCCTTTCAAATATCAAATCTACTTTTTTAAAAAAATTGATTATTAATGGCTTAACATATTGCTCAACATCTTTTCTTTCATAGTCTGATAGATAGCTAATCATAGCTTCTCCGTTGATCAAGAAAAAAAAAAAAAAAAAGCTAATCATAGCTTTACCATTATAATACACTGAAGATGTCTCTACTTACAACACATTGTGTGGTCACAAAACATCCTTAAAATCGCTTGTCACTGAAAACAAAGACACAAAGAAAAACGGTGAAATGAAATTGGTAACTTTGTTATTATTACAAACACGTTGAAGCCAAAATCTGGTTTTCCTATAAAGGATTTACAGTTCCTCATGTATATTTATGCGAATATTGAATCTACTAAATCGATCGAAATATACTGAACTCGTGGCCTGCCGTAGGCTACGGTTTCGTCTCAGACCAATGCTCGAGTTCTTGGATTTGGAGTCGAACTCACACCACAAAGTGCATGTCATCCGACTTAAAACCTATACGTTTCAAATTTCGCAAAGTAATTCTCACAAACCAATCAAACACATTACATATAATTGTTAAATCAAGTGGTGGTAGTCTAGTGGTTCTCACTTGAGGAGGAGTTGTCTTGTTGATATAGACCGGCGATCGATTTCCCTCAAACGTAGAATTGTTAAATCATTCCCAATTTGGCCACACAGATATGTGCCTTTGCTTTCAGCCCATTTAAATACTCAGAGAGAGGATCTATCCATGGGCTGCACCTCACCCCAAAGATTAGTTTGTGCCCTTCCATAGATTTGAGATTCTCTGAGTTATAAAAAAAACATATAATTTCTCCTCGCGAAATAGAAGCAATAACAAAGCTAATTCACATTTAGTATTAAAGGAAACTCAAAATCTGTCAACACTAAATCTATACTATATAAAAGTTGATGCATTATGCCATTGAGGACGTCCACATGGGACGAAGAAACTCAATCTTATTGGTCCAAATCAGCGTTTTCAGTAAACAAAAAAATGTTAAATATGATTAAAAATTAAAATAAATTAAACACACACAAAAAAAAAATTAACTTGATATGTAAACTATTTTTTGGAAGACTAACATAAAAAGGTATTAACAAAAAAACAAAAAAGGAAAATAAACATAAAAAAACTAACCAACAAAAAATTAAACTATTTTTGTATAAAAATTGATGCATTATGCCATTGAGGACGCCCACATAGGACGAAGAAACTCAATCTTATTGGTCCAAATCAGTGTTTTCATTAAACAGAAAATGTTAAATATGATTAACAATTAAAATAAATTAATTTCTATACTATATAAAAGTTCATGCATTATGTCATTGAGGACGTTCACATGGGACGAAGAAACTCAATCTTATTGGTCCAAATCAGCGTTTCATTAAACAAAAAAATGTTAAATATGATTAACAATTAAAATAAATTAAACACACACAAAAAAAAAAAATTTAACTTGATATGTAAACTATTTTTTGGAAGACTAACATAAAAAGGTATTAACAAAAAACAAAAAGGAAAATAAACATAAAAAAAACTAACCAACAAAAAATTAAACTATTTTTTGTATAAAAATTGATGCATTATGCCATTGAGGACGCCCACATAGGACGAAGAAACTCAATCGTATTGGTCCAAATCAGTGTTTTCATTAAACAGAAAAATGTTAAAAATGTTAAATATGATTAACAATTAAAATAAATTAAACACACACAAAAAATAAAAAACATGGAATTTAACTTGATATGTAAACTATTTTTTAAAATATTAACATAAAAGGCTATAAATAAAAACGAAAAGGAAAATAAACATAAAAAGTTAACTAACAAAAAAAACTATTTTTTTGGAAAATTAACATAAAAATCTATTTGATTAACAAAAAGCGAAAAGAAAAATCAACATAAAAAATCTAACAAACAAAAAAATAAAAAACATAGGATCGAAAATATTCAATTCATTGGTATAAATTAATGTTTTCATTAAACAAAAAAAGTTAAATATAATTAATAATTTAAATAAATTAAAATACACAAAAACGAAAAATTAACATTGCATAATAGAAAAGTAAGATCAATAAATTTTAACTAACAAAACAGATAACAGTCTGAAAGTTATGTCAAAAATCCAAATATATAACGTCTATCAAAATAAAATAGAAACACAATGTCACAAAAGCTAAACTAACAAAAAATAAATATGAAAATCAATGTCATTGAGTGCGTCCACAAAGGACGAAGAAACTCAATCTCATTGGTATAAATCAGCATTTTCATTAAACAAAAAATATTAAATATGATTAATAATTAAAATAAATTAAACTCACACAAAATGATTAAAAATGAAATTTAATTTGATATGTTGATGCATTATGCTATTGAGGACGTCCACATAGGACAAAAAAACTTAATCTCATTGGTTCAGTCAACGTTTTTGTTAAACAATAAAATGTCAAATATGATTAAATTTTAATAAACTTAAAACACAAAAAAAAAAAATTAACTTGATATATTACAAATTTATTTGGAAAATTGTCATAGAAAAGTTAAATAGCAAAAAATAAGGAAACTATATCTTAAAAAAAAGTCAATAACTCCATCAAATAGTATATGTTAAAATAAAATGGAAATCAATGTTATAAATATTTTTTTAAAAAATTAACTTGATGTGTAGACTATTTGTTTTTGGAAAATCAACATAAAAAACTAACAAAAAAATACAAAATGTTCAATATGATTCACATTTTAATTAAATTAAAACACAAAAAAAAATAAAAATTAACTTGATATATAAACAATAATTTTTTGGAAAACTAACATAGAAAATCTAAATAACAAAAAAATTAAGGAAAGTATATCTTAAAAAATGTCAACAACTCCATAGAATAGTATATGTCAAAATAAAATGGAAATTAATATTAATTTTTTTTTAAAAACAAATAGAAATTAACTTGATATATAGACTAATTTTTGGGAAACTCAACATAAAAAGCTAACTAACAAAACAAAAAAAAGGGGAAACTATGTCTTACACAAATGTCAATACATTCACATAATAGTATATGTAAAAATAAAATAGAAATCAGTATTAAAATAAAAAAATATAAAAATTGTATTTCTCAAAATAAAATAATAATCTATATAAAACAAAAGCTAATTTAAAAAAAACATATTAAAGGAAACCAGCTTGATATCTATTCTAACTTTTGTAAAATCAGCATACAAAAAATCTACCGAAAAAAAGAAAAAAAATTATATCATAAAGAATGTCAATACATAAAAATAAAAATATATGTAAAAATAAAATGGAATCAATATTAACAAAGCTAAACTAGCAAAGGAAAATTTATCTAAAAACAAAATTAACTTGATATTTATAAGCTAGCTCTTTAGTAAATCAACAATAAAAGAGCTAAATTAACAACAACAAAAAGAACAAATTATGTTTTAAGGATAGTAAATGTCAAAATAAAATAGAAATTAGTACCAAAAGATCTAAACTAACTAATAAACAAAAAGAAATTAATTCAAAATTTAGTTTAGGAAATTTATCATTTTTAAAGTATTGCCATCGATTATAAATAATAATATAAAGTTGCTATAGGTTAGACAAATATACAAACCAAACATATTCTTCAAAAAATACAGAGTGCTTACTAAAACAATTGTTGCTTCGGTTTTTTTCTACCCAGTAACTTCCGTTTTTGGGTTTCAAAGAACTTATAAAAAAAATTATTAAGAGACACGAAACAACAATAAAGAGGTTTACAGATGGATTTCGAACTGTTTAGTATCTATTAAAAGGTACTAGCAAATCTATTTACTCATCACCAAATGAAGATTTAATCAACACTTATATTATGTTTTAACAAAAAAAAACTTATTCAACTACAAGCCATGTCTTCATAGTAATAGGCTATTATGTTAATGTTATGAGGCTAACATAAAAATTAATGAATTCAATATTAACTTGCGGTAAATTCAATGATAAATGGTTCAAAGACTCCACACCAACCTAAAAATTTGAAAAAGTATTTTCTCTGGCTGCAAATAAAACTGATTTGAAATATTAAAAAAAGAAACAAAATTATAAGATAAAACATATGAAAAACCCGACGGAGAAGCAAGAAGCTGCCTTGCATGATCATTGAAACTTCCAACAAAGCTATAGGCAGCTTTTTGTTTGCGATATCTCGATCCTCTTCTTTGATTGTCGCAGATAAATTTGTACGAATCTCAGTATGCATATTAGCAATTAAATTATATGTCCTCTATATGTTGTCAGAGTTACATGGTTTTTAGCAAAAAAAATAGGAAATTATGTTGAAAGATACGATATAAGCATATATATATATTAAAGAAATATTTTGTTAAAGTTTATAAAATTTCAAATTATTCGTCTTCTATTATTATTTCTATACAAATGACATATAACCCAATGTGTTAAAAACCAAATTAGTTATTTAATCAAGTAAAATTCAATTGACTTTTTATTATTTTAATTAACAAAATTTGTAATCTTATAAACAAATACAAGTAGGAGAAAATGATTCATTGTATGTTTAATATATTTTTATAAAACAAATTCCGTAAATCTATTAAGCATTCGATAATTTAAAAATTACTAACAAAAAATGATCAAATTAAATCATTAACAAAGAGCGCGGATAAAAATACCTAGTATCAACAAAAGTAGAGAAATTACGTGAATAGCTTAACCTCGCAGCAAACAATTATGCTTAGCTGAGTAGTGAGTACTACTTACTTGCAACTCCAGATTCAGAGTTTGAATTGAGCGTTGTCACGAATAATTCCCGTAGCGGGGAGGGAATGATCATTCAGAGTTTGTATTGAGCGTTGTCTCGGAGATGTACATTTTAAAAATAATATTTAACTGAAATCAACGTAAATTTATAATATCAAACTAATCCACAGATTCTTATAGGGTAAATTTAATCAATATACACAGATAATCAATTAATTAGATAACTCGTAAAAGATGGTTTAAAATAGGCCTGAAAATTTCGGAACGGATTCCCGGTTCCTGATATATCATGGTTTTTACCCACTTTTAGGCCATGATATAAGTGTTTTTATAGAGTCTTTTTGGTACTTTTAAAGTCCTATTAGAGTCTTTATAGGTTGGACTACGTTTGGAACATAATTGGAGATTCTGAAGCTTTTTGGAGCATTCTGCAAGAAGCTGCGAAGTGATGAAGTCAGAAGAGTGGAATTACGCACAGGGTGTCGATCGACACCATCTGTGTCGATCGACACCAAGGAAGGACGGCCAAAGTTTCCCAATTCCATCAGAAAAAGGAAATCACTCAAGCTTTGAAGAATTACAAGATTGCCCCTGGACGAAAATCCTTTTCTATAAATATAGTTTTTCAGCCATTGTTTAGGCAACCAATTATTTTAGAGAGAGATTTATAGATAGTTTTTGGAGAGAAGAATTTGTCTCCCTTAGAGCAAATTTGGAACTCCCTTATTTATTCTATTGATTTCTTTCATGCTTTCTATTCAAGTTATGATTTCTGTTTCATTGATCATGTCTGAGTAGTTTGCTTGTTAGGTTTAGGGTTTTTCAAAGGTGATTAATGAATTGTTAGGTCGAATTAAATTGTTAGGATAAAATCATTAGAGTTCTTCATCTGGATTTGTGTTTAATGCTTATTCTAGCTTCGCGACCTAGAATCTGATCTTAGGTTAATTAATAGATGCGAGAGTATTATTGATTGCCTGAACTAATGTTAGATGAGCAAAATACCTATTCGCAAAGAGATTTGGTTTAGGGTTTTGTGAACAATTGAACCTGAACTTTAATGCTTGTTTGAATTGTTAGAATTTGCAAAGAGATTTGGAATTCTAGGGTTTAGACATAGATAATCTTCGCAGCGAGAGTTGGTTGATTTTACATTAGTGATTCGAGTTCGAGAACAGATCTTAATAATTCCTAACATTCTGTCTAGACCTGCAATTTAGATCACCTGAGAATTTCCCTGAACCTAGCGTTTCGTCTCCTGAATCTAAATCGTTTAATTGCTTTCTGTCTTTTAATTCCATATTATTTCTTAGCTTAATTCGAAATTAGAAAACTGCTGTGTGACTATCCCTTCTCTGTGGATTCGATCCCTAAATACTACTGTGATCTCTTAATTTGAGAGAGTAGCTCTAGGGTAAATTTGACCCATATCAAATTTTGGCGCCGTTGCCGGGGAAGGAGATTAGTTGCCTACAGATTTCTAGTATTAGAATTTTGTCTAGGTTTTTATTTTTGTTTTTGTTACTAATTTAGTTTCTTCTCTTTCGTTTCAGGTGCATACCCAGTATCAGAAGCAACAAGGAAGAGGAAACTAGACGCAAGAACCGAGCATATGTCCGCGTGTCGATCGACACAACCAGTATCGATCGACACCACTTAACATCAGCGTCGATCGACACCTCTAGCGTCGATCGACACCCGTCGCAGACAGAGATGGCGGGACTTGTGATTTTGACAAGGGATGAAGCTGGCAATCTGTTCGATACGGAAGGGCACCGAAGGAACAACCAATGCCAGAAAATAGATGAGGCTGGCGCCGTCATCATAGAACAAGCGATGCCAATCGCACCTGTAGAAGCTGGACGTGGAAGAATGTTAGGCGAGTACAACCGCCCAGACCAGTTCTATGCTAATAGAGTTGCGATCCGTCCTCCTGCATTCCAAAGGAATGACTTCGAGATGAAGCCTGCCTACTTCCAGCTCGTAGCTCAGAATCCTTTCCATGGTCTACCCAACGAGCACCCCATGGACCACGTTGAGAGATTCGAGGACTTAGCCTCAAGCATCAAGGCCAACGGAGTTACATATGATTATCTCTTCTGCAAGCTTTTCCCTTACTCGCTTGCAGGAGACGCATCATATTGGCTGAAGCAGTTGCCACCGGGATCCTTGACAACATGGGAAGACACAAAGAATGCATTCTTATGCAATTTCTTTGATGATGCGAGATCAGAGGAGCTGAGAATGAAGATCACTACATTCTCTCAAGGACCTACTGAGGCATTCAAAGCTTCTTGGGTGAGGTTCAGATCGTACCAGAGGGACTGCCCACATCATGGATTCAGCGAGCCGCAACTTATCGGTATATTCTACCGCGGGATTGACTGGAGATATCAGATGGCCCTAGATGCTGCGAGCAATGGCAACTTCAACACCAGACGCCCAGAAGACGCGGTGGTGCTTATAGAGAATTTGGCCTCTAGTAACAGCACCAAGAACGCAGATTTCGAAAGAAGACAACACGCTGGAGCCAATGGAGGAAGCCAAATTGCATAAGTCAATAAGAAGATGGACATTTTGATGGGGAAGAAGCAAGTTCACTTTGCAGAAGTGGATACTTTTGAACGTGAGGAAGAAGAAGTTAACTATGTCAATGGAGCTGGTTTTCAAGGACAGAGGTTCAACATTCATCAAGGCTATGGTTCTTCCTACCAGAAGCCTTTTCAGAGCAACAACTTCCAAAGAACTTATGGTTCTTCTTCCTTCCAGAAGCCTCCTGCACAAGACAACAAAATGGAGTCCATGCTAGAGCAGATCTTGGAAGGCCAACAGAAGATGACAGTGGATTTCAACGGGAAAATCGACGACCTGTACACCGATCTGAATGGAAAGATTGAGAGCATACACTCTCACATGAAGAAGCTGGATGTACAAGTTGCTCAAACCGCAGAAGCTGTTCATAGGCAAGAAGGATTTTTTCCTGGGAAGACTGATACAAATCCCAGACGCCATGTGAATGCCATCACGACAGGGAGCAGAAGCAAGCTGGAACCAGAGGAGAAGAAGAATCTGAGTGATGAAGACCTTGTGGAGCTGGAGGAAATTGAAGAACAAGCTCCATACTTCCCTGCGAATCCAGTGTCGATCGACACAGAGGAGTGTCGATCGACACCCGAAGAACATCGCGAAATCGAGAGCTCGAGCCCGTCTGTCTATCGACACAAGGCTGGTGTCGATCGACACTCTACACAGACATCGCTGGATCGAGCTGAAACTTTAACATCTCAAGAGGAAAAAGTGTACAAGCCTAAGATACCCTACCCCCTGCCTCCCAGAAGATCTAAACAGGAGAGAGAAGAAGCTAGATGCAAGGAGATGATGAGTAAACTGATGGTTGAGTTACCCCTAGTTGATGCAGTCCAACTTTCACCTGCATTAAGAAGATATGTCAAGAGAATGGTTGCAAATGGTGTGAGTCCCGAAGAAGGAGCATTGCTTACCAGAGATATGAATGCAATTCTCTTGAATATAGTTCCAAGAAAGAAGAAGAAGAAGTGGGTCTCTGAACAGGTCAACGCTGTGATGCAGAGGAAGATTCCAGAGAAGTTACGTGATCCAGGAAACTTTGTGCTAGATTGCTCAATCTCAACAGGAAGGTTTCCTCACTCTCTCTGCGATCTAGGTTCAAGTATCAACTTGATACCATACTCAATTGCTGTTCGACTTGGAATGACTGTTTTCAAGCCAACCAGGATCTCCCTTGTCCTAGCTGATCGATCAAAGAGTATTCCAGAAGGTGTCTTAGAAGATGTTCCCTTGAAGATTGAAGGCTGCATGATTCCTATAGATTTTGTGGTTTTGAAGTATGATGATGAACCTGCAGATCCTCTTATTTTGTGAAGATCATTCTTGGCTTCAGCCGGTGCCATTATTGATGTGAGAAAATGGAAAATAGAGCTTGACTTGGGTGATGTTGTCATGAACTTTGACATGGACAAATTAATAGGACCATCCACCATTGATGGTCAAGCTTTTTCAGTAGAGATGTCCATAGATGAAGGTCCAATCATGGAATGTTCAGATGACACTACTGCTGGGAATGTCAAGGAACCTGATTCTAAGGAGCAAGTGAACAAACTGGTTGTTCAAGAGGCATTAGCTGAAAATTTTAAGGAAAATGTGGAGCTTGAAGACTGGGGTGGAAATGATCATCTCTTCAAGACTATGAGCCGAGAAGAAGTTCTAATCAATGCTAAGTCAATGGAGGAAGACGTGTTCATCATGGAAGCAAGAATTGCAGAGCTGAGTTGCAGAAAAAGTGAAGACATTCGAGCTACTGACTCAGTGTCGATCGACACCAGATGTGTCGATCGACACCCTCCGCGGATGACACCAGATGCTGTTCCCAAGGCTGCAAATCCATCATGTGCTATCAAGCAGAAGCCTCCTAATCCTTCTGCCCACAAACCTCGTAGAAAGCAAAGGTATGCATTTCCTGCAAAGAATTCCAAACCTCCTGATCTTGTCAATAAGAACATTAAAGGTTCAAAGGCTGCTGCGCACTTATCCAAGCCACGAGATTCTCGTAGAGGGCTTGCTGTTTCTTTTGATGCTGCTGCAGGAAAACGAAGTGTCCCACCCGAACTCAAGGCCCGCCCTGCTACTGTTCCTCATTTCCTTGGTTGCTTTCATGATCCTAATGCTTATACACCGCCATGGATGAGAAGACATTCGTCTGGGAAGCATTCGATGCCACCCTCTGATCCACCAGACGTCTGAATCCCGACACAGTCAAGCTAATGACTGTAAACGAGCGCTGAGTGGGAGGCAACCCACTGTTAGGTACGTTTTTCTTTTTATTTTGTTTTGGTTTTTACTAAGTCCTAGTTTCAGTCAGTTGAAAAAGGTGACATTGGACTCGACATAGACCAGTGTCGATCGACACCACGCGCAGACGAAGGTAAGTTTTCTATCTGGTCTTTTATGTCGTTTCTAATCTTTCTTTTAGCCAACTTCGGGCTTGATAACACTGGGGACAGTGTTGTTTAAGTCTGGGGGAGGTGATTACTGACGTTGTGCTTTGTTTTGAGAGTCAATCAAAAACTTTGTTTTATCGAGTCAAAATAAGTGAAATTTTCAGTTTTTCTAGGAACAAAACCGCAGATTGTTGACACTTGAGGGACCATTGCTGTAGTAGTTGATTGCAGGTCTTACTAAGTAGAAAGCTGCAAGTGGATCATTCTAACAGGGCGAATTCAGATCCCCTTATGAGAACTAGGTATGCGCAGAACTTGATTCCTCTTTCAGTTTTGATAAGATTAGAAATCTGCAGTCTCTCCTTGATCTTCCCTTAAGAAAAGAAAAGAAATAAGAAGTCTAAGAAGGAATAGTGCAAAGAAACTCATGAGCCTGTCTCCTCACAAGGAACAATATTAGTGAGAGCTCATGAACCTGTCTCCTCACAAGGAACAATATTAGTGAGAGCTCATGAACCTGTCTCCTCACAAGGAACACAAGTAGGAGCAGCACTATTCCAAGACTTAAAAGAATAAGAAAAAGTCAATGAAAAGATCTGTAGAACATCCAGATAATGGGCAGCAGTTGACTAAGGGAAGAGAAAATAGGAGAGTTGTAGAAAGTATATCTTGTTTAGGCACTAAGGAAGGGAAAGAATCAGAAAAGTTCTTTAGCATTACCATTGTTAGAGTTCGAAATGTTGAGAAGGAAAGGGTCTGAATTCGAACTTGTGGATTGCTAAGCTTGTGGTAAGTACACTGAACATTACCTAAGGTTGGTTCTATAGTATGTGGATTCAAGAGTGTTAACATCTGTGGCGTTCTGAAGGTTATCTGGATCTTTCGGTTTTCAAACCTCGACTCTATACTTGGTTTCTGTTTTGCTTGAGGGCAAGCAAAGGCTAAGTCTGGGGGAGTTGATATATCATGGTTTTTACCCATTTTAG
>JAHZTW010000002.1:49178840-49191660 GCA_020283515.1 Alliaria petiolata | reverse complement strand
AATTGCTTTCTGTCTTTAGTTTTATTATTCTTCCTAGCTTAATTCGAATTTAGAAAACTGTTGTGTGACTATCCCTTCTCTGTGGATTCGATCCCTAAATACTACTGTGATCTCTTAATTTGAGAGAGTAGCTCTAGGGTAAATTTGACCCATATCAGTTCCCACCCGTACCCGTTTCGAATTTTCCGTCCGGTTCCCTTTCCCGTTCAAAAAATTTCTCGTTTGTGACCATTTATTTTTTTCAAACGGATACGGGAAAAGTACGGAAAGGGAACGGATATGAGATTGGATATCCGAACTATCCGTTTAAAAATTAAAAATTTAAAAATTCTATATATTTCCCCCAATATTCCCAAAATTTCCCGAATTTCCTTAATTTTCCCAAATTTTCCCAAAATATATGTCCAAAAATTGATCATTATCCAAAATAATTACCCGTTTGGGAAGAGATTTTAGGTAAGAGTGATAAGCAGATTTTTATGTATCAATTACTCAATCCCACTCATGTCATTGTAGGTACTTGAGGATCAATCCAAATGGGGAAGTTTGTGACAATAGAAATGCATAAAACTCCTTAATCTAAGCAAGTCTAGATGTTTTGATGTTTATCTAGTAACCTAGATAAGTAAGTAAGACAATCAAACCAATTATGTAAAGCTAACAACTTGAGAACTCAATTGAAAAGTAAAATGAGCAAACAAGGGACTGATCAAGATTATCAATTGACTAAAAATGAATCCAATGATGGGGTTATTGACCTTAGTTATTTCAAGAACTAATATTTGATGTCAATCAATCACAATGAATGATATTCCCTAAGCTTAGAACTCTAAAGCAAGATTAATCCACTTTCATGGTACTAATCACATTATTAACAATCCTTATCAAGATCAAACTTTCATTTGTGAAAAGGAAGCTAACAAGCATTAAGAATCAATTCTAACGTGCTAATAAACACCCTACACAATCACTCTCATGAGCTAGGAATGCAAATCCCTTGCTTAGTTGATTGGAGAATTTCAACAAACTTTTTGTGGATGAGAAATTCTCTAAGCTCTAGAATAAGCTTGATCAAGGCTAAACTAGCATTAATATCATCTAAGCAAGGAGGGAAATGAAAGGATCAAACCATATACATCAAGATTAATCCCTAAAACACCATAAATCTAACTCATCCCTAGATCCTAAAGAAACTACTCACTAAACATGGTTAAACCCACAAATATATTGAAGTAGATATTGGTAAACATAAATATAAAGAAGAAGATGATAGATAAGACAAATTCTTGAGTTGCAAAAACTTCTTGAAAAGATCTTACAAAGTTGATTTAGAACTAAAATGAGAAAGAGGTTTAAAACAAGAGCAAAAGATAATTAAGGTAAGAGATTGTAATAAGAGCTTAGAGAAGATATGTAAAAGAAGCTTGGCCTCAACAATAGCCAAAAATACAGATATATAGATGAATTCACGTTCTAAGGTGGAGAAATTAGGTAAAACCAAGTTTAAACCACATTTCCTTTGATTATGCAAGTAAACCAATTGGTTTATGAACAGTGATCGACTGATCCATGATAAAATGGCCTTATCTCTTGAACTG
Source organism: Alliaria petiolata (assembly GCA_020283515.1). Classification (NCBI taxonomy): domain Eukaryota; kingdom Viridiplantae; phylum Streptophyta; class Magnoliopsida; order Brassicales; family Brassicaceae; genus Alliaria; species Alliaria petiolata. The sequence goes on along the minus strand of JAHZTW010000002.1, from coordinate 49,190,062 downwards.
TTGCATTGAATGACTTGAAACCACCACCAAATGAAAGATAACTCAATTATCTATGACTTTCATGAAGAACGCCGAGGCTAAATCGGAATGAAAACCCGTCGTATGGCCCGATCTTTATGTCACTTCAGGCAGTCTGGTGTCGCGCACCGGGCAGTCAGGCCGATGCAACTGGCCGAAGCTGGAGTACAGTCAGGCAGTCTAGTGTCTCGCAACGGGCAGTCAGGCCGATGCAACTGGCCGATGCTGGAGTACAGACAGGCAGTCTAGTGTCTCGCAACGGGCAGTCAGGCCGATGCAACTGGCCGATGCTGGAGTACAGACAGGCAGTCTAGTGTCTCGCAACGGGCTGTCAGGCCGATGGAACTGGTCGATGCTAGAGTACAGACATGCAGTCTGGTGTCTCGCAACGGGCAATCATGCCGATGCAACTGGCCGATGCTGGAGTACAGATTTCTGCTTCTTTTTATTTTGATTTCTTCTTGGCAATTGCTCTCATCCACCAAACTTCAGCAGGTGTCCATAGCCTCCAAAACACCTATAAAACACTTCAAATACAACAAATATGCAAAACCTAAGCTAAGACACACTAACTCTAAAATGGATGCAAACTAGACTATATGGACAAGTTATATGCATAAAATAATGCAAATGCTACACTAAATGGATGTTAAAATGGTCTAAATATGATAACTATCAAAGAGAATTTCCCAAACCCGTCTCGTTCCTATCCCGTTCTCGTCCCGTTCCCGTCTCGTTCCCGTCCGTTCTTATCGGATTCCCTTTTGGAAATTATTTTTTAATTCCCAAATTTCTCGTTCCCGTCCCATACCCGTAAATTTCCATCCAGATTCCCGAAATTTTCAGTGCTAGTTTAAAATTAGTTATTTATGAGAGAGAAACAAAATTTCATCCCAAAAATTCTTTCTCAATTGTCTTAATTACACAAAATGCCATTGACCTGAAAAGCTTTGTTGGTGAAATAAAATCCTGGTAACACTGTTTACAGTTTATCCTGGCAACATTTTCATAATTTTTTTACAACAATATTCATCTAATTAACGTGTTAAACAAGTTAGCATATTGTAAGAATATTAGGTTAAACTAATTATAATATAATAAAAATTGAAATTATAATGTTACAATAGCAATCATATAATGAATTATCATATTCATCGAATTATCAATCATAAAAAATAAAAACTATTAAAATATGAAAATTATATTGTTAACACAATTATTATATAAAAAATATGTGTTATTAGCTAATTAACTTTGTTAATTTAACAAAATTATATGATATTATACTGATAACCACTAAAATAACTATGTTATTGATTAACATCATCACCACAGTCATCGTCAATAGTATTATCGTTATCACTGTCGCTGCCGCCGACATTGTTATCAGTATTTTCATCATTATCGTCCAACATTGTTACCATCAACACCGTTATTGTTGTCACCTTTGTCCATAGTTACTTTCATCATCGTTGTCATCGTCGTTGCTACCAGTGTTGTCGTTAAAATCGTTGTCATCACAATTGTTATAAGCTTCCATCTTATTCTACTTTTCATTTGGATCGGTGGTATAATGTGAAGTGAGAGAAAAAGCAATAGGTTTTTTTATTAGTTTAAAAATATAAGGACAAAATAGGTTTTTGATAGTAAGCTTGTCAATATAAGAACTAATTTTGACATTATTTGTTACCATTCATTGGTATTTCCCATTATTATATAAGATTTTGGATTTGCGCTGGTTTTAAAAAAAATATGTTTGGGCCATTAAATCTTCTGATTTTATGATGTTAAAATCATTTCGGCCATTGGTTTTATAAACATTTTCAAGAAACCCCATCTAATGAATTCAATTATCGGCCAATATGCAAAGAAAGAGTTTGATTTTGCAAACACAAAACACTTTATCGATCGGACAACAACCCCACTGTAAGAAATTGAGAAAGTTTTCGAAACACTTTCCAATCGGGAAAATGACATTTAAATGATCAACTTTCAAATTTCAGCCATTAAAAGCATCATCTTTCGTGTAATCTGTTTGAATAATAAAAAATTTATTGACTAATCTTTAAATCACGAATTTATGTTGACTCTGCCATATTAGGCACGACGTTAACTTCACTAACAGATCAAGTAAACGCCGTATAAACCTCGTCTAGTAGAAGTTAACGTCGTGTCTAATATGGCTGAGTCAATATAAGTTCGCGATTTAAATGATAGTCACGTAAAAGTTTGTTAGTTAAACCGTCCACACAAAAGATGAAGATTAGAATGGCTAAAATTTAAAACTTCGGCATTTAAATGATATTTTTATACTGGCGATAACTTCTATTTTTGATGAAAGATTATCTCAAAATCTTAAGGTTTTACAATGTGAAAGATTAAAGATCTCAAGGTTTTTGAGGCTTGTGATTAGCAATAAAACCTATGTATTGCTGATGAAAGAGCATATTAAACTCACATATTGAGGTTCTTGAAGTAACACACACAATTTTTTTAGCAATGTAATTTTTCAAACAAAACCCAAATACTTCTAGCTCGTGAGGTTATTGCAGTTCTCTCCTACAGGTTGAAACTCGAATGTCCCACTAAAAGTGTAATCATAAGAGATGAATGATCAATATTTTAAGATTCTTCTATTTACTGAACGCAAACCAAAATAAATTCTTGTTATGATAGCACCAGCCAGGTATAACATGTTTCTCAAAGTTTTTCAACTTTTGTATGTAAATTTAGAGTTTCATAAGATTTCAGATTGTATATGCAGATCACATTCGAAATTAAATTGATTGAGATGCATATGAGTCAATCGATCAAATTTTGACAAGTGTAATAATTTTTATTAATTAAAAAAGTCAATTATGGTTAAAATATAAATATAATTAAAACAAAATATGATAATCAATACGTTAATGTTTTAGGATAAATATATATATATATATATATATATAAGTATTAAAAAGTCTAAAATCATTAGAAATAAATATAATTCACATAAAAATATAATATTCTCAAAATTTAGAAATATTTAATAAAATTTAATTGGAAACAAATATAAATGAAAATAATAATAAATTTTCAAGAGTAATTCGATTTTTTTTTTCATTTTTTAAAAAATTATTTTTACGGGTTTTAAATATATAACTAAAACCCCGCGTATACGCGGATCCTAATCTAGTTACGTTATATTACATAATACAAATAAATTAAAGTTATCGGTTAGTCGGAAAAATGACATTTAAATGCCCAACTTTCAAATTTTAGCCATTGAAAGCACTACGTTTCGCGTGAACGGTTTAAATAACAAACTACACTTTGACTATTTTTTTAATTTACGAACTTATGTTGACTTGGCCATATTAGGCACAACTTCACTACCAGACGAAAATTAGACGCCGTTTAATCGATATGGTACTGAAATTAACGTCGTGCCTAATATGGTCGAGTCAACATAAATTCGTGATTTAAATATTGGTCAACAAAAAATTATATTATTTAAACGGAGCACGCAAAAAATGGTGCTTTGAATTGCTGAAATTTGAAAGTTGGGCATTTAAATGTCATTTTTCTTTACAATCCCTAACCTTTTTCTCCACAAACATGAATCATCAAATCTTTGCCAACAAAATCATTGATTAATCATTGATTTTTCACAATCTCCACTCGTGAAACGCTACTTACAATCTGAAGAGTTCAGATTGAACACCGTCGAATCTGATATTCCAAAAGAGAAAAAATCATCTTAGTTTCGATACAATCTTAAGGTCAGTTATTTGGTTTGAATCTTTGTTTGAATCTGTCACTTATCTATAATGCCATTGATTGATTGATTAACTCTTGCTCAAATTCCACTTAAAAGTTGGTATTTTCTTACGATCATTACCTAGGACTGGGAGTGTTTATTTGTTTATTTGATTCTTTTGTTGTAATTACATCATCGCAAGCCCAATACTATATTTGTTACTATTTATAAAAGGAAAGTTCTAGATCTTGTTCAATTTCTGCAATTCAGAGCGAGCGAGAGGGGAGGATTAGTGATTCCCTCTGGAAAGCAAGTTCTTGAACTGTGAAGGGAGATAATACGTCTCGTGGCTTGTGGGGAAAGTTTCATTAAGCTAATCGTTTAGGTCAATTGAGGTTAATTAGTTTGATCGATCTGGCTCACGAAATTGATGTTTTTTTTTTTTGCAAAATTTTGCAATGAACTGATAAGTATTATGATGACGGCTTATAACATAGGAATCAGGGGAGATAACAGTGAAGGCCAGTTTAAATTCCAAAATCCGAATAAAGTGTCACAAGTCTATTCTTGAAGTCAATGACATTGAAGGTCAGTTTAAATTATTTGCATAGAATCGGTTGACCTTTATCATTGATATTGTTTCATTGTTATTCAACCTGTGACACCTTATATGCTTCACCAAAATATTTGGGATTTTCTTAAAACTATCGAGATGAGCTTATGACTTTAATATAACTTTTATATAGCATCAAAATATGATTGATCCCAACTTAAATTGATAAATCATTACTTTTTAGGGTCGTAATGTCATTACCATTGGTGCGGAGATTAGCACCGTAAGCGTTACTATTCAACTTCACTTTGACTGAAATTGCAAAAGTTATTTTTGAGATTATAATTCTTTTACTCCAGGTATGTTTCTGAATTGACTTAAAAATATTGATTCTTTTAGCGGGTCATTTAAGTTACACTCTAGAGAAGTAGGTATCAATGGCATTAGATTGTGAAAATGATTTTGCATTTCTCAACCTGTAATATATATGATATCAAATAGATTCAGTGGTAAAGATTGCTAATATAGATTCAAATTATGGATCAGTCATTACCTCTCTGGAATTCAGTAAATAAATCTCAAATTTCTGTGGGAAATGAGACCATTATTCTTGCTTCAACACTAATTCATATTTTTAGGTCACATGAGACTGTGAGAGCAAGGCAATCACGTGGTATCGTAGTTGCATCCAAAAATCAAAGTTTAAGGTGTGTGGTTAGATTTTCAATGATAAATAAAGGCAATCTAATATAAATTGACAAACAACAAATTTGTGAAATATACTAACCTTTTTTGAAATTTTATGCTTCAGGTAAAGCAGGATTGATCATGACTTTATATGCATCAAATAAATTTGTGATTTGAATATCTCCTGTGAAACCAATAACAAAGACGTGTTGTTATTCTCAAATGAAGCAGGTATTGCTATAACTCTAAATTAGTAGTTAATAGATACAAACTTACTTAGTGTCTCTTGGAACAAACTCTATCTTCTTTCTTTCTTTTCCATTCATTTCAACATTTTCAAGATCTTTAACATCTACTACATCGCCAATAACATCTGCAAAGACCATAAACAGTTTGTTTAAAAAAATTCATATATAGAATCACAGATTAATTTAGTCAAATTAGATTAAAACTGATAATCTAAAAATTTACCAACCAAGAAGAAATTGAGTGAACAACTGAAAATTGTTTGAAAACCTGCGAAAGATAGGAAGTCATTGTCTAGTTTATATTTGATAAACTATAAATTGATAATTGTTATTTTCCTTACAGTATCATCAGCAAGAATCAGCTCCAATGATTCACCAGATTGTGCCATGTATTACTATCATGAATGGATGACTTTGATCTGGACGGTGAAATCTGTTTGCGGACCGGTTTAAAAGTAGATATCAACGTGAAAGTATACTGGTTCATAAGAAAGCTTTAGATTATGTACCGGTCCAATTCACATTAACAAAATGTAGGTTGTACAATTGTAAATTTGTAATAGTTATTGATAGTTTGTGAAACATCTGTATGTTTCAGGAACGAACCTGGATACCCAATTGATAAGTTTTGGTGGAGAACGGAGCATTTCACACGGAGTTTGAGTGCTTCGTATACCAAGGTGCATCACAAAAATCATCTTCAATTTAGGTGTAACATATTGACATAAAATTACAGGCCCGTTAAGTTTGAACTATGGTTAACGCACAAAGGAAAAATTGTAATCGAGTGTTTGATAGTGTATGTAACTTAGAATGATCTAGGCGTGTAAACACATTTGTAATTAGATGTTATTACCCTTAATGAAGACATGAAATTTTCTAGACAATCCAATGGCATATTTAGTAAATACCATGTATGGATAAGGTTAATTAAAAGTGTGCTTCTCTTCTAATAGTATAAATATGCCAGGAATAGAAAAGAAGATTCATAACCCACTAACCTCTCAAGAAGAAAATAAGATCAGGTAAAGTAAGCTCTTAGCCACTTGAGGGAAATAAAGCTCATGGTGAACATGTTCCTTATGGTATAAGTCAAGCAGCTATTTATTTATTTATTTTTTAAATTAGATGATAATTGGAGCTTAATCTAATGGAATTAGGGACTGGATTTGCTTATCAACAAATATTAACTGAAAACACTATGCTCGTTTGTGTCAATGTACTTTTGAGAATCTAAATTAGTACCATTAATTTCTATACATCAACAAAAGTTTTTCATATCAACTTTACAGAAACCACTATGTTATGTCACTGTCTTTGAAAAACAGTATATACATATAAATCTATATATGTGGATTCAGAATTTATATAAAATATAGGTTCGAGTTCTTGTTAATTCGGTTTAGCTCTAAACCGAGTTATTACATTAACTAGTTGAATTAGGAACCGGTTTAAGAAAAGAAAAAATTACAAAACCGGGAAAGTAAAAAAAAAGAAACAGGTTGGAAATACTCTTTTTATGGAAAGATATATTTACCAATCTCAGTATATGATACCCACAAATCCAGCAAAATGCATTTTCTTGATTGATTTGTGCGATCAAAATAGGAAATTGGAAAAGGGATATTGGAAGTTAATGAGAATTACTACTAGGGTAATTAACTTTTTGAGTTGGAAAACTTGGTGGGCAAGACACTTCCTCGGTATTAATGTGAACATTCCCAATTCTTGAATCAAGGCTTTTTTTTTTTTTTTCTTTTTCACTTTCCATCCACTTGGCCTCTTGCTAAGAACAATCATTCAATTAGGGTTTTGCTTTCTTTCAGCTAAGAAAGTTTATTCATGTCTCTGCTTATGAACCAGCCCCCGAAGCTATGCTTTGGGAAACCTGTGTTGGTAAGAACCTCTCCTCTTCACTCTAATGGCTTCTCATCTTCTTGCTTGCCGCAAACGCTTCCTTATACCATCATCTGCGCTGATCCTTGTAGACCAAATCTCGTCACATTCGTGAATAGAAGAGATGGTGACTTCACTCCTTTTGGAAGAAAGATGCCTACGGATTTAATGGAGAGAATGGGAATGATAGGAACATCCAATGGATGGTTAGCTACTTTATGGAAGGACAAACAAAGAACAAAAATACATTTCCGAGAATTACGTTGCTCAAGGATCGGGGAAAAAGACTTTTATTTGCCCCCTCTTGAAACTCTGCCTCTTTGTCAAACCCAAATGGTCACCAACATTGCAATGTCCTCACCTTTTCCAGAGGAAATGGATTGTGTTGTGGCTGTCAAGTTCTTGGGACCTCAGCTCAGCTTTTGCAGATCCGCTGCTGGAAGTAACTCCGAGTGGATCAACATCAGAATCGAAAACCCTTGTTTCTTCTCCTCTTGTGTCATGTTCTCAAAGAAAGACGAGCTGTTTCGTATCCCCGGATCTGGAGGCCACCTTATTGGATCATGGGATCTCAGTGGCAAACTCATGTACATTCACAAGTTTCAGAGGTTGCGGTTTAAAAACATTCCCAAGATGACAGAGACCAAACGGGAGCTCCTGGATACGTGCTACACAAGCGAACACTTGGTGGAGTCAAGAAGCACCAACGAAACTTTCATGATTAAGTGGTACAAGAAGACCGTTGCCAAGACCATATATGGTATTGAGAGAATGGAAACAGAAGCTTTAATGGTGTTCAAGCTAGAGGAAGAAGAAGGTGACGCTGTTTACACTCAAGACATTGGAGATCTTGTCATTTTCCTCACAAGGCCTGAGTCTTTCTGTGTCCCTGCTAGCTCCTGTTCCAACATGCGTCCTAACCGCGTCAAAATCTTGGATGTCGACGAAACCCTAGTTGTCGATCTAGGTGCTCAAAACTGGAATTGTTAAGGTAGAGTCTAGTTGAGTTGTTTCGAGTCTAGAATCTTGTCTTTCATCTTAAACCCTTTCAAATCTATTATTTAATTTTTAATTCTGTGTGAGATATGACTGATATATGCATATACTCTTGGAGAAATCAACTTTGCTACCATCTCTCCTGATCAGTAGATCCCAACTATTTATGTTTGAACTATATCCAGTACGTTATCAGGAATCATTCAATGCTACTGTTATCAGGTACATTTGGTTCCATTCTCTGCAATCTCTTTCAGTTGTTTTTAGTAACTTTGTTGTTTTTAGAGTCATAGTTAGAAAAGTTTGTTAAGGACAAGTTTTTTTAATTGGAGCCGAACTTGACGGCTTGAATCTGGAAGGACTTAGACGAATTGGATTTACCATGTCAGAGGTTTGTACTGTGACACAATGTTGAGAGTCTTTTGAAGTAAGAAGCTGTACATCACTATGGAGTGTTGCCAATTTAACCATGTATTTTTTTTTCTTGCCATTCGTAATTGACGAACCTGAGAGCAGTCTCCTGAAACAGTCCCCTTAAGTCTTGAAGAGCGTCTCACGAAGATGGTAAGTGTTATCACTCCAAGCTCTTCACTGTCTTCTTTCTTCCCTATGGATCTATTCTATTGCAGTAACACAGCTTGACATTTTTGTGTTTGATGACAATGGCTTGATTCTTGAGTTTCACATGACTTAGCTTATGCATTCATTGATCAGCAATGGCTTTACCAATATCTGTAATATTCTGATAGATAGCTTTACCATTACAATACACTGAAGATGTCTCTACTTACAACGCCTCTGTGTTATATATAAAACTCAGTATTACTGTTACATATTTGTCACAAGGTTGATCACGATTTAACTTTGATGCAAGTATGCATGTCTCTTTGATTTTTGACTTACGTAGATGCAAGTATGCTTGTCTTTTAGACTAACTTAAATAGTTGTTCTTCTCGACAAATTTAATTTGTTTTCTTTTATAAAAATTAATTTAATTTGTTTTCCATTTATATCATTTATTCCGCCGCACTTGGAACGTAACTGTATTATCATGACAACATATACCAAGCAATTGCTCACCATCTCCGACAAATCCTTCACCGCTCCGACAACCCTTCACCGCTCCGATCACCATAAAATTCTAATGCTTACAAAGTATATTAAAATTTGCAACCATTTAAATGAATCATTGCAACTGTTGTTTTTATGGTTACAACCTTCGCTGAGTAACCATTGCAACTGTTGGTAACCGACCATTGCAACTCTATCAATCATTGCAACTGTTGAATGCATCATTACAACTGTTGGGTTTATGGTTATAACTTTTGGACTAACCATTGCAATCTTCCGAGGTGACCTTTGGTTTCCTATAAAAGGAGTTGTGGGCATTGCCAAAATTACAATCAGAAATAACAAGAAACAGTTACAAAACAGAGAAATAAGAAAGAGAGAAAGAGAGAGATTCATTGTTCCAAAAGATCATTAAAGATCTTTGGAAAAACACATAAAAGCACTAGAACTCTAGTGTGTCTCTTGTATCTTTGCCTAGAACAAGAGAGAACTTTGGTTGTCTTATCCTACAAGGGATTTCGTGTAACCCAAGGCTTAATAGGGGTCGAAATACTCTTTAAGGAAAGTGTCCTCGTGCGCGATTCAATCATTATCCAAATTCATAATTTATCATCCGGGTTACAAATAACCAACAATCTTAAGATTATTTTCTTGTGAACTATGGCTAGTGCATTTGTGCGAGAGATGACATCAAAGTTTGGAAAGTTGTATAAGTTTTAGAGAGAGAAAACTTGAAGACATCAACCGGAATGGCACTTAAATGGTGACAAGAGGTTGCATTTTGTCTGTAATCTCTTCTCCGATCTCTGCGTCTGTTTTCAGATACCAATTAAGCCATGCATATTCATCGCTAAACCGGGCTAAGGTATAAGTTTCGTTTTCACGCTTCCGCATAAGTTTATTACATTGGTATCAGAAATTTAGGATTCGGTTATGGCATGTTAACGTACTTAGTAACCATAGATTAAAAGCGCTATGTGTTAGTCACACTCCTTCATGGTGAACTAGAGAATACGGTTAATATTTAGAATGATTGAAAATGGTGAATCCGTGAATAGAAAATGAAATGAATAGAAACTATGCATATATGTTCATCATATTGGCTTTACTATTTCTGGAAAATATTTCTTGAAAATATATCGTAGAGAACTATTCATCATTTTGCCTTAAATGTTTCTGGAAAGTATCTCGTAGAGAGCCGCAATATGTTGCATAAATTTGGATAGATAGTGTGAAAACCGATAATATTATTTCGTTTATATCTCTCTGTACAAAACTTATAATTGCGTGATCTTGGTGTCCGTGTGTAGATATTGGAATTATCTTTCTATAGGTATATAGAACGTATGATTTGGATATGTATTTAGAGAGATATAGGGGTCGAAAGTTTCGACAGAATTGCAGTGAAACATTGTGTTAGGAAGAAGATGAACAGTAACCAACATGTGTCAGTTTCTGATTTGTCTGGAAAAATACATATTTGTTTATGCAATAAAATGAGTTTGGTATATCCAAATTTGAAAATAAAGATTTCTCTAGATTCTTCTTGAATTGAGTAGATTAAGAATCCCCTATATATTAATTGAGAAACATTTTTAGAGAGTATTTACAGTGGTGCCATTTTGCTGATGTGTCACCACCACAATTATTCTCCCATTATTTTAATACAAATTTCCTTTTTTGATTAGACCAATTGCATTATATGCCTTTAACCATTTATTACTTTTAATATTTAATTTATGACTAATTTCCTTTTATTATTTATTTATACATAATTCAACATTTAATTTATAAAGATATTCTCTTTCTTTCTATTTCTTACCAAAAATATATCATACTAATTATTTTTAAAACATTATATTTCTTCTCTTATTTTTGTTTAAATTTAGGTTTGTAAAAAAATAAATCATCACAACATCCATATAGTAAAAAATATATAGATTTTTTTATACATGTGTTATAATTCGAATTTTTTAAAATGAATATAAATTACTCAAATGATTAATAAATATGA
>JAHZTW010000002.1:48814895-49173585 GCA_020283515.1 Alliaria petiolata | reverse complement strand
TATATTTCTTCTCTTATTTTTGTTTAAATTTAGGTTTGTAAAAAAATAAATCATCACAACATCCATATAGTAAAAAATATATAGATTTTTTTATACATGTGTTATAATTCAAATTTTTTAAAATGAATATAAATTACTCAAATGATTAATAAATATGAATATGTTTTAAAAAATCTCACATTGGAAATGTGGATGTTTAGATGTTTCAAAACTCATTATAAAAAGAACATAAATGATAAAAAAAAAAAAAACTGTAAAAGCCAGAAGCTTGATTTAATAGTCATCGATATTTATAAATATTTTTATGGTTTAATATGGTTTGTTAACAGAACCATATCGATTAACCTTATAAGTATGAGTATGTTTTAAAAAGTCTCACATTGGAACTGATGATGTGTAGATATTTCAAAAATCATTATAAAAAGAACATAAATGATAAAAAAAACTGTAAAAACAAGAAGTTTGATTTAATAGTCATCCATATTTATAAATTTTTTTAGTTTAATATGCGTTGTTAATAGAACCATATAAATTAATCAAATAATATAAATATTTAAACTTGATAACAAGTTAAAAATATTATATCAAAAAGTCGAAATATTAAAATAGTTTTATATGTTAAAAACAAATAATATTATGAATATTTTCTTTCTTTATGAAGAAAACATCATTTAATTTATGAAGATATTGTCTTTCTTTCTATTTTTTTTACCAAAAATATATCATACTAATTATTTATTTAAACACCATATTTCTTCTCTTATTTTTCTTTAAACTTAGTTTTGTAAAAAAAAAAATCATCACAACATCCATATAGTAAAAAATATACAAATTTTTTAATACATCTGCTATAATTCGAATTTTTATCATTTATATAAATTACTCAAATGATTCATAAATATGAGTATGTTTTAAAAAGTCCCCCATTGAAAATGAGAATGTGTAGATAGTTCAAATATCTTTTACAAAAAGTATAAATTATTAAAAAAACTGTAAGAATCATAATTTAATAGACATCCATACATATTATTCATATATATATATAACTCATTAAGTTATTTTTAATTTAAACAATTTTAAAACCATCTTTAATAAAAAAATTTATTGATTTCTCATTCTGCGCAGGGCGCAGGTTATCACCTAGTGTAATTTATTTGGGTTATAATGTGTATGAACAACATTAAGTGATTGTTGTTTGAAAGAAAGAATTCTAGAGAAAGAGGCATTGATTGCATCTTTATTAGATATGATGAGCATTTAAAAGCTTATAGATTCTATGTCATAGAACCTATTGATTTTGTATCGATTCGCACCATAATTGAATCAAGAGATGAGATTGGTTTCCAATACTCATAGTGCTATTATATTGATAATGATCCTAGGATTGATGATGATGCTATCAAGTCCCAGGATGTTGCATCCCTTCTTTGTTTTAGGGTTTTACGTTTCCTTTATATTGTCTTGGACCGAGTTTTGTAAGATCATCTTCCATCTTTTATAAAAGTTTTCTTTGATCTTATGATCTAGTCTCTTGGTGCGTAATATCCATTAGACAATCCGAGTTCTTGTGTGTCATATCAAGTTCTCAACCCTTGGTTTACTTCAGGCCATCCGCAGCTTGTAGTAAAGCCCTTCGATCCATTCCTCATCCATCTGCATCCTTCCCATTCACATATCACTTCCACAAGTCCGAGATCTCATCTAACTTCAAGCTGGTCGAATCCTAGGAGAATCATATTAGTTTGTCTTATAATGGATTTCCTTCGATCCTAGAAGGGTATTCAGATGCAAGTTGGATCACCAACGTGGAAGATCATTCTTCTACAAGTGGTAGGGTGTTTTTGCTTGGGGGAGGTGCCATTTCATGGGCTTCTAAGAAGCAAACTTGCATTACAAGTTCAACTATGGAATCTGAATTTGTAGCATTAGCGGCTGCCGGTAAAGAGGCAGAATGGCTAAGAAATTTAGTTTACGAGATTCCATTGTGGCCGAGACCAGTATCACCGAAATCTATCCATTGTGATAGTCAAGCTACATTGGCTAAGGCCTATAGCCAAGTGTATAATGGTAAGTCGCGACACCTGGGCGTTAGACATAGCGCAGTACGTGAGTTGATCACTCATGGGGTGATTACCATAGAATTTGTTCGGTTTCAGCAGAATCTAGCGGATCACTTGACAAAAGGATTAGCTAGGGACTTGGTAACTAAGTCGGCAAAAGGGATGGGGTTAAAGTCCATTTGAAATCTTTGGTGATGGGATACCCAATTCCCCTCTAATACGACGTTAGAGGCTGAATTCAATGTGGAAAGCCCACACTTAAAGATTGAAGCACATGTTTTATATCATCCCAAGGAATGTGCTTGGAACTGCAAGAAAGGGATAGGTTGAAATTTTTCTTAATAGGTATTTTGAAAAAGTGTATTTTGCAGGTACACGATTAAAATATCTACCTATATGAGTGTGAAGTGCAGCCGCTTCAAGAAGCTAGGACTTGGCTTTGTATGCACTCATGAATGGATAGGGACACATGGCTTATAATAGTGTCAAGTATAAACACTTAGAGTAGTGTGGAAATTTGTGTGTGTATTATCTTCATGTGCCCAAATGAGTTGAGAGGATTCAATCCATAGGACATCCTGATTCTCGGGCATTTGGAATGTGTAATATCACTAAGATGAAAATTCAATCGTTACGACATTTTCATTTATGCATGAGTTTGATTTATGTGTTGTTTATTTAATTTAATGAATCTATGATTACACTTAAATGGGGGAGGAATGTTGGAAATTTAAGTGAATCGTTGTAACCGTTGACGAACTGTTGCAACCGCTTAAATGAACATTTGCAACCGTTTAAATGAATCATTGCAACTGTTGTTTTTATGGTTACAACCTTCGGTGACTAACCATTGCAACTGTTGGTGACCAACAATTGCAACTCTATCAACCATTGCAATCTTTCGAAGTAACCTTTGGTTTCCTATAAAAGGAGTTGTTGGCTTTGCCAAAATCATTACAAGAAACAGTTACAAAAACAGAGAAATAAGAAAGAGAGAAAGAGAGAGATTCATTGTTCCAAAAGATCATTAAAGATCTTTGGAAAAACACATATCAACACTAGAACTCTAGTGTGTCTCTTGTATCTTTGCCTAGAACAAGAGAGAACTTTGGTTGTCTTATCCTACAAGGGATTTCGTGTAACCCAAGGCTTAATAGGGGTCGAAATACTCTTTAAGGAAAGTGTCCTCGTGCGCGATTCAATCATTATCCAAGTTCATAATTTATCATCCGGGTTACAAATAACCAACAAACCAGAGATTAACCAAAGAGTTTTCTTTTCATTGGACGAAAAATGAAATGAATCTGCATCTTTCTTTCTTTTTCGCTTTTCTTTTAGCTGTAAATGGAAGATGATCTGGAAACTTAACTATATAATAATGTGAGAATTAGGGTAATTAATGTTGGAGATGGAAAACTTGGTGGGCAAGTCCCTTCCTCTGTATTAATTGTGGAACATCACCAATCAATATTATTCAATTAGGGTTTTCCTTATGAACCAGCCCCCGAAGCTATGCTTTAGGAAACCTGTGTTGGTAAGATCCTCTCCTCTTCAGTTCTGTAAAGAATTGTCATCGTCTTACTTGCCACAAACCCTTCCTGACACCATCGTGTGCGCCGATCCTTGTAGACCACATCTCGTAACAGTCTTGGCTAAGAAGGATGGTGACATGACTCCTTTTAACAATAAGAAGTCTATGGAGTTGTTAGAGGGCACTGAAGTGATAGGAACATCCAATGGATGGTTAGCGGGTTCAATGCTCGACACTGTTCGCATAGAATCGTTCGATCCCTCATGCGAGTTTGCTGATATCAAATTCATTTGCTGTCCTCATGAACTTGTACCTCTGCCTCTTTGCCAAACCCAAATGGTCACCAACGTGGCAATGTCCTCATCTTCTCCAGAGGAAGAGGATTGTGTTGTGGCTGTCAAGTTCTCTGAACCTCAGCTCAGCTTTTGCAGGCCTTCTCAGAGCGAATCCAAGTGGATCAACATAAGAATCTCAACCCCTTGTTTCTTCTCCTCCCCTGTCATGTATTCCAAGAAAAACAACCTGTTTCGCATCCCCGGATCTGGAGGCCACCTTATTGGATCATGGGATCCCTTCGAACCGAAGCACACACCTCAGATACAGAGGTTGCGGTTTGAAAACGTTCCCAAGATGACAAAGACCAAACGGGAGCTATTGGATTCTTGCTACAGAAGCGAACACTTGGTGTAGTCAACATCCACGGGTGAAACTTTCTTGGTTAAGTGGTACAAGAAGACCGTTGCCAAGACCATTGAGAGAATGGAAACGGAAGCTTTAATGGTGTTCAAGCTAGACGAAGAAGGAAACGCTGTTTACACTCAAGACATTGGAGATCTTGTCATTTTCCTCACAAAGTCTGAAACTTTCTGTGTCCCTGCTAGCTCCTTTCCCCACATGTGTCCTAACCGCGTCAAAATCTTGGATGTCGACGAAATCATAATTGTCAATCTGGCTGCTCAAAACTGGAATTGTTAAGCTAGGGTCTAGCTGTCTTGTCTTTTCACTTAAACCCTTTCAAATATCAAATCTTTTTAAAAAAAAAAATTTTTTTTTTTTTTTTTTTTTTTATTTTTATATGCTTTTGGAGAAATTAAGTTTGCTGCCATCTATCATGTTCAGTAGATCCCATCTATTTATGTTTAAGCTATATCCAGTTATCAGCAATCATTCATTTGTACTTTAGGTACATGGTTCCATTCTTTGTAATCGGTAAGTCTAGAGTCTTGTTTTTGCTCTTAAACCCTTTCAAATATCAAATCTACTTTAAAAAAATTGATCAGTAATGGCTTACAACACGTTGTGTGGGGACAAAACATCCTTAAAATCGCTTGTCAATGAAAACAAAGACACACAGAAAAACAGTGAAATGAAATTTTCGTTTGGGTTGGTAACTTTGGTATCATTACAATACATTGAAGATGAGTCTGCTAACAAGTTTCACCTCAGAACATGAGCCTAGTGAGTTAAGCCAAAATCTGGTTTTCCTATAAATATCCTGAACGTAGACTACGGTTTCGTCTCAGACCAATGCAACACTTCCAAATTCCGCATATTTGGAGTCGAACTCACACCACAAAGTGCCATCCGACCATCCTACTTAAAACCTCTTACATTTCAAATTTCGCAAAGTAATTCACAACAAATCAAACACATAACATATAATTTCTCTTCGCGAAATAGAAGCAATAACAAAGCTAATTCACATTTAGTATTAAAGGAAACTCAAATCCGTCAACACTAAATTTCAACAAAAGCAGTGAAATTACGTGAACAGTTTAACCTCGGGCGCAGCAAACAATCAAGTATCAAGACAAATCAGCATAAGTTTATAATATCAAACTAATCCACAGATTATTATATCATGCAGGCACATCGGTAGCCTAGTTAATAATATCTTTGCCAGATTATAATAATTTTTCTTACAATGTGTAATTTTAATAAATAATGAAAACTGCATATCATGTAAAAATTAAAACAATTAGTTGCACTTTGGGGGATCAGACTTAAGATATCAAAAACAACATAATCACATACAACCACTTTCACAAAGATATTTCATATGTTTGTCAATCAATTTATTTTATATATTTCATTCCACTATTTTTAATTAAATATGTTTTAACAAAAAAATGAAAGTAATAATAATAAAGTAAGACTTTCATTTAACTAATTCATATTATCGGTTATCAAATCTAATAATTTAAATGATCTCATTAATAAGACCTACCATATTGAAAGATTTCAAAATTAAACATATTAAGACCGAAAATAATTTAATTCGATTACTATTAGCTTTAAATTTTAAGATTAGTATTAATTAGTAATCAATCAATTACAACCAAATTCGGACTGATATTCTATTTCGAAAATACGCCTAATCAAATTAATTTATTTAGTACTTAATCAATTAAGAAAATTTGATTTATTAGTGATAATGCTATATTTGATTTTGTTATAAAAGATATTAAATTTTAAATTAATGGCACATCTTATCAACACAACTAAAACCATATTTTTTAATCCGTGTGAAGCTCATCAGAAAATGGAGTGGACCAATGGGGTACAATTCTGAAATGCTGTTTGGCGGTGAGAATGTAAGCAATCTATTTATGTTGTTAGATATTATTATTTTCTTGCAGTTTAATGCCCTATATTATATTTTTGTTAATTTAATTTAACGACGTATAATTAAAGTAGTATTTTCAGAAAACTCTACTCTAAATTATTTTTTCTTTTATAATAATTCAGCGTGTCACCATTCAAGCGATCTCTTTGTATGGATATGGAACCACGAGGAAAAAATAACATAAACGAAAGGGTCATTTTGTTAAATAACTATAACAAAATTAAAAATTAATAAACTATCCAATTAGTTAGAGAGAGATAGGGAGAGATAGAGAGAGAAAATTGGGATTTTTGGTTATAGTTTATAGGTTTTTGTTTTTTTTAATGGTTATAGAGTTAATTTTACCTAAACGAAAGTGATTGATTTGAAATAGATAATTTCAAAATAATTCACGCTTCCAACATGAGAAGGATGACAAGGAACAAATACCATATCAACTTCACAAAATCTACCAATATTTCCAATATTAAACCAATCATTGATGGTAGCTTCTTTAGTTTTGAAAACTATCCTACCATCCTACATGGGTTTTCTCATCCAATGTTTTGTATTGGTACGTTCGTTACATATATTTTTGTACAGTATTACATGGCTATACTTTCTTTCCCAACTATTGTTTAAATTTAGAATGTTTTTTAAACCTTTTTTAAACCTCTATGGAACTTTGGTTGATGTTGGGGGATCTTGAAACGGATCCACATGGTCAGATCTACGATGTGAAAAACTGGAGAATTCAGTTCAAGTAGAAGGATATTGAGTCACACTTTAAATTTAATACATCGTTTTATTACTTATACAATACATTTCAAAACTAATATTTTATGACTTCACAATAATTCACAGGCGCGAAAATACAAGCATTCAGATCGATGTAAATATGAATATCTCCTAATTAGTGTCATATATTTATTTACATGTACATAACTCATTAGTAATACATAATTTACAAACTGACAGGCTTCCAGTCAATATCTTTTGATGATATTTAGACCATCTCCAACCCTACTCCATTTTCTACTCCAAATGCCATTTTGGAGTAAATTCTTCTCCAACCCTACTCCATTTTCCACTCCAAAATGGAGTAAAAAATGAGATTGCTCCATATTTGGAGTAAACCTAGATTATACTCCATTTTGGAGTTGAACTTTTTTATTTATAAACTGGTCCTTCAAATATTAAATATTTTTATTTTATACTTTTAAACTTTTTTATGGTTTTAATAATTTGATTTTAATTTTATAATTCATGATTATTAGATTTTAATACTTGTAAACAATATAAAATAGATAATCATAAATATGTGAACACTTCAATTTATAAAAGTTTTGCAAAAAATATTAAAATGGGGTTAATTTGTTAATTTTAAAAATAAAAAATATTAATAATAAAAAAAAGAAATAGAATCTATTTGAAATATTCATTTTGGAGAAACAAATGGAGATATACATTAGAGCAAAACTGAACTCCATTTTGGAGTTACTCCATTTTGAAGAAAAAAATGGAGATTTACACTGGAGATGCTCTTAAGCATTGTTGAGGACCAAAATATGGTTTAATATGTAGATTTATTTGTAATTTTTTAATGTTTTGGATAATTTTGTTTTAAAATAAATGTCCATAACGACATATGTTAGTGAATTTTATTTACAAATCGTATTATTAATAATTTAGTATTATCATTACTTTACCTAATTTGCCTTCTCTTATCAGAAAATATTTATAAAAAACATATTATATTGTCAACATAACAACTTATTATATAAAAAAATTTTACTAAAAAAATTTACTATAATTTAATTTTAAAATTATACAAAACTAAATAAATAATAAATTTCTCACTCCGCATATTATCACCTAGTATCAACATACAGTAAAACCTCTATAAATTAATGATCGATTCATTAATAACTCTCTAAATTAATATCTTTTGCGAGTCCCAAAATTAATTTATTAATCAAATAATATATCTATAAATTAGTAATTATTATAAATTAATAATTTTTTATAAAAATACATAGTTCCAAAGTTATTAATTTACAGAGATTTTTATAAATCCAGCTAAATGCATTTTCTTGATTGATTTGTGCGATCAAAGTAGGAAAATGGAAAAGGGAAATTGGAAGTTAATGAGAGTAATTAATTTTCTGAGATGGAAACTTCAAACTTGGTGGGCAAGTCCCCTTTTCTTTTTGAATTATGGCTTTTTTTTTTTTTTCTTTTTCTCTTTCCATCCTCTTGGCCTTTCTTGCAAAGAACAATTATTCAATTAGGGTTTTTCTTTTTCTCTTTCCATCAAAATTTTATTTTGATACTATTTAAAAAAAAATTTATAAATTAATAATTCTATAAATTAATAAAATATTATAATTCCAACATTATTGATTTATTTAGTTTTTACTATATCTTATATTAACGGCAAGAAGTAAAATAACTGTCTCATAAATAGTAAGCCTACTGATTGGATGTAAAAAGGACAGTCACCTTTGTAAAGTGGGAATGTTTAGATTCACTTCGTGCCGTCATGCGTCGATATTAGTATAAATAGTATGAACACGACGATTATACATTACTCAAATAAAGCTAATTAAAAAAATATATAAAAATAAAGTAGGAAAATGGAAAAGAGAAGTTTGGAGTTAATGAGGATTAGGGTAATTAATTTTTGAGATGGAAAACTTGGTGGGCAAGTCCCTTCCTCGCTATTAATGTGAACATTCCCAATTCTTGAATTAAGTTATTTTTTTGGTTTTTCTTTTCTCTTTCCATCCTCTTAGCCTCTTGCTAAGAACAATCATTCAATCAGGGCTTTAATACCTTTCTTTTAGCTAAGAAAGATAATTCATGTCTCTGCTTATGAACCAGCCCCCGAAGCTATGCTTTGGGAAACCTGTGTTGGTAAGATCCTCTCCTCTTCACTCTAATGGCTTCTCATCTTCTTGCTTGCCGCAAACCCTTCCTTATACCATCATCTGCGCTGATCCTTGTAGACCAAATCTCGTGACAGTCGTGAATAGGAGGTTTGGTGACTTCAATCCTCTTGGAAGAAAGATGTCTATGGATTTGGTGGAGGGAATGGGAATGATAGGATCATCCAATGGATGGGAAGCTACTTTGAAGGAGGACGTGGTGCGTCTCCGAGAATGCCCGACTTCGCGGCTCCAGGGTCGTGATCTGAAATCCATTTGGTTGCCTCCTCTTGAATCTCTGCCTCTTTGTCAAACCCAAATGGTCACCAACATTGCAATGTCCTCACCTTTTCCAGAGGAAATGGACTGTGTTGTGGCTGTCAAGTTCTTGGGACCTCAGCTCAGCTTTTGCAGATCCGCTGCTGGAAGTAACTCCGAGTGGATCAACATCAGAATCGAAAACCCTTGTTTCTTCTCCTCCCGTGTCATGTTCTCCAAGAAAGACGAGCTGTTTCGAATCCCCGGATCTGGAGGCCACCTTATTGGATCATGGGATCTCAGTTGCAAACACAAGCACAGCCACAAGTTTCAGAGATTGCGGTTTAAAAACATCCCCAAGATGACAGAGACCAAACGGGAGCTCATGGATACGTGCTACACAAGCGAACACTTGGTGGAGTCAAGAAGCACCAACGAAATATTCATGGTAAGGTTGTACAAGAAGACCGTTGCCAAGACCATCGATGGTATTGAGAGAATGGAAACAGAAGCTTTAATGGTGTTTAAGCTAGATGAAGAAGAAGGAGATGCTGTTTGCACTCAAGACATTGGAGATCTTGTCATTTTACTCACAAGGTCCGAGTCTTTCTGTGTCCCTGCTAGCTCCTATCCCGACATGCGTCCTAACCGCGTCAAAATCTTTGATGTCGACGAAACCCTCGTTGTCGATCTTGCTGCTCAAAAATGGAATTGTTAAGCTAGAGTCTAGTAGTCTTGAATTGTGTAGTTTTGAGTCTAGAGTCTAGTAGTCTTGAATTGAGTTTTTTTTAGTCTCAGAGTCTTGTCTTTCCTCTCAAACTCTTTCCTCTTAATCTCTATTTTTATGAAAAAAAATTGTGAGATATGGTTGATGTATGCATATATATGCTTTTGGAGAAATTAACTTTGCTGCCATCTCTCATGATCAGTAGATCCCAACTAGTTATGTTTGAACTATATCCAGTTATCAGGAATCATTCATTGCTACTTTAGGTACATGGAGAAAGAGCGGAACTTTGCGGCTTGAATCTGGAAGGACATTTTTGTGTTTGATACTTAATTCAGGAACAAGACAATGGCTTGATTCTTGAGTTTCACAGACAATGGCTTGATTCATCGACTTAGCTTATGCATTCATTGATCAGCAATTGCTTAACATATTGCTCAACGGTCCGTTACAATACACTGAAAAGATGTATCTACTTACAAGACATTGTGTGGGCACAAAACATTCTTAAAATCGCTTGTCACTGAAAACAAAGACACAAAGAAAAACAGTGAAATGAAATTTTCATTTGGGTTGGTAACTTTGGTATCATTACAAATACATTGAAGATGTGTCTGCTAACAAGTTTCACCTCAGAACATGAGCCAAGAGAGTTAAGCCAAAACCTGGTTTTTCTATAAAAGGATCTACAGTTCTTCATATATATATTTATTATACAAATACTAAATCGATTTAAATATACTGAACTCGTGGCCTGCCGTAGACTACGGTTTGGTCTCAGACCAATGCTCGAGTTATTAGCATATACACACTTCCAAATTCCGCAGATTTGGTGTCGAAACACACCACAAAGTGCCATCCGACTTAGTATTGAAGGAAACTCGAATCCGTCGTCAACACTATTCCAAATATTTCAAATATTCAATACCACCAATCTGAATGAATAAGACATGTTTGAGAATGATGTACATTTTAGAATAATATTTAACTGAAATCAACATAAGTTTATAATATCAAACTAATCCACAGATTATTATATCAGGCACACTTAATAATATATTTGCCAGGAATAGAAAAGAAGATTCATAACCCAGAATCGGGTAAGGAACCTCTTAGCCACTTGAGGGAAATATAAATAAACGTCATTCGTTATGGTATAAGTCAACCAGCTATATATATTTTAGTAAATTTTAGGTTGGGTTGAGATTAAAATTGGAGATTAATCTAATGCAATTAGGGACTGAATTTGCTTATCAACAAATATTAACTGAAAACACTATGCTATATGTCAATGTACTTTTGAGAATCTAAATTAGAACCATTAAATTCTATACATCAAAAAATGTTTTTCTTATCAACAACAGTAACAGAAGCCACTATACATGTTATGTCATTGTCTTTGAAAAACAGTATATTTATAAGTCATATAAATCTACACTATGTGGATTCAGAATTTTTTTAGAATATAAGAGCAAAAACAATGGTAGTTCTTATAAGAATTTTTAATATATATTAAACAAATAAAAATTATTATAATAATGAATTGGTTCTTAAAAACTTAAGAAAATATCTTATTTAAGAACTTTTGAGTGTTTTTCTTAAGTTCTTAAAAACCTTATTCATTATTATAATAATTTTTATTTGTTTAATATATATTAAGAGTTCTTATAAGAACTACCATTATTCTTGCTCTAAGAGCATCTCCGGGAAACTCTTAAGATTTTTTAAGAGTTTTTTAAGTTAAAAAAAAAAAACAACTCATTAAAGTGTAAAACTCTTAAGAAGCAGGTCTAAATTAAAATAAAAAGTTTTAGAATTCTTAAGAACCTTTTACGTGTCAGCAGTTGATTGGGTTATATTTTTTTTGCTTTCTCTCTCTCGTGAGGCCGTGGCCTAAAGCCCCCTTTTCTTCCGTGACTTCAATGGAGCTTCCGTCGCCGGATTTCTCGTTCTTGATCATCGGACTAGTGTTTAACTTCTTTCTCCGATTTGAGATTTCCAGATTTGTGTAAGCTGTTTCCTCCTCCCTTCTGGGTATAACTCGTTGATTTTGGTTCCATGGATTTCGATGTTGATTTGCTTGATTTGGTGTTTTGGATGCTTCTGTGAGGTTAATGCTATCTAATTAAGAAAGTGATTTAGTGGTTTTATGGTTAATTGGGTTTTTTTAAGTCTTGATTCTCTGTGGTGAATTGGGTTTTCGCAATGAAGCCGATTTTGGTTCGTCTCTCAACTCTTTCTCTCATGTTTTGTGTTTTGAATTTCACGTTTCTTTGTGTTTCATTACTGAAGGCTCTGTTTACTTGAATCCCCAGTGATTAGGTTGTTTTCTTTACTCAAATTTAGTGCTAAAAGATATTGTTTCGAGGTTTAATGTGCTGCCATTTGTGGTTGGTTAGCCTGCAGTTCAACTTCAGAATGATATTTCCATGGATGTTTGATGAGATTCATGCCTTGAAACCATTTATGAATTTGAGTTTGAATGAGTTATTGTATTTTGTTCTTGTTGGATTGATTTGCTAGAATTTAAGTTTTGCTAACTTGGGAAGAGAGTGATTCATCGCTGTTCTTGTTGGATTGATTTGCTAGAATTTTTTTTTTGGGATTTGGGGATATTGTTAGTAATTTCAGATAGCTTGCGGCTTAACTTCCAATTTGTTGGCTTTAGTATGATGATGATGACGATTAAGATAACGAGGATTTGAGACCTAATGGTGGAGTTGTGTATAGTAGCAGCATTGGATCAGCACAGTTGGATTTGGGTGCATCGTATAGTGGAGATTTGCAGCAAGAGCCACATCAAGTTTGTAGCTTTAGAGGGCAGAACAACGATTCAGCGAATCTTGTGGGGGCAGGAACAAGAACAAGTGTGTAGCGATGTAGTGGAGATCAATTCGTCATCATCTGTTGGAGCTGTTAAGGAAGAGCAAGAACATGTTGAGGAAGAATGCTCAAGAGAGAGGTAAAAGATTTAAGAATCCAAATCCTTGCTCTTCACGTTTTCTTTGCTGTGATGTGTTTCTTTTGGTAAAACTCTTGTATTTGATTCTTTTTATGATTTTATAAGTTAGGTAATCACTCTTTCTCTCTTAATCATTTCTCCCCATGCAATAGATAGAATGTTTGGGTCATACTTAGGTAAATCACTCTTTCTCTCTTGATCATTTCTCCCCATAAAATATTTCTCACAACTATAGTTGGAAATAGAGAGAACGGCCATTTCATACCTCAACAGCGACAAAAAAAATAGTTGGAAATCATTAATTTTCTAATGATTTCAAAGTCTTTTAGAGGGGGTTTGTGGTTTAAAACATAAAGATACAAGTTAATTCATCCGAACTTGTCAAAATCTTCTGAATACTTTTTTTCGCTGAATTTATGCCCAGTAATAAAGGAAGCCAATGGAAAACCTTAGTCAAAGAAAACCAGAGCTGTAATATTTCCTGAATCATCTTCTTCAAATGAGGCGAGAGTATGGCCATGCAAAAAGCAAGTGATCTCTGCTTTCCAGATCCCGATTGCATAACAGGCAGAGATATGAGGCGGTCTTTTGTTGGACATGAAGTCCGATTCCATACTGATTCTTCTTCATTGTCCAGAAATACTCTGTTTCTTCTTCATTGCCCAGAAATGATCATCTTTGATAACATTCTGGTGGATCCATACTGATTCTGTTCTGAAGAAAAGCATCCATACTAGTTTGAGGGAGCAAGTCTGAACAAGTTTTTTAAACCAAGCCCTCTTTCTTCTTTATGCCCCAGGCCACTCTTGCAACATGTCTTCTTCCTTCGAGAGCGGTAAGCACTGCACATTGAGTTAATTTTTTCAATGCATCTTTTGAATATTTAGTTGAATACAACACCTGATCATTTCACGGCATTAAATATTTAGATGAGAATGTGAAGTTAGATAGGATCAAGTTGCCAAATAGGAAAGAAAATCGAATCTTGTAAAGTGAATATTTTAGGGCGGCTTGAGATGGAAACCGGAGATTAACCAAAAGTCTTGGACGAAAAATGAAATGAATCTTGGTTTTCTGAGCTAATGACTGAATTTGCTTCTCCTTTTTTATTTGGCTGTAAATGGAAGATGGCCTGGACTTAATTATAATAATATGAGAATTAGGTTTTGGCTGTAATTAATTGATTTTGGAGATGGAAAACTTGGTGGGCAAGTCCCCTTCCTCTGTATTAATTGTGGAACATCACAATTTATTCTTCATGTGATCATGTCTCTGCTTCTCAACCAGCCCCCAAAACCTATGCTTTGGGAAAGCTGTGGTTGTAAGATCCTCTCCTCTTCATTCTAATGGCTTCTCACCGTCTTGCTTGCCGCAAGCGCTTCCTTATGCCATCGTTTGCGCTGATCCTTGTAGACCACATCTCGTCAAAGTTGTGGTTAGGAGTAAGGATGGTGACATGGCTCCTTGTGGACTTGATGGACAGAATGGAAATGATAGGAACATCCAGTGGATGGTTAGCGACTCTAAGCTTCGGCATGTTGAAGCTCCGAGAACACCCGACTCCATGGCTCAAGTTTAGTGATAGCAACTATGAAGTCTTGCCTCCTTTTGAAACTCTGCCTCTTTGCCAAACCGAAATGGTCACCAACGTGGCAATGTCCTCATCTTCTCTAGAGGAAGAGGATTGTGTTGTGGCGGTCAAGTTCTTTGGACCTCAGCTCAGCTTTTGCAGACCGTCTCAGGCTCAAGAAAGTTCCGACTGGACCAACATCAGAATTGCAAACCCCTGTTTCTTCTCCTCCCGTGTCATGTTCTCCAAGAAAGACGACATGTTTCGCATCCCCGGATCTGGAGGCCACCTTTTTGGATCACGGGATCTCCGCAAACCGAAGCAGCGCACACTTGAGAGTTAAGATTAAGAGGTTGCGGTTTAGAAACATTCCCAATCTGACAGAGACCAAACGGGAGCTCCTGGATTCTTGCTACACGAGCGAACACTTGGTGGAGTCAACAACCACCGGTGAGATTTTTCATGGTTAAGTGGTACAAGAAGACCGTTGCCAAGACCATCAAGAGTGTTGAGAGAATGGAAACAAAAGCTCTAATGATGTTCAACCTAGACGGGAAAGGAAACGATGTTTACACTCAAGCCATTGGAGATCTCCTCATTTTCCTCACAAGGTCTGAACCTTTCTGTGCCCCTGCTATCTTCTTCCGAGCCATGCGTCCTAACCACGTCAAAATCTTGGATGTCGATGAAACCACAGTTATCGATGTTGCTGCTCAGAAGTGGAATTGATAAGCTAGAGTATAGTAGTCTGGAATTGAGGTTTTTTTAGTCTAGAGTCTTGTCTTTTCTCTTAAACCTCTTTCAAGATTGATTGATATGCATATGCTCTTGGAGAAATTAACTTTGCTGACATCTCCCATGATCAGTACGTAGATCCCAACTAATTATGTTTAAGCTATATCCAGTTATCAGGAATCTTTCATTGCTACTTTAGGTACATTGGGTTCCATTCTCTGTAATCTCTCTTTCATTTGATTTTCAATCGACCATTTCGTTAGAGTTTATTCAACAAGAAATTATCCAGAATTAAAGTAAACGACCTTGAAACTTGTCTCCTACGGAATCCAACAACGCCAAGTCCAGGACTATTGAAGAGACTTCTTGGTCAGTAACATGATTGTGAATCTCTTCTCTAGTTTCTGCAGATGTACATGATCTTTCTTCGGATTGTCCTTTTTAATCTGCAGAAGCAAGTGTGAAAGCAGATTCAAGAACCAAAAGGGGACGGATCATGCTTCTCAAGTTAATTCCTTTCCTCAGCCTTTGAAAGCAAAATTAGTGGCAGATAGTTACAAGCCTACAAGTGAAGTCATTGCAAGAATCTTGATTGTTGTGTTTCTTGCAAAGCCTTTCATGATGAACATCGCGCTCTCGTCTGTATTAATTCCCCATAAAAGGACATGATGATCTGAGAGAAAAGACCCGGAAACGCGTTGAAATGTACTCAAATCAAAAAGTCCTAATGATTTGTGTTAACATGAAAAATCTCGTGTTAATTAGTTTAATTTTATTTCCTAAACTCTGGTGTTATTTAGTTATTTATTATAATTTGTCAATATCTTTTAAAATTCAAAGTTATTGATGAACTAAAAAACATATTTTCAAATCTATGCATTAATTGTCTAATTATGATTTTAAAGTGTTTTAAAGGGGTTTTTATTTAAAAACATAAAGATACAAGTTTCATTAGTTTTTTTATAAGCAACTTCTGTGAATACTTATCAACTTATCATCGTACTCAAATCATTTAAATACAAATTTCATGGGTCTTTAAATTTGTATTATCTATAAAAAAAAATTAATTATACTAATTTATACATAACTTCAAAAATGTTAGATAATTTTTTAATTTTTTAAATCTGAGATTTTTTCAATCTCAAAATAATAATTATATATGATTTTAACTAATTTTCATATTATCGTATTAATTTTAACTAATATAAAATAATTGATATCCAATTTAAGGTTATGCATAATGAAACTTGATAGAAAGATAATTTTATTTTATGATTTTATGAAAAGGTAAAAAATAAAAAATAACAACATATAAACTATTTAATTAACATTTTAAACTACTAAACATTTAATTTATTATAAGAAAACTTGAACCAGTAAAAAAGAGACATATGTCCCATTTAAGGGGTTCTCAAAGTTCTCATATGAGAACTGATTCTCATGTTTACTTATTAAAAAAATGTTTAATTATTTATTATATTTTATAGTGAGATACCCATTAAGGTACTTTCAACGTGGATGTTCTTAAACTTGTATGTCTCTTGGTATACGATCTAGTGATTATCATACATTCAGAAGTTAGAAATCCATTTCAGTTATTTTACTTCCATACATATCTCATTTGAGAAAAATGACAAATAAATCTTCAACTTTAGCCAAACAAAACATCACCTTTCTAAAAAAATTATAAACATTTGTAGAAGGGACACATGTCTGTTTCATTCAATTTAGCTTATAAACATTTCACACACTTCTCCAACCTCCTCTTTCACTCCCTTCTAGAAAGCTGATGTTGGAGAAGTCCACTGTTTCATTCAAATTAATTTTTAGAAGAGAGTGAAAGAGGAGGTTGGAGAAGTCCACTTTTTCTCTGTTGTTTAGTTCTAAAATATATTTTTCAATTTTTGCAGGAGAAGATATTTATAGAAACAGGAAACCGACTTCACTTTGAGTAAAAATTTTGATCAAATGTTACATTTCTTTAAACCATTTAAACCAATAAATCTATTAAACTTCTCCCCTTTCCTTTAATGATCCTCTAAAATCTTACTAATGATCCATAAATACAGGAGGAGGATGGAGGCTGAGGAATATGAAAGGGTTGAGGAATATGAAAGATATTGTTTGAGGGTTGAAAAAGAGGAGAAAGAGAGGAAAAAGATGGACGAGGAGGGTGCACAAAAATACTTTGATAAAGAAGCACAAAAATATAGTTGATCAAAAAAAAAAAAAAAAAAGAAGCACAAAAATACTTTGATAAGGAAGATGATTAAGGTTTGATGGCTTAATTAATGCTCTGTTTTTTTACTATGTTTTCGTTTTAACTAAGATTGCATTGTTTGTTTAGTGTTTGATGAGATGGGTTAGTTGAAGTGTGTTAACTAAGGTTGCATTGTTTTTTTAGCGTTTAATGAGCTGTTTTAGTTGAAGTGTGTTAACTAAGGTTACACTATTTTTTACTTAGATTTTTTTAATGATGTGTGTTAACTAATGAAGTGAATTCAGTTTCAGAGAATTGAAAACTTAAATGATATTAAAAAAATTGATGTTGTAAATAGAAGCATTGAATTTTTTCAAGCGATTTTTGCCTCAAGATAAATAATAGATAAATTTCTATAATTTAAAAAAAAAGTTATGTATATAAAATTGGGGGGAGTTTTCCACTCTCTCTCTTGCACTCTTTCTCTCTAGCTATGTCTATAAAATTGGCGAGAGTTTTTCTCTGTTTTATGTTCAAAATGAACTCCTTGTTTTTATCTCCTTCCCCAATGAACTCCCTTTTCACTCTTTCCTTCGCTCCAAAAAAACTCTAATTTCTCACTCTTTGCTCTAAAAGCTCAAGTTTATACACGAAAAATAGGCTTTAAGAAAAGTTGGATCAAGAAAAACAAAAATGATGAGGAGAAATTAAATTTGGAGACATCATGAGCAAGGGTAAGAATATGAAGAGATAAGAAGATGGATGATTGAATATCGAAACCTCGAGTGTGCTCTGATACCAGATGATACGATTCTCTCAATAAGGATGCACTCAAGGTGTGGTAGATAGATAATCATTGACTTCAAATGATTCGCGAAGCAAGATGATAAGGTATATTAAACCCTATGCCCAAAACTTACACGGATTAGAGCCCCAAATGAGTTTATGCTTGTTCAGATTGGTGCTTCTAAGGAGGATGAAGAAGAAAAGAAGGAGAGGGGGAAGAAGGAGAATGAAGAAAAAAAAAAGAAGGAGAGGGAGAAGATGGAGAGGGGGAAGAAGGAGAATGAAAAAAAAAGGAAAAGAAGAAGGAGGAGCAATTTGAAAAGGATTTTGAGGAACTTGAAAAGAAGATTGAAAAAGAAGATGAAGAGGGAGAAAAAGGAGAATGAAAAAAAAAAGGAAAAAAAGAAGAAGGAGGAGCAATTTGAAAAGGATTTTGAGGAATTTGAAAAGAAGATTGAAAAAGAAGACGAGCAGAGGAAAAAGAAGGAGGATGAAGAAGAGGAGAGAAAAAAGAAAGAGAATGAGCAATTTGAAAAGAATTTTGAGGAGCTTGAAAAGAAGATTGCAAAAGAGCAAGAAGAAAGAAGAAATTATGGTGTTGTGAGCCCTTTTGATGGATCATGGATTGTTCTTGAAGGTTCTAAACAAAGGGGAGAAGGATGTGCTTCAAAGCATGGAGATTGAAAAAGAGGAATAGGAGGGGAAGAAGGAGGAAGAGGAAATGAAGGAGAAAGATGCAACCATGGAGGATGATGAAGCTAGGTTCGATGGTTTAATTAATGCTCTGTTTTTTTACTTTATTTTCGTGTTAACTAAGGTTGCATTGTTTGTTTAACATTTGATGAGATGGGTTAGTTGAAGTGTGTTAAACTAAGTGTGTTAACTAAGGTTGCATTGTTTGTTTAGCGTTTAATTAGCTGTTTTAGTTGAAGTGTGTTAACTAAAGTTACACTATTTTTTACTCAGATTTTCTTAATGATGTGTGTTAACTAATGAAGTGAATTCAGTTTCAGAGAATTGAAAACTTAAATGATATTAAAAAAAGTGATGTTGTAAATAGAAGCATTGAATTCTATCAAACGATTTTGTCCTCAAGATAAATAATAGATAAATTTCTATAATTTAAAAAAAAATTATATCTATAAAATTGGGGGGAGCTTTCCACTCTCTCTCTTGCACTCTTTCTCTCTAGCTTTGTCTATAAAATTGGCGAGAGCTTTTCTCTGTTTTCTGTTCAAAATGGAATACATTATTTCTATCTTCTTCCCCAATGAACTCCCCTTTTACTCTTTCCTTTGCTCAAAGAAACTACAATTTCTCACTATTTGCTCTAAAAGCTAAAGTTTGTACACGAGAAAGAGGCTTGAAGCTAAGACGTTCTACAAGAGAAATCATTTCAATCTCAAAACATTTCAAGAAAGAAAGGAGCTTGTGAAAAGTTGGATCAAGAAAAACAAAAATGATGAGGAGGAAATTAATATTGGAGACATGTTGAGCAAGGGTAAGTGGAAGCTCATTGAGTTTATGGTTGTTCAGATTGGTGCTTCTAAGGAGGATGAAGAAGAAAAGAAGGAGAGGGTGAAGAAGGAGAATGAAGAAAAAGAAAAGATGGAGAGGGAGAAGAAGGAGAATGAAGAAAAAGAAAAGAAGGAAAGGAAGAAGGAGGAGGAGGAGCAATTTGAAAAGGATTTTGAGGAACTTGAAAAGAAGATTGAAAAGGAGGACGAGCAGAGGAAGAAGAAGGAGGATGAGCAATTTGAAAAGGATTTTGAGGAGCTTGAAAAGAAGATTGAAAAGGAGGAAGAGGAGATGAAGAAGAAGGAGGAAGAGGAGAGGAAGAAGAAGAAGAAGAAGAAAGAAGAAATTATGGTGTTAGGAGCCTTTTTGATGGATCATGGATTGCTCTTGAAGATGCTCAACAAAGGGGAGAAGGATGTGCTTCTAAGCATAGAAATTGAAAAGGAGGAAGAGGAGGGGAAGAAAAAAGAAGAAGAGGCGATGAAGGAGAAAGATGTAACCACCGGTGACATTGGACTAATGGTTAAGCCCAGAGGTTGCTCTTGTTGTGCTCATAGTTCGAGTTCTGGTGGGAGGGGATTCAAACCCGCTCTTATTCCTAGCTCAAGAAGACTATAGGTTTTGGCCCAAAACTTTTTGGAATTCAAAAAAAAAAAAGTTAAGAAAACAATAAGTTGCAAAACGAAAGGAAGTCTGAAAAACAAAAGACAAAGTTATCTCTCCTCTGGGAGGCTCTGTAGAAGAAATTCATTCACAATGTGTCAGAACAACAGAGTGAGATTGTGATTTGGGACCATCAATTGGGGATTTGAACCAAACTTGCTATGTACGACCTAAACTGTTTTTTTTTGTTGAAAGAGGACAAACTTGTTTCATAGGGTCTCATTCCATATGATTCAAATATGAATGCATTTGCGGTTTGCGATTACACGAGAACAAATTTTAATAATTGTACATTGTCAAAAATAGTAGTACACTTGTGGTTACATTTTCTGTTTTCAATCAACAAATATAAAACATTCAAAATTGTGGGTTCTTTTTTTTTTCCTTGACGTAAACATCTAAATTGTGGATCGTCGAATGTGTTTATTTTTTGTGGAAAAACACACAATAAAATTTAGCTTTACATATAGTTTATCTACCTTATAAATCCATTAAAAAAAAACTACTATACACTATATACAAATACAAAACAAAAAATCTAAACCTATACTTTTTTTATATTTTTGTTGAATATAATATGGTTCAATTTTGGACAAACCAAATTATAACCAAAAAAAAAAAAAATTCAATTCCAGCACATATATCTTTTTAATATGTTACATGTATATACAATGTTGCACATGCCTAAATTTTTGTGTCTTTGCACGTACCCAAATTTGTGTGTCTTTCTAAATAGAGGAGGAATCATACACGAACCACATGAATCATTCAAAAAAGTGAATATATATATAAGCCATTTCGCAAGGAACCAAACTTTAGAATATCTTTTAATCAAAACTCAAAACACTTAATTTTGGTCATGCACTCTTTCTCTCCACAATTTAGTCTGCTGAAATCCAGTTACAATATAGTCAGCGGGATAAGCCATGGCTTTGGACCATTCTTTTTTCATTTTTTTATGAGCCACATATAATATTAAGAATAGTATATACACGCTAAATTTTAAAGCCCAAGATTTCCTTTAAAAAAAGTAAATTGGAATTGTAAAAAAAAAAGTAAAAGAAACTACAATATTCATTATAAAACCTAAGCAATTAAGAATTCTCTAATATTATCCTTTTCTAAAAAGGCTTACACTTGTCGCCGCTGGCTTTGATATACGTCTTCATCACTTTGATCAACACATATCAAGTCAATCCAGGTAAACTGTTTCATAATTTATGATCTTTAAAATAGTTACCAAATTGGTATATTCTATTTCTTTCTAATCAACACAATAAATCAAACAAAAAAATTAACAGGGTAGCGTAGTGCTGCACTGCTGCTGCAAATACTTGCTTAAGTTTGTGATCTTGTCTTAATCAATCTGTTATTAATTTCAGAAAAAATGGTTCCTCCTTTGGGTAAAAGATCACATAAGCCAGGAAACGTAAGAAGAAGAGAGAAAAGAAGGAGAGAAGTATCAATGAAATCTGAAAAAAAATCTATTTTAAGGTATGTCAAAATCAAAAAGTCTGAAAATCTTACGACTGGTGAAGTATCATATACTCAGACTCAGAGAAATAATGAAGACGTTGAGAATGATTTGGATTCTGAAAATATTGATGCTCATGACGTAGGAGAGTTAGAAAATAGTGACTCTGAAAGTGAAAAGGATGTATCTGAAAGTGAAAGTGAAAAAGGAGAAAACAATGAAGAGTTTGTGTCGGATATTTCTGATCCTGAGAATTAGACAAACATTGATATGAAGATGAGAGATTTTTTTGTTGAGAAAGGTCCAGCGATAAGGTTATCAATTAATTATCGATTTTCTAAGGATATTATTGGTAGACACTTCTCTCATGTGTTCTACGCAAGAGATATGGTCAATGGAGAAAGGCACGATAGAAAATGGCTGGTTTACTCAAAATCTTTAGATAAAGCTTTTTGTTTTTTTTTAAATTGTTTAGACATGACAAAAAGCCTCTTCAGTTAGCGACTACTGGGTACAGCGATTGGAGAAATCTGTCAAAGAGGCTCAAAGAACATGAAGGTAGTCATGATCACATTGTTAGTATGACTCGCTGGACAGAGTTAGAGATTAAACTACAAAAAGGTCAAATGATTGATAAGTATGCTCAAGAAGAAATTAAAAAGGAGAAGAATCATTGGAGAGAAATATTACTGAGAATTTTTGCAGTTGTGAAGACGCTTGCAAAAAATAATTTGGCATTTCGTGGAGATAATGAGAAGATTGAAGAAGAAAATAATGGAAACTTCTTGAGTTTTATTGAAATGATTGCAGAATTTGATCCAGTTATGTGGGAGCATGTTAGACGAATTGAGAAAGGAGAAATATATTCTCATTATCTTAGTCATAAGATACAGAATGAGTTGATAGAAATATTGGCCACTGATATTAGACTTAAGATTATAAAGAAGATTAAGGCTTCAAAGTACTTTTCAGTGATTCTTGATTGTACCCCATATATCAGTCATAAAGAGCAGATGACTTTGATTATTCGATGTGTGGATGTCTCTGCAACTTCAACTAAGATTGAAGAATTTTTTTGACATACTTGAAAGTAGATGATAAATCTGGAAAAGGACTTTTCTCTACTCTTCAAGATGCATTGGTTGGTCTTGAATTGAACATTGATGATGTGAGAAGTCAAGGCTATGACAACGGATCTAGTATGAAAGGAAAAAATAAAGGAGTGCAAAAGAGGTTGCTTGAGATTAATCCAAGGGCCTTTTATACACCATGTGGTTGTCATAGCTTGAATCTTGTGCTTTGTGATATAGCTTCTTCTACAGAAAAGGCGGTGTCTTTTCTTGGAATCGTTCAACGAATATATTGTTTATTTTCATCTTCAACAAACAGGTGGGATGTATTTAAAGAGATGGTGAGAGGTTAGACACTTAAATCTTTATCTCAAACTCGTTGGGAGAGTCGTGTTGAAAGTGTCAAAGCAATACGATTCCAAGCTCCTCCAATAGGGGATGCTTTACTTTCTTTGGCAGACTCTGATGATCCAAAATACGAAGAGAAGCTGAATCTCTTGCATTGAGTGAAACACACGGTATTGGAGGTTTTGAATTCTTGTTTGGCGTGGTTATTTGGTATGATCTTCTATCTGTTGTCAACACTGTGAGCAAATCCTTACAGTCACAAGACATTGATATCACTGTCGCGATTGAGCAACTGAAAGGGCTAGTTTCATTTTTTCATAAGTATAAAGAAACAGGTTTCGATTCAGCAAAATATGAGGCTACAAAAATTGCAGAAGCTATGGAGATCGAAGCCAAATTTCCTGAGAAAAAGAAGTGTTTCATAAGAAGAAAAAAGCAGTATGATGAGGATCCTGGAAAAGTTGACGATAATCTTGAAGTATCACCAGAGGAGAATTTCAGAATCAATTACTTCATCACCCTCATGGATCAAGCTTTAGTATCCCCTGAGTCAAGATTTGAGCAATTCCAAAGGTATGAAAAAACTTTTGGTTTTTTATTTTGTTTGAAGAAGGTAAAATCTGTTGGTGATGATAATTTAAGAGCATCGTGTACGAACCTTGAGGTTTCTCTGAAGAACGGTGAACATTCTGATATAGATGGGGATGATTTGTTTTCAGAACTGAAAGTTCTTCGAGAAGTATTACCAACAGAAGTAAGAACATATTCATGTGTTGAATTTTTTGAGAAGTAAGGACGCTTATTATGCAAGTACATTGATTGCTTACAGAATAATGTTGACCATTCCAGTATCAGTTGCAACGGCCGAAAGAAGTTTCTCCAAACTAAAGCTCGACAAGAATTATTTGCGGTCCACTATGTCGCAAGAAAGATTGAATGGGTTAGCTTTACTATCAATTGAAAAAGTTATGGTTGAGGAGATAGACCATGTGAGTATAATGAACGATTTTGCGGGAAAAAATGCAAGAAGGGTTATTTTTCATTAGTTTTTATTTTATTTTTTCAATAGGATTTTTATTTTATTTTTTATTCTAAATTTAAAATTATTTTTATGGTACAATTTTTTTCCTATGAACATTTTTTAATAAAAAGGACCACCATTTTGGTTGGACCGGCACTGAATAGAGGTCAACTCGGTAAGAAAATTTGATTTTGTAACTTCTATTTTTATTGTAAGCGTAATTTAGTTGTTGTTTTATGGTATAAGGCAACCGCTAGCGGTTTTTTTTAACACTGGTTTATTAATCTATTGCAAATTACATCGACGATTCTACAACGATCAATTCTACCGTCTTATGAAGATCCACGACTAACGGCTCCACCTGCACCATGCTTACTATCATATGAAGATCTACGCCTGACGATTCTGTTTGTACCACGCTGAAGACCTCTTGTAAGCTTGTCTCCATAAATTTGCATATTTCTTCATTAATCTGCATAATTAATAATAAATCGCGCTCTCTTGGATTTGAAACACAAACCTCCCAGTGCAGAAGCATTAATGAACCTTGATCAATCATTGGGCCAAGGGGGCTTCACAACAGCTAGGTTCTTATGACGACGGTTTTGTTTTGAATGCAAATTTTAGACCGGTTTCTTATGATGACGGTTTTGACTAAAGTTTTTTTTTTTTTTTGAACTTATTCACTTAAGTATTTTTTTTTCTTTTTTCTTTTTTTAACATTCATTCACTTAAGTATTGGACGAAAGGAGTCTTGTATTTTTTAGTAAAGTGGAATTATGGGCTGAATTTGCTTGTAGGGGAGTAAATGGAATGGTGTAAATGGAATAAGATGATGTGCATTATGACAATGACTGAATCATAAAATTCGAATCTTTTGTTGATGAAAGAATGGTAATTTCGGTTTAGCTCTAAACCGGGTTACAAACTCGCAAGGAATCTTGGTTTTCTTAGGGACTTAATTTGCATTTAGGGTGTAAAGGGGAAGATGATATGGATTATGATGAATCTATGAGACTATGATAGTGATTGAAGGAATGTTTAATTCGGTTTAGCTCTAAACCGGATATTT
This sequence comes from Alliaria petiolata, assembly GCA_020283515.1. Taxonomy (NCBI): domain Eukaryota; kingdom Viridiplantae; phylum Streptophyta; class Magnoliopsida; order Brassicales; family Brassicaceae; genus Alliaria; species Alliaria petiolata. Next base: position 49,148,058 of record JAHZTW010000002.1, on the reverse strand, counting down.
ACAAGTCACAAATTGAATTTAGGGATCCATACAGTGATCTCAAAACGGAAAATTGCAAAACCAGGAAAGTACGAGAGAAAGTGAGAAACAGGCTGGAGATACTCTGTTTTTATATTATTCTTCTCAGGCACAGCTTAAGAACAGAGCATAATTAACCGTTTCTCTCGTTAAACCTCTAATTTAAAAAAAAATTATTTAATTAAAAACAAATTAACAAAAGACAACGCACCAACCAACGAGTGATTAGAGTTTAAGACAGAGAGATTTGTGTGTCAGGTGGGTCCCAAGCCGTCTGGGCCCCACATTCCTTGAGGCATGTCTTTACTATTTAACCAAGTAATAGCATCTCATGTTCTTTCACCAATCGGCATTTTTCTTGATTTCTGGTGAGATTTCAACAAAAAGAAGAAGAAAAAAAGATTCCCTCGCCGGAATAATCACCGGAGATAAGGAAAAAGAATGGCGTCCCTGAAATTTCCGTTGGAGATTCTCGCTATCTTCGTCGTCATCTCCGTGATTCTCTTGCCGATTGCTCAATCGCAATCTTCTTCGCCAGCTCCCGCGCCCACCAGCGATGGTATAATCTTCGATTAATATTTCACCATTTTGGATCAAAAGAATGTCTAAGAAGAATTTTGATTTTTGATATTTGTTTTGATTTTGGGATTTGGCAGGAACATCGATAGATCAGGGGATAGCGTATGTTCTAATGATGGTGGCTTTGGCGTTGACTTATTTCATTCATTGAACTTGATGGATCCTCCAATTTGTTCTTCCTCCCACAATGATTTTGTTTCCTAGTCTTTGTGTTCTTAATTATTTTGATCTTTTTTTCTTTTTGTTTCTTAACCTGTGACGTGAGATTTGTAGAAAATCAAAACAGAGTTAGGTTTTGGACATCATGCTTTGTTCTGTTTGTGTTGGTTGATTTATTCGTGTAATTTACTTCTTGTTTTATGAAAAAGCCTAATTATATAATAATAATTATTATTCAAAAGAAAAACGAATCGTAATACTCTTTCGGCTACGTGGGATTTTATTCAAAATAAACAACAGATAACAGAGCCGAGGTGAGATTTTCTTCGAGAATTTGGGCTCGAATGTACGAAATTAATATATATATGCATCCGTATTTCTTTAGGGATTCGGTTTCGTTCGTCGTCTTTGGTTTCTCCTTCGTATAATATATAGTTCAATTTGTGGATCAAACATCCTAGTTATGGCCGAAGATTATTTCAATTTACCATCATTGTCGTTATCGCATTATATATATTCAATAGTAACCAATATTATGAGATATTTGATGATGCGAAGAAGTTTAGACAAGTATATATTACATGCTCTAATCTAATTTTTCATAAGCCATTACAATTTTCTCCATTCACATCATTTCTCGGTAACCATCACTATCCTCATCATAATAATAAATTTCACAATTTATTTTGACGCATCTCTTACCAATTCATATATAATAACGAATTCATTATTAATTTCTTATCTGGTGTCAAAAATTAAAAATTGTTCTCTCATTTTTTTTCTTTTTTCCTGAACATTTGCTAAAAGTCAATTGTTGTTCTCTCATTTCTGACAAACTTTTTTCTTACAAACTTCAATTAGTTTTCACTTTTCAGGTTCATAAGTTTTATATTATATCATCTGCATGTGAAACAATTTTGGGCTGACGATCTATTTATCACTCAAAACTTTCATATAACATCGTATATCTACGCAAAGTTAGTAATTAGTATCTTACATTTTTTTTTAAACAGTAAATTCAACTTTAAAAAAAAAAAACAGAGGTGACGCAACAAAAGCATAAAACCGTTGCATTATATATGTGATACGACTTTAAATAAATCGCGATTATATTGTCAGCGAGATGGACAAGCAATTGAGTTTATAAGCTGCGGTGACGGACTCAGCGACGCCTCCAGGAATAATATTGTTGAAAGGAGAATGATCGAGCTCAGCCTTGACCGCTGCTTCTGCGTCCTCGCCCGTCACTGATCTGTCTCTCCTTACTCTTACATCAATCTCCGCGATAACGTCACGGAGTTCCGTCTTCTCATCTTTCCTGTCTATTTTCTCGTTCCGAGCAACCGCCGCCTTCGCCACGGTGGTTACACTACCGGCTTTCTCTACGTCGTCTCCGGTAGCCCTGGCTTCCACCTCTTTTATGGCAGCAACGTCGGTGGTTTCCACCGGTTTGTGGCCAACGTTAATAGACGCTGCTTTGAGAGCCTCCGTTAAGGTCGTTGATCTTCCGACAAGTGCTTCAGCCGCCGTGGAGAGTTGCTCTGTAGGGCCTATAAACTGTTTTCATACAAATATGAATGCGTTTGAGATTACACGAGAACAAAGTTTAATAGTTGTATACATTGTCAAAATAGTAGCACTTCTATCAAATATTTCAAGGAGATGCATGCAACCGGCAAACATCGATCAAACGCAAACGACATGTTTTTATTTTGTATGCGTTTGGCTGTTACGTTTTCAATTAACAAAAATATAACATTTAAACTTGGATCTTCAAATTCGTTTTTTTTTTGGCAAAACACACACGATAAAAAATATATCATTTATTTACGTAAATGTCACCGATTTTGTCAATTTTAGCTTCACATATGGCTGTCTATCTAATAAATCAATTAAAAGAAAAACTACTACTCATTATACATACAAATACAAATTAAACAAACAATCAAAACCTATATTATTATTATTTTTTGTTGGATATATATATTACCTGTCCACAAGAACTAGATTGAGAGACGCGAAACTGCTCTTCCACAGAGACGTTGGAGAAAGTTGCACCATCCTCCCTTGGTGAACGCATCGTTTTAAAGTTCTTCGATCTTCGATCTTCTTTCGTTCTCTTTTTTCTTTCCTTTATATTTTTTTGTTGTTTAAATAAGAAAACGGGAAAGTAACAATGAAAAGTTATTTAGCAAAAAAAAAAAAAAAACAATGAAAAGTTGAAAACCGTTCCGTTACGTTTATCTCCAACTCAACTCAACTCAACCCCACCAGAGTCAAGACTGATTATAATTGACACGTTGGCTTTTAACAGTCCACGTGTCCATATTTGGATGTTTCTACGACAGTGACCCTTCTTCGATCATGCATTGGTGAGAGACTGAGGGACCAACGTGGATTTACACATCACACAGTCAAGAATTGGGAATACTTTTGGGCCTCACATATTAGAGCCCAAACAATTAACACGTGCATAGTCCGTGCCAGATTTTACCAGTTTCGCGTTTCCGGGTCGGGTGGGTTCCGACCCGTTTCCGAAATCAAATTCACCGGAGCGCTAATTTCAGTCCACAATTAAAGTGGGGGATTTTCTCGAAGTAGAGAAGAAGTTTTTTTTTTTTTTTTTCCTTTTCTTGCTTTTTCCCTCTTTTTTGCTCGTCACTTTGTTGGTCATGAAATGGGAGAAATGGAGATCGAAGAAATCGAAGCTGTTCTTGAGAAAATCTGGGATCTACACGACAAGCTCAGCGACGAGATTCACTTGATTTCGCGGTCTCACTTCCTCAAATCCGTCAAACCTTCGGCGAGATCGGAGAAGAGGAAGAGCCAGGGTTTAAATTCCGGCGAAGAAAAGCGTCCTGGTTATGTCTTCATCAAGGGATTCGCTGTCGACGACAACGACTCCACGATTCAGGAGGCGAAGAGCCTGAACGCAATCCGAACCGCGCTTGAGAACCTCGAAGACCAGCTTGAGTTTTTCCATGTGAGTTTCGTCTTCTCCGATTTTGATTAAATTAGATTCCCTGATATGAGCGAAATTGAGAGACGGAGGTGCTGCGAAATTGGGATAATAGCTTGTTTATCTTAGGGTTTTAGCTGATTTCTGAACAGAAAATAAGCAAATCCTTCTGCTAGATGACGACTATTCAACGTTTCTTAAACCGATTGTTTCTGCTTGTTGTTTGCTGAAGAAGCAGCTCATTGTTAAGCCGATTAGAGTCAATTTAGGGTAGAAATTGGTTTGAGTCAATGGCCAATTGCTTTTTCTATATGAAGTTGCATAGTTTTCGTTCTTTTAGTCAGAAAATCATCGTACAATGCGGTTCTGAGGATTTTCTAATTCACACTCTTTGTTCATGGAATCAAAGCTTTAACTGATGTAGGAAGGCGATGAAACAACAACCAAATCTAGATTCAGAGGGATTGTATAAGCCTAATGTATGATATATTCTTATGTAAGCTTAGAAGAAGTAGAGATGTCAAAGTGTAGAATCCACATGCTTATTCTTCATTAGACTCATTTAGACCAAAGAACAGGACTACGGAAGCTTTTTTTGCATAGATAGAAGAATCGTATTGATATATCCGTTCTCTTTGCCACTCATAGAGTTCTGGTCAGTTTCACTATGTAACGTTTACCACCTGAACCTGAAATCTAACCATTGGGTTAACCTCTGAAAGAAGATATGGTAAAACTTCTTTTCTCTATGCTCTGCAGACTATACATACACAGCAACGAACAGAGAGAGATGTCGCGGTTGCCCGGCTTGAACAGAGCAGGATGTTACTAGCAATGAGATTGGCCGAACACCACGGCAAGTGCTACGGAGTTCTAGAGGAAGCTCTTGCATTTGTTGGTAGCATTAAAAGCCCCGCTCGTTTCGTTTCGCCTGATCACCTTTACAGTTCCTCTCCAAACCCAACCGGAGCAAACTCTCCTTCTGATGATGGAAACAAGTCAAACTTTGTGATCAACGCCTTCGCATCGACTTTCGGGTTTGCCAAAAGAGCACTTGGATTCAACCATGTGAGAGGCGTACTTGGAAACGCTGCTATATTCGCCATCAGCATGGTCGCTTTGCTACATCTTAACCAAGTGGGTACTAGTGAACATCATCTAGGTAAGAAAGAAGATAGATTCTACAGAAACCAGAGGAAACCATACGGAAGAGAGATGTCTTCATCTGACGTAAGCTTGGACCACTTGGACGTGATGATGGCTCGTGGTTAACTAAGACCAGAGATCGAACTTGTCTACACGTGATACTCAGATACATTTTGCTTGCAGCAGAGGAGGAATAAAAGACAAAAAGTGAAAACCAAAAAAGAGAAGAGATAGTTTGTTTGCTCTCTCATATGATCTTCTGGGTTTCGATATTATCAACAGAAGGATAAGATTTTGGAGGCAAAATGTTGGAATTTTCTGAGATGAGCTAATGGGTCTTTTTTTTTTTTTTTTTTTTTGCTTCCTTTAGAAGCAAATATTGTTTCTTTCTTCGTTCTCGTTTTGATTTTAAATCAATGTAGTTAAAGGTTTGTTTGTTGGCTTTCAACTTTCAAGTCGTAATTTCTTTTTTGTAATCACAAGATTATTATGTTATGGTCTCTTTACTCTCGGATCGCTCTGTGTATTTCTTTCGTTGGCGTAGTGGCGAATATATTGGGCCACTATTGGCCCATCTAAATTTCCAAAACTATTCAGCCCGTTTGTTCCATCTTAGACCCATTTGCTATGATGTCGCATCATTCTATACCGTAAGATATGATTATGGTCTTGTAGTTTTTTTTTTTTTTTCTCGCTAAAGGATGGTCTTGTAGTTTAGTTATTAAAGTGGAAGAAAATTGACTCAAAAAAAATTAAAGTGGAAGAAATATATCATTTTCTTGAAATTGTATGAGTTTGTCATGTTTCGAAATTATTATGAAATTCTCAAAAGTCCAAAATATCCATCCATGATGTATAACGCGTATTGCTAACAATAATTAAGTGATTTGGTTTTGGTTATATTTATGTGAATTGTGATGTGAACAAAGCAAAGATAAGCGGGACGATAAGGTATACATATGAAACTGATAAAGGGAATAATGAGTCCAAATTGGTGGGATGAAGGAAACAATGTGAATATAGCAAAAACCCTTTTCCTTAACATTTGTTTTGTCTCTCTTTTTATTTTATTTTCCCTCTTTTTTTGTGTTGTTCACATAGCTTTTTTTTCTAGAGACTCTTAAACGTTATAAATGATTTCTTCTTCAATAGCTTTTTTTTCTAGAGACTCTTAAACGTTATAAATGATTTCTTCTTTTTCTTTCTATCTTTGTGTGCTGTCCCTTTTTGTAAACATATGTTTTTCAATGTGCTTAGACAAATACATGCATGATATCTTCTTACGGATTGTGCAAATATTGTTTTAGTATTTTGTAGGTCCCGATTCGCATTTTGGGAAATGTCACCCCGGTTTTTCTGTGTAAATAGGTCAACCCAATATTTTTTTGTCTACAAAGGTTAAGACCGCAAACAAAATACTTTTTTCACATTATAGATTACATCTAGTATTACATAATAACTAATAGTCGAAGATAATACAAATCTAAATGATAGTCTAAATGTGTAATAGATTTTTATTTTTGCTAAAAAATATATTGTTATTTTCTTATCATTGGAATGGCATGTAAGATTTTGTAAGATTGTGTAATTGACCCCCCTAAAAAACCCTATAAAATAACGTTTGTCATTTCGTCAATTTGTCACTTCACAAATATGAATTCATATGTGAAGTTGTTGATGACTTTCATTCTCTCCCTGTTTTACGATTGGAAACTGAAAACTTTCTTTTTTTTTTATAACAAGTGAAAACTATTTTTAGTCAGGAAACAAATAGTAATGATAACCAAAGTCATACTTGTAAGCCCACAACATAATCATAGTTGTGTTTTATCCTTTTTAATCCTTCCGTTAATTTACCTCGTTCAAGAAGATAAGCAAATGATCGCTCTCGTGGGTGGTTTACAAAATGGGATAATCGAAAAGAATATAATTAGATATTCATTAACAAAAGTTAATTATAGATGAAAACGAGAAGGGTTGGACCAGCTAATAATTATGAAAATAGCCAAGTTGCTGCATAATGATACGACAAAAGCTGATGCAACGGGTAGAAAGTGTTTTGCCACTTCTAAATAATTATCAACAGATGGGTCACATAATATATTCTTTCATAAAATTCTTCTTTTATCAAATTTTGGGTAAGAATAACAGTGTAAATCGTGAGGTAGACCGACTATGCATCAATCTGACTCTCAGAGAACATGAATTACTTGTTCGGGTACGGATAAAATCTGTTTTTTTTTTTTTTTAACAAGCTAAGGGTGATAGAATCTGATTTGTTAGATTAGATACATATACCAAATCGATTGTGGTGAAGCACCATAGGATGATTTATAGGATAAACTTATAAGAAGTAATTTTCCACATATATATGTTTTCAGTTATATGACTTTGTAAAAACATAATATCGAGTGATTCATAGAGCAAAATGCATATTAACTTCCAAAACACGTGAACACTACTAAAGTATTTTTGTTATTTAAGTGACCAACCATGATTAAAATCGTAATGAAAAAAACTCAACCTCTAGTTTTTCAATTCAAAAAAGAAAATTTTCAACTATTTAATTATACTAATTCATTAAAACATAAGATTCGTTCACCGTGTTTCTTAATTGCATGATAAAATGTTTGAACAAAGGCCGAAATTTAATTATGTGGTGTATACAATTCATAGAAATTCTAAGTAGAGATCATATAAAAGGCATATAGTTGTTTCAAAATGTGTTCTCTCATACATTAACCTTTAATGTATCTTTGAATCATCAGATAGATGCCTTTTAAGCATTGGACAGCAATAGTTTGATCCCNTTCAACCCTTTCAAATCTATTTTTTTTTTTTCTGTGTGAGATATGATTGTTATATGCATATACTCTTGGAGAAATTAACTTTGCTACCATCTCATGATCAGTAGATCCCAACTAGTATGTTTGAACTATATACAGTTATCAGGAATCATTCATTGCTATACATTGGGTTCCATTCTCTGTAATATTTCAGTTGTTTTTTAGTAACTTTGTTGTTTTTAGAGTCGTAGTTAGAAAGGTTTGTTAAGTGATTTTGTTAAGGACAGGTTTTTTATTGGAGAAAGAGGCGAACTTGACGGCTTGAATCTGGAAGGACTTAGACGAATTGGATTTACCATGTCAGAGGTTTGTACTGTGACACAATGTTGAGAGTCTTTTGAAGTAAGAAGCTGTACATCACTATGGAGTCTTGCCAATATAATCATGTATTTTTTTCTTGCCATTCGTAAATGAACGTACAACACCTCTGTGTTATTTAAATAAAAAACAAATGATTATCAGATTGGTTCTTGATAAAACTCAGTATTACGATTTGTCACAAGGTTGATCACGATTTAACTTTGATGCAAGTATGCACGTCTCTTTGATTTTTAACTTAAGTGGATGCAAGTATGCATGTCTTTTAGACTTAACCTAAATAGTTGTTCTTCTCGATTAATTTAATTTGTTTTCCATTCATATCATTATTCCGCACTTGGAATGTACCATGACAACATATGCTCACCATCTCCGACAAATCCTTCACCGCTCCGATCACCATAAATGCTTACAAAGTATACAAAAAAATAATTAAAATAAAATTATAAAAGATTATCAAAAAAAAAAATATTTCTATAAATAATTGTTAACTTTATAAAATAATAAATTTTCGAATTCTGGCTTTTACTTTATAGAAAAACAAGAAATAGGAATTGGATGAGAATGTGAAGTTAGATAGGGTCAAGTTGCCAAATAGGAAAGAAAATCGAATCTTGTAAAGTGAATATTTTAGGTCGGCTTGAGATGGAAACCGGAGATTAACCAAAGTCTTGGACGAAAAATGAAACCGGAGTTTAGTTTGCTTCTTTCTTTTTTTCGCTTTTCTTTTAGATGTAAATGGAAGATGATCTGGAAACTTAATTATATAATAATGTGAGCGAGAATTAGAGCAATTAATTTTGGAGATGGAAAACTTGGTGGGCAAGTCCCCTTCCTCTGTATTAATTGTGGAACATCACCAATGATTCAATTACGGTTTTCCTTCTCATTTCTTCATGTCTCTGCTTATCAACCAGCCCCCGAAGCTATGCTTTCGGAACCCAGTGTTGGCAAGATCCTCCTCTCCTCTTCAGTTCTGTAAAGAATTGTCATCGTCTTACTTGCCACAAACCCTTCCTCACACCATCGTGTGCGCTGATCCTTGTAGACCACATCTCGTAACAGTCGTGGCTATGAAGGATGGTGAGATGACTCCTTTTAACAATACGGAGTCTATGAAGTTGTTGGAGGGCATTGACGAAGTGATAGGAACAGCCAATGGATGGTTAGCGGATTCAATGCTCGACACGATTCGCATAGAATCGTTCGATCCTTCATGCGAGTCTGGTGATATCAAATTCATTTGCTGTCCTCATGAACTTGTAACTCTGCCTCATTGCCAGACCCAATTGGTCACCAACGTGGCACTGTCCTCATCTTCTCCAGAGGAAGAGGATTGTGTTGTGGCCGTCAAGTTCTCTGGACCTCAGCTCAGCTTTTGCAGGCCTTCTCAAATCGAACCCAAGTGGATCAACATCAGAATCGCAAACCCTTGTTTCTTCTCCTCCCCTGTCATGTTTTCCAAGAAATACGACCTGTTTCGTATCCCCGGATCTGGAGGCCACCTTATTGGATCATGGGATCCCCACGAACCGAAGCACACACCTCAGATTCAGAGGTTGCGGTTTGAAAACATTCCCAAGATGACAAAGACCAAACAGGAGCTCCTGGATTCTTGCTACACGAGCGAACACTTGGTGGAGTCAACATCCACGGGTGAAACTTTCTTGGTGAAGTGGTACAAGAAGACCGTTGCCAAGAACATTGAGAGAATGGAAACAGAAGCTTTAATGGTGTTCAAGATAGATGAAGTAGAAGAAAACGCTGTTTACACTCAAGACATTGGAGATCATGTCATTTTCCTCACAAAGTCTGAAACATTCTGTGTTCCTGCTAGCTCCTTTCCCCACATGCGTCCTAACCGCGTCAAAATCTTTGATGTCGACGAAACCACAATTGTCAATCTGGCTGCTCAAAACTGGAATTGTTAAGCTAGAGTCTAGCTGTCTTGTCTTTTCTCTTAAACCCTTTCAAATATCATATATTTTTTTAAAAAAAAAAATTATTTGTGAGTTATGATTGATATGCATATCCTTTTGAAGAAATTAAGTTTGCTGCCATCTATCATGATCAGTTATCAGGAATCATTCATGTGTACTCTGGGTCCCATTCTCTGTAATCTCTTTCATTTGATTTTAGTAACTCTGTTGTTTTTAAGAGTTATAGTTAGAAAGGTTTGTTAAGTAATTTTGTTAAGGACAAGTTGTTATTGGAGAAAGAGCCGAACTTACATTTTTGTGTTTGATGCTTAATTCAGGAACCCACTGATCTCTCAAAAAGAGAATAAGACCCCGCCAGAAATCGGGTAAATGAAGCTCTTAGCCACTTGAGGGAAATAAGTGAACATGTTGGTTATGGTATAAGTCAAGCAGCTATTTTTTGGTAAATTTTAGATGAAAATTGGAGCTTAATCTAATGGAATTAGGAACTGGGTTTGCTTATCAACAAATATTAACTGAAAACACTATATTGCTCTGTGTCAATGTACTTTTGAGAATCTAAATTAGAACCACTAAGACCACCTCCAATGGAGGCTCTAATCTAGAGATTCTTAAGAAAAAAGGAGAAAAAAAAAATCAAAACTAAATTATATCATCAGAATCGGTTCTTAATATAGATGTTTTACAATTGATTAGAACCTCTTGCGTCTCATTTGTATTGGTTTAATTTTTTTGACAAAAGGCAAAATAAAATTTCCTGTTTCTCTCTCTCTTTCTCGCCCCTTTCTGTCGAGGAGAGAAAATCGAAGCCTCAAAATCGAACCCTCGCCATGGATCAATCGAACCCTCGCCATGGATCTACAGCTCCAATTCTTGAAGATTCTAACCCTATCCCTAATCTTCCCTCTCTCCTTCGCCATCGTCGCTCACCCGCTCACGATCCCGATTCCCAGAAACTCCTCCAGATTAGTATGTTCTTCTTTAAACTTTTCAAATCGATTCTTTTTTCTCCTTGTGCATGCTTTTATGGGAGGATTTTAACAAGTTTAAGGAAATTAAGGTTGAGTTCTTTGATCAGGGTTTCTCTGCCTTCGGTGGCTATCTTATACAATAATTCGTTGGTCTCTCCTCTCTTTTAATACAGAAGTTTGTTTTTCCATTTAGGTGTGGAAACTGAGACTTCTTGAGATACATCCATGGCTGGCCAGAGTGATCCTCATATCTCACTATTTTCTCCACAAGAGGTTCTTTTTATCCTCATTTATTTGTATGCGTTTCTTCATGTACGGTCTGTAATGATATAATTGATTAGCATTTCATACCAGGTTGCGTTTATGGCAGAAGACGAACTGGCGGAGATTGTTCCCAATATGAACATGGAGCCACTCAATTTCATCACTGTAATCTCACATGTTATATACAATCCTGAAATCACTGCATCCAAAACCTGTTTTGTTAACCATGTGACTAATGTGTGAACCGGTGACAGGGGGATTTTGGTCGGTTCGTTCCTCAGATTCCGACACAACTGCCTCTGTGGCTTGCAGTGGCACTGAAGAGGAGAGGCTTGCAGGCTGTTGTAAAGTGCCATAAGTTGGTAAATTATTGTTGCAGTTGGTCTCTGTGAAAAGTCGGTTTAGTGAAGTTTTGTTTATGGGGGTAGGCTTTCATACAAGCCCCCGATATATGATATAAACACATTCCGCTTATGGCATTTGGCACATACGTTGTTCTTGCTGGTTTGTCACTAGGGCTCTATGGGAAGTAAGTTGTTTGTAAATTTTATATCTATACATTTATATGTCGTTTAGACTGCATTTTGTCAACCTTTTGATCCTTGTGGTGATTCCTAATTTTCTAGGTTTACTCCGGAAGCACTTAATTGGCTTTTTGTGAAAGGAAAGGTTGGCTGGTTTTTGCAAGTCATGCTGCTGAAGATAACATTGCTCTCATTGGCTAGCGGTGAAGCACAACTCTTGGACATTGTAGCGAGTTCTCTTTGCGGAAGCTAGGAGTTATGACTCGAGCAGGCATCACTACCTCTTGATCTTTGTAGCTTTAGCACAGTTTTTTCTTTTGATCTGGCTTGGTAACATTAGTGTGAATTGGCTCTTCTGAAATGCAATATGTTCACGATGTTGTGAAAAAAACACCTTTGATGTTATGTAGCAGAATTTGGAATGTAGTCCTTATGGAAATATGGTAGTTGAGTTTTTTTTTTTCTTTTTTGGGTTTATACGTTTGTTAAGCATAAAAATTGTGTGCTAAACATAAAAATGGTGAAAGGAAATAATTTCTACTTATAATATTATAATTTTTAAAATAATATTTTTTTTTCTTAAGAACCAGTTCTACCATTGGAGCTATCCAAATTTAATTATTCTTAATGAGGTTCTTAACTTCAAAATTTTCAAAATTTATAACTAAAATAATCTTAAGAAACCATGAGAAGTTCTTACCATTGGAGATGCTCTAAGTTCTATACATCAAAAAATGTTTTTCTTATCGACTTTAACAGAAACCACTATATGTCATTGTCTTTGAAAAGCAGTACATATAAGTCATATCAATCTATGTGGTTTCAGAATTTATATAGAAAATAGGTTCGAATTCTTGTTAATTCGGTCTAGCTCTAGACCGAGTTATTACACTCACTAGTTGAATTAGGAATCGGTTCAGAAAATGGGAAAATTGCAAAACCGGGAAAATAGAAGAGAAACAGGTTGGAAATACTATTTTCATGAAAATATATATTTACCAATTTCAACATACATTATATGATACACACAAATCAACACAATAATAACACAATGTCTCTCCAACATGCTGACACCTCAGCTTTTTAAATCATTTTGAGGCTGCCATGTCAATAAATGAAAAAACTTTAACCACCGATCAAAACATTTTAATTATACACATCATATGCTAATTTGTTATTTTTTAACTAAATTCATTAATCAAAACCCAAACAAATGACATTCTTTAAAAGCCCAAAACAAATATATTTTTTTTTTGTTCAAAACAAATAGATTCTTTTTAAAATTGTAAATTGCAGAAAACAATATATATAATTGAAGGTTTGCATATTATATTTTTTGTTGTTGCAAAATAACTGAAACGTATATATTTTTTGTTATTATAAATATCTTTAAAAATTATTTTTCATTAAACAACAAACCATTTCATGTTTGTCGCTTATGCTTATTGAAAACATTATTTTTTTAATGTAGAGCCAGAATTGAATTATTGAATTTAAATTAGGTAGGCGTTTCTTTAACTATTTCGTAAAAAAGATTATTTTTCAACTTTGAAATATATGAAGTATTTTTATGTGTGTGCTGAATTGGTTTTTTATTCTAGATAAAACAAATCCAATCTCAAACTTCTTTCTTCTCTTTTATTCTTCCCCTTTACTAGAGTTTCCTTCTCCTTAAAACAAATCAACCTTAAATAATGCTATCTTGAAAACTATCTTAATTTTTTTGGTGAAAACTTTTATATATTTAATTTACAACAAATTGTAGAATCAAATATGAATGATTTTTAGTTCAAAAATGTGAAAAAAATATGTGCAAATGAATCTGGTAAATAATAATTAAAAGTTTTCCAACCTCAGCAACAACTGTAGAAAAGATATGCTTTAATTAATCTATAAGCTATTGACTATTATAGAAATTAAAGTTCATATTTGAACCGTTTTATATTCTCCATGCTTATCAATTTAAAGCATGATTTGGTTATTGTAGTAGTAGTAGTATCAATTTAATACTCCCTCTGTTTTTTATATGATGTTTTATATTATATGATGTTTTCAGAAATTTATGAAAAAGTTGATGCTAAATAACTTTTTTTTATCCTTGTAGTAATTAATAGATAAAAACTTAATTGATAATAATTAAGGTTATAAATTTATTATACTAGATTTTTTAATTTGTGTATAATCTTAAAATATTCTATACAAAAATGGAGAAAGTGTATTTTTTCAAGATATTTATTTTTCAATTCTGTGTTTTTAATTTTTTTCAACAAATAAATTTACAATCTTAATAATAAAATATCTCTCCCATAAGCTGAATAAAGAAAGAGGAACATTTTATTTTAACATGTCACATTTTTATATAGGTATAGATATTTAATTTGGTTGGACCTTAAAAGAAAATCCAATGTATTATTATTCATCAAATTAGAAAACAATTATTATTATATCAAATAAAGAAATATGTTAAAATGTAGAAAATTAAAGAAGCAAGGTGTAAAAGGTACAATCATTTCTTCAGGGTGGAAACGGCACAATCATTTCTTCAGGGGTAATTTTGATATATTTTCAACTTGCTCACTGAGGGGAAAAAAATTGCTTCGGGAGTCAGTGAGAAAAGGAAATCCGATGAGAGATGATGTCTGAAGATCAATTAATCTAAACTCTAAAGTTCGTGTTTGGTTATGCAATTTTTCAGCACTTTGTAAAATCGTTTTTGACACAGTCTTCTTCTTCTCTTTGTGGTGGAATCTATGGGATTGATGACTAAACTAAGACCCTTTGTTCAATCGTTTATGAGAGAATCAAATGAGATGTTTGTGATGTATATATACACGATGGGGGGATATGCGTTACACTTGAGAGATGGTTAAGCTGTTAGATTCGAAATGTGAGTAATTTTGGGATCATATTATATCTGGTGATGATTGCATCATTTATGGTGAGACATAAGATGAGTTTTGATATTGTCTTGGGAAACGACGAAGTTGTTGTTATCGTCGATGACTCAAAGAATGTTTTTGGTCAAATGAACATCAAGGTAACTTCATAGAGATTGAGAGGTACCACTTATTTGCTTGAAGCTCCAAACACAGAACTCTAATTCGTTACCAAAGATAAAGATGGATGAAAGTGAATCAAATGGAGCTCTTAGTACAATTTTTAAAATTCTAAAACAAAATCATCTCCTATTTTTTTAGGACCCAAATAAGTATCTAACTTATAAAAATGTGAGGTCGATAGTAAAACAAGCGCTAAAAAGAAAGTCAATGTTATTCTAATAAGTATCATACATGTAAATGTAAATTGTGTAAATAAAATAAATAATTCCATTGTCCAAAAAAAATGTAAATAAAATGTTCAAATAAATTTCCCGCACGTAGGGCGGGGTCAACACCTAGTCCAGCTAAATGCAATTTCTTGATTGATTTGTGCGTTCAAAGTAGGAAAAATGGAAAAGGGAAGTTGGAAGTTAATGAGGATTAGGGTAATTAATTTTTTGACATGGAAAACTTGGTCGGCAAGTCCCCTTCCTCGGTGTTAATGTGAACATTCCCAATTCTTGAAATAAAGGTTTTTTTTTTCCTTTTCTCTTTCCATCCTCTTGGCCTCTTGCTAAGAACAATCATTCAATTAGGGTTTTCCTTTCTTTTAGCTAAGAAACATGTCTCTGCTTATCAACCAGCCCTTGAAGCTATGCTTTGGGAAACCTGTGTTGGTAAGATCCTCTCCTCTTCCCTCTAATGGCTTCTCATCTTCTTCCTTGCCGCAAACGCTTCCTTATGCCATCGTGTGCGCTGATCCTTGTAGACCACATCTCGTAACGGTCATGGATAGGAGATATGGTGACTTCACTCCTTTGGGAAGCGAGATGTCTTTGGATTTAATGGAAAGTATGGGAACGATAGGATCATCCAATGGATGGGTAACTACTTTGAAGGAGGACGTGGTGCGTCTCCGAGACTACCCGGATTCACGGCTCAAGGGTCGTGATCCGGTATGCATTTCGTTGCCTCCTCTTGAAACTCTGCCTCTTTGTCAAACCCAAATCGTCACCAACATTGCAATGTCCTCACCTTTTCCAGAGGAAATGGACTGTGTTGTGGCTGTCAAGTTCTTGGGACCTCAGCTCAGCTTTTGCAGATCCGCTGCTGGAATTAACTCCGAGTGGATCAACATCAGAATCGAAAACCCTTGTTTCTTCTCCTCCCGTGTCATGTTTTCCAAGAAAGACGAGCTATTTCGTATCCCCGGATCTGGAGGCCACCTTATTGGATCATGGGATCTCAGTTGCAAACACAAGCACAGTCACAAGTTTCAGAGGTTGCAGTTTAAAGACATTCCCGACATGACAGAGACCAAACGGGACCTCCTGGATACGTGCTACACAAGCGAACACTTGGTGGAGTCAAGAACCACCAACGAAACTTTCATGATTAAGTGGTACAAGAAGACCGTTGCAAAGGCCATCCATGGTATTGAGAGAATGGAAACAGAAGCTTTAATGGTGTTCAAGCTAGAGGAAGAAGAAGGAGACGCTGTTTACACTCAAGACATTGGAGATCTTGTCATTTTCCTCACAAGGTCTGAGTCTTTCTGTGTCCCTGCTAGCTCCTATCCCGACATGCGTCCTAACCGCGTCAAAATCTTGGATGTGGACGAAACCCTCGTTGTCGATCTAGCCGCTCAAAAATGGAATTGTTAAGCTAGAGTCTAGTAGTCTTGAATTGAGTTTTTTTTAAGTCTAGAGTCTAGTAGTCTTGAATTGAGTTTTTTTAAGTCTAGAGTCTAGTAGTCTTGAATTGAGTTTTTTTTTAATCTAGAGTCTAGTAGTCTTGAATTGAGTTTTTTTAAGTCTAGAGTCTAGTAGTCTTGAATTGAGTTTTTTTTTAAGTCTAGAGTCCTAGTAGTCTTGAATTGAGTTTTTTCTAGAGTCTTGTATTTCCTCTTAAACACTTTCAAATATCAAATCTATATATATATTTTTTTTTAATTATGTGTGAGATATGGTTGATATATGCAAATGCTTTTGGAGAAATTAACTTTGCTACCATATATCTCTCATGATCAGTAGATCCGAACTAATTAGGTTTGAACTATATCAGGAATCATTCTCTGTAATCTCTTTCATTAGATTTTAGTAACTCTCTTGTTTTTAAGAGTCATCGTTAGAAAGGTTTGTTAAGTGATTTTGTTAAGGACAAGTTTTGATTGGAGAAAGAGCCGAACTTGGCGGCTTGATTCATCGACTTAACTTGAGTTTCACAATGATTTAAGAAGAAATTAAAAAATAAATGAAAACCGGAGAAGCTCGTGATGAAGTACGCCTGAGGCATCGGGCCTCGAGCTCGACTCACGTGACACGTCAACGTCTGCCCATTGCTAATTTCTACAAATATCGCATCACAACTCTCATCGGGCCTTAAGAAACTTAAGGGGCCTTTAGTGTCCAACTTGAAAGAAAAAGTATTCAAGAAAAGGTATTTTCAGTTCGACACTTGACATTTCAAATTTCGCAATTTCGCAAAGTAATTCGCAAACAAATCAAACACATTACGCAACTAAGCACGTAGTAACAAAGCTAATTCAATTTTAGTATTAAACTCAAATATCAACAAAAGCAGAGAAATTACGTGAACAGCTTAACTCGCAGCAAACAATCAAATATCGCAGCAAACAATCAAATATCAAGGACGGATCATTACCATAGAGATGTATATTTTTAAAATAATAAGTAACTAAAATCTGCATAAGTTTATAAATTATAATATCAACCTAATCCATAAATTATTATATCATGCACACTCTGTAGCCTAGTTAATAATATATTTCCTAGGAATAGAAAAGAAGATTTGTAACCCAGTAATCTTTCAAGAGGAGAATAAAACCCCGCCACGAATCGGGTAAAAGAAGCTCCGGCTATAAGTCAAATCAACTATTCATTTTTTCAATAAATTTTTTGGCAATTGATTTTAAGTTGGAAACTCAAAAAACTTAACATATACTATAAGTCAATGTATTTTTGAAAATCTAAACTAGAACCACTAATTTCTATATCTATACATCAAAAAATGCTTTTTTATCAACAACATTAACATAAACCACTATGTTGTGTCATTGTCTTTGAAAAAAAAATATACATATAAGTCATATAAATCTATGTGGATTCAAAATTTTTTTTAGAAAATAGGTTCGAATTTTTGTTAATTCGGTTTAGCTCTAAAGCGAGTTATTACACTCACTAGATGAAATAGAAACCGGTTCAAGAAAAGGAAAAATTTGCAAAACAGGAAAAATTGGAGAAAAACAGGCTAGAAATACTCTTTTTATGGAAAGATATATTTACCAATATCAACATATGTGATACACACAAATCCAGAAAAATGCATATTCTTGATTGATTTGTGCGTTCAAAGTAGGAACATGGAAAAGGGAAGTTGAAAGTTGTGGACTTAAAATTGCATGCTCTTAAAATTGTGTTCTTAAGAAAAAAAAAAAACTTAAAATTGTGGACCTTTAATTACGGTACTCTCTCTCCTCTTGTTTCCATTTAAATCTCTCCATTCCATTCTTCTATTATCATAGAGAATGCAATGCCAACGGGCTAGAAATTGGGCAAAAAATAAATTATATCCATATTATGGGCCTAAAGTGAGCCCAATTAGATGATTCAATCAATAAAATTTAACATATTCGAAAACGGCGTGTAGTTCGTATCCACAATGTCCCGTCATACTTGGGAAATAATAAGAAGTTTGAGACGGTTCGAAAATAACTTTTTTTGGGAATAATTGGAAAATAGGATCAAGTTGCCAATTGGAAAGAAAGTCAAATATTGTAACCGGAGATTAACCAATTGGCTTCTTTTTTTTCTCTTATTGGCTGTAAATGGAAGGATTCTGGAGTTGATGACAATTAGGGTAATTAATGTTGGAGATGGAAAACTTGGTGGGCAAGTCCCCTTTACTCTGTATTAATTGTGGAACATCTCACAAATTATTCAATTAGGGTTTTCCTTCTCATTTCTTCATGTCTCTTCTTATGAACCAGCCCCCGAAGCTATGCTTTGGGAAACCAGTGTTGGTAAGATCCTCTCCTCTTCACTCTAATGGCTTCTCACCGTCTTGCTTGCCGCAAACGCTTCCTTATGCCATCGTGTGCGCTGATCCTTGTAGACCACATCTCGTAAAATTCGTCGTTAAGAGTAAATATGGTGACATGGCTCCGTCTGGAGAAAGGGCGCCTGTGGACTTGATGGAGAGAATGAAATTGATAGGAACATGCGATGGATGGTTAGCGAATTTACGGTGCCTCGACCTGCTGCATCTCCAAGAACACACGACTCCATGGCTCAAGTTTAGTGATAGCATAGGGACTATCTTGCCTCCATTTGTAACTCTGCCTCTTTGCCAAACCCAAATGGTCACCAACGTGGCAATGTCCTCATCTTCTCCAGAGGAAGAGGATTGTGTTGTGGCTGTCAAGTTCTTGGGACCTCAGCTCAGCTTCTGCAGAGCTGTTCACGCTGAAGAAATTTCCGGCTGGATCAACATCAGAATCGCAAACCCCTGTTTCTACTCCTCCCGTGTCATGTTTTCCAAGAAAGACGAGCTGTTTCGCATCCCCGGATCTGGAGGCCACCTTATTGGCTCATGGGATTCCCACGAACCGAAGAGCACACCTCAGATTCGGAGGTTTCGGTTTGAAAACGTTCCCAAGATGACAGAGACCAAACGGGAGCTCTTGGATTCTTGCTACACAAGCGAACACTTGGTGGAGTCAACATGCACGGGTGAAACTTTCTTGGTTAAGTGGTACAAGAAGACTGTTGCCAAGACCATTGAGAGAATGGAAACAGAAGCTTTAATGGTGTTCAAGATAGATGAAGTAGAAGGAAACGCTGTTTACACTCAAGACATTGGAGATCATGTCATTTTCCTCACAAAGTCTGAAACTTTCTGTGTCCCTGCTAGCTCCTTTCCTCACATGCGTCCTAACCGCGTCAAAATCTTTGATGTCGACGAAACCACAATTGTCAATCTGGCTGCTCAAAACTGGAATTGTTAAGCTAGTGTCTAGCTGTCTTGTCTTTTCTCTTAAACTCTTTCAAATATCAAACCTTTTTTATAAAAAATTCTCTGCGAGATTGATGGATATGCATATGCTTTTGGAGAAATTAAGTTTGCTGCCATCTATCATGATCAGTAGTCTTGAATTGAGTTTTTTTTTTAGTCTAGAGTCTTGTATTTCCTCTTAAACTCTTTCAAATATCAAATCTATATATACTTTTTTTAAATTCTGTGTGAGATATGGTTGATATATGCATATGGTTGATCAGTACTCAGTAGATGCCAACTAGTTATGTTTGAACGATATCCAGTTATCAGGAATCATTCATTGCTACTTTAGGTACATTGGGTTCCATTCTCTGTAATCTCTTTCATATGATTTTAATAACTTTGTTAATTTTAGAGATAGTTAGAAAGGTTTGTTAAATTGGCAGCTTGAATCTGGAGGATTTAAGACAAATTGGATTTACCATGTCAGAGGTTTGTATTGTGACACAATGTTGAGTCCTTTGAAGTAAGAAGCTGTACATCACTATGGAGTGTTGCCAAAATAATCATGTCTTTTTTTCGTAAATGAAGAACCTGAGAGCAGTCTCCTGAAACAGTCCCCTTTAAGTCTTGAAGAGCGTCTCACGAAGA
This sequence comes from Alliaria petiolata, assembly GCA_020283515.1. NCBI lineage: Eukaryota > Viridiplantae > Streptophyta > Magnoliopsida > Brassicales > Brassicaceae > Alliaria > Alliaria petiolata. The sequence goes on along the minus strand of JAHZTW010000002.1, from coordinate 49,127,629 downwards.
TGGTAAGTGTTATCACTCAAAGCTCTTCACTGTCTTCCTTCTTCCCTGTGGATCTATTCTATTGCAGTAACACAGCTGGAAATTTTTGTGTTTGATGACAATGGCTTGATTCTTGAGTTTCACATCTTCGACTTAGCGTATGCATTCATTGATCAGCAATGGCTTTACCAATATCTGTAATAATATCCTGATAGATAGCTTTAGCTTTACCATTACAATACACTGAAGATGTCTCTACTTACAACACCTCTGTGTTATTTATATTATAAAAAAAAAGATTATCAGATTGGTTCTTTATAAAACTCAGTATTACATATTTGTCACAAGGTTGATCACGATTTAACTTTGATGCAAGTATGCATGCCTTTTAGACCTAACCGGAGCAAACTCTATACTTTTTTTAGTCAGGCAACAAATAGTAATGATAACCAAAGTCATACTTGTAATCCCACAACATAATCATAGTTGTGTTTTTAACTCGTTCAAGAAGATAAAAAAATGATCGTTCGTGGGTAGTTTATAAAATGGGATGAATGAAGATAAAACAATTGGGAAAACCTACATTTAAATCCCCAACTTTCAAATTTCGGTGATTATAAGCTTCAACTCTCAAAAAATATATTAAACAACAGACTTTTAGGTTGATTACCTTTTTAATCCCAAAGTTCAATTGACACAGCCAAATTAGTCATGCCGTTATCTCGAGTAACATATCGAATTAACGGAGTTTAACTCCGTTTAAAATCGCCAACCCAAAACAACGTCGTGTCCAATTATAGAAAACCCTCAAAGAAAAAACCGACATTTAAATCCTGAACTTTCAAATTTTCGGTCATTTTAATCCTCAACTCTTAAAAGACATATTAAACAACAAACTTTTTGGTTGACTATCTTTTTAATCCCAAAGTTCAGTTGACTCGGCCAAATTAGGCTCGTCGTTATCTCGACTAAAAGATCGAATTAACTGTAGCGAAAACAAAGTGAAAGAGGAACATGTTTCAATGGATGATTGAGATTTAATCAGAATTAGTCTCTATCAGATCCCTAAAACAAAGATTTGATATGGATCGCATGTTGTATCATAACAGACTTATTAGCCTCTAATATAGTTACTTAACACATTTAATACTTTCTCATTAGCCTCTAATCCCTAAAAACTCAGATTTGATATGGATCAGTAAGATCAAAGTTTATAACAATTATATATAATCATTAAAACAGCGAAACACTCTTGAGACTCTTTCCTAAATCTGCGTAGATTCAATGATTCTCTTGGCAAGCTTCTCCTCCTCTATCTTCTTCCCCTTTTACTTTGTTCTCGTTACCGTTAATTCGATCTTTTAGTCAAAATAACGACGAACCTAATTTGGCCGAGTCAACTGAACTTTGTGATTAAAACGATAGTCAACCAAAAAGTTTGTTGTTTAATATTTCTTTTAAGAGTTCATGATTAAAATGACCGAAAATTTGAAAGTTCCGGATTTAAATGTCGGTTTTTTCTTTGAGAGTTTTCTATAATTGGACACGATGTCGTTTTGGGTTGGCGATTTTAAACGGAGTTAAACTGCGTTAATTCGATCTGTTAGTCGAGATAACGGTGGGACTAATTTGGTTGAGTCAACTGAACTTTGGGATTAAAAAAGTAGTCAACCTAAAAGTCTGTTGTTTAATATATCTTTTGAGAGTTGAGGCTTATAATTATCGAAATTTGAAAGTTCGGGATTTAAATGTCGGTTTTCCCTAAAACAATTAGATATTCATTAGTAAATGTTGATTATAGATTAAAACGGGAAGTGTTGGACCAACTAATAATTATGAAAATAGACAAGTTGCTACGACAAAAGCTGATGTAACGGGTAGAAAGTGTTTTGCCACTTCTAAATAACTATTAACAGATGGGTCACATTAATATATTCTTTCATATCATTCTTCTTTTATAAAATCTTTGGGTATGAATAACAGTGTAAATCTTGAGGCAGACCGACTCGTACTGATTATCACAGCGGTTAAAAGTCATCCACCAATCTGACTCTCAGTCTCTCAGACCGACTCGGCCCTGACCCAAAGCACATGAAGCAGGTGTTTTAGGTGCCAAAATATAAGTAAAAATTTAGGAGCATAAAACTATAAAATGTTTGTAGTGTAGTGGGAAAAGGGTCTTTTTCTACCTGAACAAACTGCGCGGTGCCTTTTTCTACCCAAACAAAGATTTGGTGCTTTTTCCCACCTAAACGCTTTAAAAATTCAAAAATCCAACACATACTTCGACTTTTGTGCGTAAAACAAAGTTGACCGTCACAAAGGTTAGTCAACCGTTAAAATTGCTGACTCAGTTCGCACACGTGGCATTAAAACGATGACGTAGCATTAAAAATAAAAGAAAAAAACATAAAAATCATAAAAATCGAAAATAAAATTTAAAAATCAAAAAAATAAAATTTATATAAAAAAAATAAAATAATATAATTTATAAAAGTGAAATTGGCAAAATACTCTAATTAAGATTTAAAATTTGAAAAAGACATTGGTTTTTTTAGTTTTTGGTAATTACACTTACTGATATGTAATAAGACTATTTTGATTTAATCAGGCTTTTGATCGATGTTAATGTTCAATGAATTACTGTTCAGTAAAATTCTGATTTTGAGTAATACATGAAGATGTTCCTAAGTCAAAAATATATAAAACTTAATAGTAATATATATATATATATGATTGTGTGATAGATGAAATATAATTGGCTTTAGAAGGTTGTATTGAAAAAGAAGAATTGTAGGGATTAAAAAGAATGAATCAGAATTTACTTCGAAACATTGCAATTGCTGCGAAACTAAAAAGAAAGTGGTGAAAAGGAGAGAAAATAATGGTTGAACTACAAGTAGAAGACGATATCGTAAGTTTTTGCGTTATGTCGGCCAAAAATATATATTTTAATAGAATATGTTTTAGATAAATTTAAAACTAACATTTATTATTTACAAATAAAATAAAATCTCAATAGATATCATTCGATTCTAAAAGATTTATTTTTTATTTTATTAAATAATTTTAACGACTTACGAAAAATTTGGGTCTTAGCATATTTGGGTCAAGGTAAGTAGTTGGAGATTTTATTTCTGCAAAACTTGTTAGTTTTTATAATAACTGAATCTTTAAGTGGGTTAAAAAATTTCTTTTTGCTTTAGGCAGCAAATTGGGTTGGACTGGCACAGTGCAGAGAACATGAATTACATGTTCGTGTACGGATAAGATCTGATTTGTGTCCTATGTCCATCCCTAAATTAAAAATGTAACAGTAAAAAATATTAAGATACATACCAAACCGATTGTGGTGGAGCACCATAGGTTAATATGACATTGTAACAACATATTATCGGGTGATCCCTGAGCAAAATCCATATTAACTTCCAAAGCACGTGAACACTAAATATTTTCTTTAGCAACAAAAAAAACACTAATCTTAGGGGGTGTTATTGGTTTGTGTATTTAGAGTTTTGATGATTTTAAAAATTAAAAAGTTTCTTCAATTTAAAAAGAATTTCAGATTAATCTTAGAATTCATAAATAGTTTTGTAGATTATTATAGATTCTTTAACTAGAAGATAATTATAAACTTGTATAGACTTTATCTTCCAGTATTGCATAGTATTTGTTTGTTGTATTGGTTATTATCTACTACTTTATCTTTTTATTTCTCATCTTTTATAATTTGGAGAGATAATTTGTGGGCAGAAGCTACACAAACATGGAGCATATGATAAAATTACTAGACTTGTTTTTAAAATTTATGAAACAATACTTTTCTACTTTTCTTATCTTCATGTCAATTTTAGTTTTGAGTTTTGTTTAGATTGTTTTCCAGCATTGAACCTCTGACTCTCTAAGATTAATCTTGAAGTATTTGGTCCTTTAAGATATTTTGTTGCTTTTGTCATTTGTGATTAGAGAGATTCGTGTCTTTGTGTTGGAGTATTTACCACTTGTGATTGAGTTTGTGTTCATGTTACATTAACATTGGTGTTTGTGTTCATATTATTAATTCCAATTTTCTTAATTACAGATAAACTTTGAGAATACATGATCAATGTACAATACTTTCATAAATAGATTTTGTGAAGAAAAATGTATAAAATCAATACACCAATAACATCAGATTTTAAAACAATGAAAGATGAGAGTATTTCAAGATTTTTGAATAACATAAGACTTTTATTGACTTTATAAAATAATGAATCCAATAATTCTAGACTTTTAAATATTTTAAGCTACTTGTTACAAATCTATACTAAATGAAAGAATCTATTTGGGGCTGCAGAGGTCAGCCACCTCAGCAGAAAAAAAACCGTCAGAACAACACCACGTGGCAAAGTCTCAAAGCTTTTAATCAGGCAATAAAAGCACGGAATGAACATGCCATTTACAAAATCTTAAAAGTCTCAGCTCACGTCAGCACTAAATGTTTACCTTCCATTTCACCATCTCATTCGATTTACGCTGACGGCTCACGTTTCCATGTATTGTAACCAGCGTCGCTAGATTAGAAAACCTACCGTCGTTGTTATTAAAACCAAAAATCGACTCATCCTTTCTATGTGTTTTTCAATCGTAGGTTATGCACCCTTCAACAGGTCTTTATACGAGGCTTGCAAAATAGTTTCAACTATGGTACTTCAAAAAAGGAGAAGCAGTCATCTTCAACTTCAATGATAAAACATTGGTAAGAAAAGGGCTTCTTGATTAATTTTTTGAAATTGCGTTATATTGTGATCTGACTATGTGATTTAGAGTTTGGACTTGTGGAATAGGAGCCAAAAACGAGGATACGGTCCGGATTTTGTAAGTGGTATGGAGAGGAGTTAGATAAAATCAAAACCTTTGAAATTATTTGGCATCTTCTCGCAGAAATGATTTCAAAAACGATGGATTCTCGAAAGTTTTTGATTTTTCTCATTGAACTTCTTACTATGTTTCTATAGGATTTACTCAAAACATAAGAGGCGCACTACCTCTCAAGTTTTTTGATGGATCTTCCGAGGTTATAGACCTATAAGTATGCCCAATTTATTTCCAATTTGTTAGCTTTAGTCTCACCACAAGTGAAGCTAGAGCTTTGTTTGATGACTTATGTTCTACCTGATAAGTTTCTTACGGTCTAAACCATTGACATTTATCATTAATCCCGATAAAAGGCCCTTTTGCATCAGTTTTATGAGCATGTGGTCAATCTCCGTCGCTTGACGCATTAAAGCTCATTTTCTTCTGGTTTAATGTTAAGTAGTAAAGCTTATGCAATATCTATAAGATCAGTATAAGTCTCACGTGTTGGGCATGAGTTTATATTTTCATGAGAAATATACTTTTAGTGAAGTTATAGTTATTTTGGGTTACATCTGTATGAAAATCAGTTACTTGGATTCGTTCAAAGCATATGGTCACTTTTATATTCTTTTTTTGTCTATGTTCTCTCTTTGGATTGTTCATGAACGTCCATTGATAAATACGCTTTTAAAATTAGTGTTAAGAACAATCTACGAAGCTGTTTAAATAGGCCTGTTTCTCACTACTATGGGTACGATGATCCTCCACAAAACCTGGAATCCTCTGTTCAGTGTTTATAAGTGACATTTTGGGGGTTTACTGGACTATATAAGTTAAATGTCTTTGCTTTTTCTTCCAGTTAAAGTTTTGAATTCTGCAAATAAGGCATTACTTTCTCAAATCATAACTTAAGTGCTTATGAAGTTAATAACTTCAAGTTATTCACTAGCGATGGAACCGGTAGCACCCATTAATATATGCGGTGAGATATTGGATCTATAAGAATAACACGCAATCTAATCGTAAGATGTTTGTTGGGTTGATTTCGGATCCAGATTTAGTACATGATTAAAAACGAGGTTAGAGCGACAAGGACAAGAAGCAGAAGTTAGAGACCGGGAAGAAAAAATCTGTCACAGAATACACTTTTTCAGGCATGTTCTTGGACATACGAGGACAAGAATTTATACTACTTTAACCCGTAAAGAACTGTTTCCCCACAAGTATGAATGCAAATGCAGACGTGGTTGGAAAAAAATTTCATGCCTGCAAATTTTTGTGTGCATGCTCTACCTTTGTGTTCAATTATAATCATCCATGAATATGATGTTGGTCCCTGTTAATTTCACCATATCTTTCTATTTATATATCATTTCCGTCTTTATTAATCCAATTAGCCTTCTGATTTATAATATGCAAGTCATGATAATCTGCAAGTTACTAAGTTACTAAAAAATACCAACAAAACTTCTTGCGTAACAGACATTAATCCATAAAAGCCACAAAATTCGAAGGTTAGCTCTTACGGTGGAAGAATTCTTTTGCCAGTAGGATTGCCGACAACAATGTTCTCACTATAATGGGTTGATGGACCATTACTACCTAAATTTGACTCCATTTACACGCAAAAAATTAAGAAAAAGGTCAATGGTTCTATTGACAAACATTAATAAATAAAATAAACTAGCCAAAAATTATTAAATTTTTAGATTATAATAAACACATAAACAAAAATATAAACCTTCACTATTTGTATTATCTTGAAATTTGTTTAAAAGTTTGGGAGAAAAACACGTAGCGTTATAAAAAAAGAGCTGAACATCTTAGCAACAGTTATAAAAAAAGAGCTGTACATTAACATTCTGTCCACATAGCAAAGGATGGCAAGCTTCCAAAGATTAACAACTTAAAGACAACGAAGAAAATAAGGCGTTGTGATCAAGATTACTATGCCAACCGGCGCCGTGGTGAAAGATTACTATACCAATGACTGTATTAACACAAGTACAGACTACGTTTTAATTTGAACCATACAAGTGAAATCAACGAGAGTACAAAGTGTAATTTCAAAGATAGTGTTTGCACACATGGATATTGTACTTAACGAAGTTGTGGGTATAGGAAGAATGGACCCAAAAAAAGAAAGAACATGAAGACAAATTTTATTATCTAGCCAAAGCTCCAAATTGTTAAGTGAGAAAGGATTTATGTCTTGTGTCGTATAAGAGAATATAAAAAAATATGAATCAGGAACAAAAAAAAAACATTAGTTTTCATGCGAGCGTGTGATAATAAAATTATGAGTTTTACAACAAGTTAACAGTTGTGTAAAATATGTATAAAAATATAATTGGAACATTGATGTGGTAAGCTAAAATAATTTAATAAACCTATGACATGTAAAAATCCTATGTTAAGATTACAAAAATACTAAATAAATCAATATTGGTTCTGCAAATTCTCTTTATTTATTTGGTTCAATACAATATTATGAAATAAAAAATCCATATGCTATAGAAAAACAATATATTATTAAATAAAATCATATTTAACATAGATACTATTGAATAAATAAATATTCAAAAATCAATAATCAAAATTATAAGTTTTTTTATGAAACTTATAATTTTATTTATGTCGTAATGGTAAAATAACAAAATTACATAAATAAACTGTGCGTATATATTATTAATCTAATATGAGGTTCATAAAGCCATTTACATCAGCGAAAAAAAAATAATCTACAAACTTGCCACATTGTCAGTAACCTTAATATAGTTTTTTTTTTGGTTAAAAAGCTTTTTAAAAAAATATTCTAATATATATTATTAATCTAATTATAATATACTCATTAAAACATATGTGTAATGTAAGAAAAATGTCCAAATTAAACTATATGTCAAATGCAAAGTAAGCTTTTACACCTTCTAAGTTATGAGAAACTCCACATACTTTTTTCTTCATGTAAATAGTACTATGTCGCTAATGATAAAAAATAATCTATTAATATATATATATTTTTTTAATTTGACACTGCAATAAAAGAAAAAAATACTACACGAACGCAATCGAAATAAAATGAAACAAAAATTAATCAGAACAATGATCTGCTTGAGTTGATGTTTGATAAGTTATTTTGTTTGTAATTTAAAATAAAAAATTGTTTTCGAATAAAAATAGAAAAAAATTATAATTGTTGAATTCAATCTTTTTCTTAACAGCTGAGTTCAATCATATATACTGAATTCATTTAAACAAAATAATTTCAATAATATATTTAACGCTGGTAAACAACAATAAGTTTCAATACACATATTTCAAGTTTTAGTTAAAAGTTAATTTTGACATATCTAATTAGTAAAAATATTTAATTAAATCATAATACATTTTTGGATATATAAAAATATTCAAGATATATAAACTTACATCAAAACTATATTGTAAATCAAATATTGTATTTAAAATATCAAATTGAAGTTAAAAATTAATCTACCATAAAGAATACTCAAATATTTATAAACATAATCCGCGCGTAGTGCGGAAAAACCTTCATAAACTAATAACACCAAACTTTTAAATAGTTTTGAAAAGTCTTAATTGAATAACATCGGAATCTTTATAAAGTTTAAATCTTTATAACTCTTTCTAAATACATTAAATATATTTTTGTTATTTAATGTGGTAATGATCAACCTTGATTAAAATCGTAGTAAGAAAAAAATCAACCTTCAGTTTCTCAATTCACAAAAATAAATTTTAATCTACTTGATTATATATAAATCGACTAAAGCTTAAAATGCGTTCACCTGATTTCTTAACCGCAAAATAAAATGATTGAACAAAGACAGAAATTTAAGATTGTATAAAATTCATAGAAATTCTAAGTAAATATCATCTATAAGGCATATAGTTGCTTCAAATGACATATCTTTGAATCATCATATGCCCTTTTAAGCATTGGACAAGCTATATTCTGATCCCATACTTCCACCAAGAAAACCATAAATGTTTTTTTTTCTTTTCCCATTTTAGAAAAAAAACAAAAAGCTTCACGCCACGTTTCACTATAATAACGAACCTAAGTACTGACGTGGATGGTAAAATTGGACACGTCGTTCTCAACAGATTGGTGCCGTGGAAATGGGAGTTAAACCGGAGGAAACCGAAACGGCTTCCTTTATGTCTATATACTCTATTTTCTACTTCAAATATAGAGTTCTCTGAAAATAGAAAGTATGTTTGCTCCGATAATTACTTCTATTTTTAATTTTTTAAAAAGAATATTTCCTTTATATTCTATTTTTGTTTACTTATTAATTTTTTATAGGCTTTTTATTTTACAAGTATAAATTTTTTATCCATTAATTTTATGTATTTGAAAAAATAAATAAAACTTATGATTTAATTAAGATTGAACATTTACCACAAAAATCATTTTTGTCATTTATCATATTATTTTCAATTTTATATATTGCCTTTAAAAATTTTAATTCGTTATCATTGGTATAATTTTGTTTAAGTGTAAAATAAAACAAATAATTTTTGTTTAGATACAAAATAAAACATATCAAAATAAAAGGATTATTTTGTAAATAAAAAAGTTATACTCTAAAAAATAGAGATCTTTATTTCTAACTCCAAATTTGAAGTTAGAAATAAAGATCTCTATTTTTAGAGTAAGATATAGAGTACCATTGGAGATGGTTTTACTCTAAAAATAGTGTTTAGAGGCAAAATAGAGTCTCATTGGAGATGCTCTCATTGTTAGGAGGTCGTTTGCGTCTCTTCTTCGCCGGATTTTTAGGGTTCCCGTTAGAGATGGGTATAAGAGATAGCACCCTTTCTTAAAGTCTTTCATAAATTTAGATTGGTCCATTTAAAAGTCCACTAGCTCGTTTATTGATTTAATCGACGCCGTAAAATGGAAATCTCCGACGATAAGATTAGATCTCCGAAGAAAAAAAAAAAAAAATTTGGATAAGAAGATCGGCGAAGAAAAAAGAAAACTTCTTTTCCCCAAAAAAGAAGGAAACCTCGGCTAAACCGGCTCTTATCTTCTTATTAAAATTGGATGCGTCAAAGTTGTTAATTAATATGATCGTGTCAAGTTAATCAATTAGATTTTGACACGTGTTAAAAAATTCAACCAATTAAATTTTAACATAGTGTTTACATAAATTTGAAAATTAGATTTAAAAAAAAAAACAAGTTTACACTCATACTATTTGTAAATTTTGATCCTTTTCTGTAAACTCACAAACTATTTGTTATTATTGGTAAATGTGACTAGAGTTCTTACAGTTCTGTTAACCAACGTAGCGATGGTGGGAACCATTTCCATATCGTGGCGGCGATAATCGTCGGCTCGGCGTTTTTCAACAATCACTGAATCGTCTCGTCGTCGAATTTGTGACCTAGTTCTCAAGTCAATTGAAATATCCTAGCTGCACATGTGGCAGGCATCGGTATTCTCCTCTCTCTTCCTTCAACCTTTGTGTCATGGTTTTTAGTCAAAGCTCTCTTCAGTGACGATTCCATCGCCGACGGTAGAGCTAACGGTGGAGCTCCACCGTTATTAATATTTTTATTTTGCTTTAAAGCTTTCCGGACATACCTAACATTCTAATATATTTCTTTTGATATTTGTATCTATATACTCCACTGTAAATATAATTTTACGTTTTTGTCGGAAAAACACAATTTTTTTGTTTTGATGGAAAAACGTAATTTTGCGCTTTTGGCAGATGGCATAAAATGCAATTTTACGAGTTTGGAGGAAAAACGCCATTTTGCGGTTTTGACGGGAAAATGCGATTTTATAGTTTTAGCGAAAAGATGCAATTTTACGGATTTGGCACGAAAACGCGATTTTGTAGTTTTTGCGGGAAAACATGGTTTTACGATTTTGGCGAAAAAACGCAATTTTGCAGTTTAAGGCGGAAAAACGTAATTTTGCGGTTTTTGCGGAAAAACGCGATTTTTCGCTTTGGATGAGAAATTATAATTTTGCAAGAAAATAATATTTTAATGATAAATAAAAAATATTAGTATATAATAAGAATATTAAACATAATTTTAGGTAGGTTTCTATCATAAGAGGTATTTTAGTCTTTTGATTTTTACATTCAAACTGTATTCTTTTTAGCATCTCAAATATTCAAATTTTTTAGATTTTGCATCCAGATACTGATTATAAAGTATTCAAACAAACAACATTTGAACATTTGAATCTAGATGCAAAAACGCCTTAGCTTAAATAAACGTGCTTATGAATCAAAATCCCACTCTTCTCCAACTTCGTTCTTTATTCACATACATGAGAAGATGATGTGATAATTATAATTAAGTTCCGACAATAACCTCAACAATAGATGAAAAAAATCAATCAATAAATTCATATTCTAACAACCCTCCTAAACTATCAATTTCATGAAATTTCATTGACTCGAAGGTTGAAAAATTGAAGAGCACAATCTAATTCTAAAAAGCTTCAGGAATGTGCTTGAAATTCAAAATGTGGACCTTTACAAGAACTCGTTCGCTTGTTTCCATTATATCAATATAGAAAATCCCAATGCTACGTGACTCAAAATTGTGAGACCCATCAATCATCGCATGAGTAAAAACTTCTTACTGCACTTTCTAAGACTCCGATTGGTTTAAACGCAGTTTCTACGTCTGCGTTTGTTTTTACACCAAGAAAATAACTAATAACTTTGATATATATGATTTTTTTTTTTGTAAAAATTCTGCAAATCGTAAACGCAAAAACCAATAGAATGAGAATTTTTGTTTTATGTTTGGAATTTACGTTTACACTCAATAAATGTTTTGCTTAAATTGTTGAAAGACATGAATTTTTTTTTTTTTAAATGTATGATAAATATGAAGATTAACGTAAAAGCAAACAAACAAAATGGGAAAATAGCATAAAAAAACATTCAAAATGACAGCTACTAACACTTTAAATCTCGAGAATATTTTACTAGCACAATAAACCTTCAAATTAAATATATTAACACATAAATCTTAAAACTGATTTTTTTTATAATGGATCAGGATTTAAGGTTTTAAGGTTTTATGTGTTAATATATTTAACTTGAAGGTTTATTGTGCGAGTAAAATATTCTCGAGGTTTAAAGTGTCAGTGGATGTCACTTTGAAAGTTTTTTATGCCATTTTCCCCAAACAAAATTGATGTCTAAATCCGATAAAACATTGACAAGTAACAAACTTGAACCAGCGGCTTCGAATAGTCCAAATCGGTCCATACCTAAATGGGCTGGGCCAAAATGGATATCCTGGCCCATCACAACAACCATATATCTTACCATTCTCACTGTATGTCAATGTATATCCAGTTATCAGGAATCATTCAGTGCTACTTCTTTAGCAAAAAAAAAAAAAAAAAAAAAAAATTCATTCATTGCTACTATAGGTACATTAGGTTCATTCTCTGTAATCTCTTTCATTCGATTTTCACTCGACCATTTCGTTAGAATTTTGACATCCTATTTATATCATAATATTCCAAGCGTCATAGATTTGGACTTTACTTTAAACAAAAGTTAAAACACACTGGAAAAATATTTACGATCAAACTAAAAATTCTCATAACGGACCATTGACAAGCAGAACATAATAAATAAGGATACATATAAACGCTGTGTTTAGTTGTGTTGATTTTATCCATCTACGAATAATATATATGTAAAATATATAATTATTATATGGTATAAATTACAGTATATATATATATATATTATGATACAGACAAAAACGTACGTATACACACTCATACAGCACGCTTGTGGTACAAAAATCGAAAACTCTATAATAAACTAGACTTGCGGGAGAAGGTCAAATTTTAATTATGCAATTGCAAAACAAATCTGATTGTACAGTTTCAGAAAATCGTAAACCCATATTTTGTCTGCAGTTTGTCTATACATATAGCAAGTTTGGTTGTCAGGTGAGAGAGATAAATAAAAATTGGATTTTTTTCTTTTATTTCTAGGACCACTTCATTTAAACCCATCTGTTTATGTTCACTTTCTCTCAGGTGCTTTTTCTTCTTCTATAATTGAATGAATGATAAATAACACTTGTAGTTGCATGTTGTCTTTAAATGCAATTTCAAGAATATTCTCCATAACAAACATTCTCTCCGTTTCAAGTAGTCTTTCGCATAAAAACCGAATTAAAAACCCCAAACCAGAATCTATTTAAAATAATCAGTTCGGATCGGATTCGGTTATAGCCTATTTATCCAACGATTTATTATGTTTCAGATTTGTGGGTATTAGATCGGTTTCGGTTCCTATCCAGTTAACCAAAACCAAAAAACACAAACTCCTATTTACCCATTTACCCTTAGTTAGTTCGTCTGTCCTTCGAGGTTCACATATATCGACTCGAGTCGAATAAAATTCTCAATTAGAGAGTTGGAACCCTTACCTAATATCATTGATTGCTTAGTGTCGCTGCCATCAGCGTCGTCGAGAAACCAATCGGAGATACGTGTCGTCCTTCCCTACTCTTGTCTTTCTAATCTTTGTCGATTTTCCGTCTCGAATATCGATTATCGATTGTGGTAAACTGCTACTGTGTGTGTTTTTGTAAATCGTGTTTGTCTAATTTTGAAGGTCTCTCTCCCTCTCTCTTTGTTCCTTATTTCTGCGATTGTCTCTCGGATTATCTGATGCTTAATCCAACTTTCACAATTCTAATTTTCTATTTATTGATACCTAATTCCTTAAATCGAGAATTTCATGAACATGTTTTAAAGATTTTTTTGTCTATGTGCCATAGATATTGTCACTGAGCTAATCTCACTTTGTGTTAATACTTAGCTTTTGTAAAGTTGTGATATTTTGATTTTGTTATGTATTCTTTGATTAGTGATTACCAATTCTTAGGGACACAGTTTTGATAGATTCTGATCGTTACAAGGGTATGTGAACAATTTTTGGAAATACCCGAATCATGTTTGTCTGATTGTTTGTCTGATTTTGAAGTAATTTCATCTCATACTTGAGTTTCTCATTTTTCAGTTATCTTCATTACCACTTTCCTTTGTAAGTAAGTCAATGTTCAGCCTCAAAACAAATATCTCCATCTCACACACGTCTGACTTCTCTAGAGCTTGTTGTTGTTTTATCTTGAATCAATATTGCTTGATGTTGTTTAATCTGCTTGTTGTTGTTAATCTGCTTGCTGCTGTTTTATCTTGAATCAATACTGCTTGTTGTTTAATCTGAAACTGCAGATTGTTAATATGATGAGACACTATCTCAGCTTCTCAAGTTTATATCCGATTACTGAATTGTTTAGTGATGATGCAGATGGCGTCTTGTGAATCTCTTCCACAAAATAATGAGTCTCCAATGGCGAAATATAATATTGATGTATCAGACGATGAAGTTGAAACGCTAAGTCCTGAAACTGGAAGTAAAGGGAAGAGGAAAGACAAATCATAAATTTTTGGTTCTAGTTTAGGGATAAGGAAGAAGCCAAGATCTTGGGTTTGGGATCACTTCATTAGACTGAAGACAATTATGACAAATGTAGTTGTCATTACTGTGGGAAAGTAATAAGTTCTCCAACCAAGTATGGCACATCCAATCTGAAGAAACATCTAGAGGGTTGTAAGTCTTACAATATTTGGGTAGCTGCTAATAAATATAAAAGTCAGACTGTGATAATTTCTGGTGAGGATGGCGACATAAGTTTGTGTAAGGTCTCTGAGAAGTTCTTTAAGGAAGTTACAAATGAGATGATGGTATTAGCAGAATTGCCATTAGCTTTCGTAGAGAGCTTTGGAGACCTTTCTGCTCAAAAGTGAAGTTGTATCAGCCTCATTCTCGGAGAAGATGCACAAGATATATTGTTGACATGTATATTTCAAGGAAAGCAGTTATGAAGAAAATTATTGGATAGAACAAGCAAAAGTTGTCGTTGACTACGTATATATGGGTTGCACCCAATACTCCGGCTAGTTATATATTAATAACAACTCATTTTATTGATGCTAGTTAGAAGTTAAGGAAGTTGATCATAAGTTTCAAGAATATTTGTGATCATAAAGGTGCAACAATCTCTAAGGTTCTTCTAGAGTGTTTAGAAGAGTGGGATATAAAGAGAGTTTTATGCATCACATTAGACAATGCCACAACTAACACTTCAGCTCTGAAGAAGTTAAAGGA
Source organism: Alliaria petiolata (assembly GCA_020283515.1). NCBI lineage: Eukaryota > Viridiplantae > Streptophyta > Magnoliopsida > Brassicales > Brassicaceae > Alliaria > Alliaria petiolata. The sequence continues at coordinate 49,112,606 of JAHZTW010000002.1, read as the reverse complement.
AGGATTCAGTCAACTTGGTGATGATGATTTGGTTCTAAAAGGTAATTTGTGCATATAAGGTGTTCTACTCACATACTCAACTTGATTGTGAAAGAAGGTTTGACGGAGATAAAATACAGTGTGGCTGGGATTCGTAATGGTATTCAATATGTAAGTTCTTCAACAAACAGACTGAAGTCCTTTGAATTTTGTGTAGAATCAGGAAAGGTTACATGGGGAAGCTTACCTTTAGATGTGATAACCTGATGGAATTTCACATATCTTATGCTAGAACAAGCTATGAAATTTATATTGGCATTTGAAAAGATGGAAGTTGAAGATAAACCGTATAACGACTACTTTCTGGAAATTGTGGAGGGAAAAAGAGGATTGGACCAGCAACTACGAGTGATTGGGAAGAAGTTGAGAGGTTAACAGAATTTCTAATCTTTTACAATTTCACTTTGAGTCTACAATGAGATTTGCACAATTACTAGAAATATTAGTGCAATAAACAGCTGTCCAGGTCCTGATGAAGAATTAAGGTACAAACCCTTAAATATGATGACAAAATTACAGAAGTATTAGAATTTTTTTTGGGAAGTTACAAGTGATAATGGTAAATCACAAACCCGTGAGATGAACAAGCTTTTGATAGTAGTAAGTGTATTTGACCCAACAAAGAAGATGAAGTTTGCTCATCTCTGATTCGATAAGCTTTATGGGAAAGAACCCATCGAGTTTACTCTTCTTTCTAATACAATCAAAAGTATCTTGAAGAAATTGTTTGATGAGTATAAAACTGCTAGTGCTAGTGGTGGTTCTGATACTTCTTCACAGTCACAAGGGCCATCATCTTCTCAGTCCGAAGTTCAAGTGACAAGTCAAGTTTTAGAGAGAAGGGTTCTGGGTAATGGAATCGGTTATGAAAGAATGGATAACCTATGCGAAAATCTTGTACAAGAAACTGGAATTTCATATTCAGTTAATGAGTTGGAATTGTACTTGAAAGAATCCGTGGAGCATCTGAAGGTAATGAAAGGTACTGAATACGATATTGGTGGAGGAAAAACAGTCACACGTTCCAAGTTCTGTCTCTTGTAGCTAGGGATATACTTGTAAAGCAAGTGTCCTCACTAGCATCGGAATCTGCATTTATCACTAGTGGGAGAGTATTAGACCCATGTAGGAGTTGTTTGACACACTATATGATTGAAGTGTTGATGTGCACTGAGCAATGGCTGATATGTGAAATTCACCTCAATGATAAAGGAGACTTAACAATTAAAAGTTTGCTTTTGATGTATAGATGCAAGATGAACTTATCCGAGGTAATTTCTTTCTTTTTAACTCTCTTTTAAATCAATTTTACAATTTTGATTTCTAAACTTATGTTCTTTCATTTTTCTATAGAGTTAACATGAATTCAACTTCCCAAGACCCTGAAAATGAGGTAACATAGTCTATCTTTTATTGATTTCTTGTTGTTCTTTATACCTTGGACTCTCAGATTTACTATTTTTGGTTTATAGGAGACATAAGAGTAAAAAGTAAAAGAAATTTGATGTTCAAGGGTTGCACCTTTAGGTCAAGAACCTTGCATTTGAAATTTATACTTAAGAATAATGTTTTCTGTTTAATCTGGTTCGGTTATTTTGCTTGAAATCGGGTATTTTGCTTGAAATCGGTTATTTTGTCTTTATTTCGGATATTTCAACATGATTCGGGTACAAATGGATACTAATTACCCGACCCAACCCGATTACCATCAAGAACCAATTTATTTTGGATATTTTACGGTTCTCAAAGTTTAAACCCAAACCGATTCGGAACCGGTAGGAATCGAACCAAACCCGATTCGAAATAATTTTGATACCCATATGGGTACAAAATTTCTATACCCGAAAAATCCGGAACCGAACGATTCTTACCCGGAAACGATCCGAATATCCGAATACCTAAAACTTGTTTCAAGTATCCTTTTCGAAAACCTTTTTTTACCAAATAAATATTGTTTAATGATTTCAGTGCAACTTTTTGTATATATTTATCTCTTAAAGGGGCAATTGGCAAATTACCCTAATTAACATTTGTAATTTGAAAAATACACAGTTTTAATTTTTTATTACTAAATTTATTGATATATAAAAAAGACTATTTTGATCAGGATATAATAATACGTATATTTATATATAAAATTAAAATCAAAAATTTAATATATTATAGAAATTTAATTAGATAGATCTTAGGATTTTTTCTAAAATTTATATTTATATGAATCTTTTAATTAGTTAAATCTTATATCCAATAAAACTTAATATTTGAGAAATGTCTATAAAAATTTAAAATTAGTTTTAGTAGAATCATCTACAAATAAGTATAAAATATAGAAAAATCTTAGGATTAATTTTTTTTTTTCCTATGAAAAATATATTTTAGTAGAATATTTTATAGATTAGTATAAAATTAAGAATTTGGAATTTTTAAATAAAGTAAAATATAAATAGATATTATATAGTTTCAAAATGTTATTTTATTTTTGTTTTATTAAATAATTTATAAATTATAAGAATTCAAAATAAAGTTAATTTAGTCATTTCATATATAATTGATTCTAAATTTTTTCAAAAAAATAATAGAGGTGTAGTTTTCAAATTATAAACTAGTTTTGATGTATTTTTCTAAATTTTCTCTTAATTGAATTGATAAAAAAATAATAAATATCACTAAATTTCAATAGTCAAATACGAACATTCATATCAAAAGCAAATCAAAGTTTTACTTATATCAGAAAAAAATGAACATATTTATCCTGTCCTTATTTTTGGGATACTCCTCCTTTTTAATTTTAACAATAAAAACAAATTACAATTCTCAAAAATATTAATAAACTAAGGCTTTTTTTGCAAAAATACCATCATTAAGTTTTTCTTTGCAAAACTACAATAAAATCATATTTTTCCAAAAATATCACATAACTAAAATTAAACCTTAAACCCTCAAAACTAAACCTTAAACCCTAAAAATAAACCCTAAACCCTCAAAACTATACCATAAACCCAATATACTAAATCCAAACTTAAATATTTAAATTATAAACTTTTAAAAAACATTTTTAAAGTTTATACTATTTTTGAAAAAAAAACTTAATGATGATATTTTTGAAACAAAAACTTATTTTAGTGTTATTTTAGGGTATTTCTATTTTAAACCATATAATTAACGTATTTACTATTAAACGGAGCAAGATTTTAAAGAAAAAATTAATGAAACTATTAAACACTTTGCGAAGGTGATTTTCTCTCTCTCTCTCTCTCTATATATATATATATATAATCTTCCGAATGGTATGCCTCATTTTCACTCTATCTATGTGTATATATTTAGCTTTTGAATGGTCTATGCTTCATTCTGAGAAAAAGACAAAAGATAGGAAAGATAACTCTCCTCTCTGCTCTCTAGTAATAAAATAATGTAATTTTCTAGTAATAAAGTAAGGTAATTTTCTCTCTATATATTTAGTAACTATGCTTTTTTAATAAGAGACAAAAGATACTATGTGCTTCTTATTGGCTTCCATCTGAATGATATAGAAACGTATACATACGCTCATACAAAACTATTTAGTCTGACATTTGGTTTAAACGATGGTACACAAAAATGTGGACAACTGTATCAGAAATTTCAATTTCAGAGTATGAATTTTTATTGATGAATGAAAGTCCAAAAGTTTCCTTTTTGATCATATGTTGAAAGTATGACCTTTCTCTTGTTTAACCTAGTATAGAAATGTTTTTTTTGGAACTATAAAAAAACAACGTCTCAGCTGCAGCCAGAAACCTGTACACACACAAACAATACAACAATATATAAGGTATAAGAAAGAGAAAAACCCATTAACAGAAAACATACAAATAAATTAAAAGTAAGTTTGAACTAACTTGACTTAAAAAATATGTGGAAATCATAGTTCAAAAAAAAATATATATATATGTGGCAATTAAAAAACTTTACTTTGAAACTGATTTTTTTCTTAACTTTACTTTGAAAAAAGAAACGTGAGGTAAGAAAAGGAAAAAAAAAACTCAGTTTAGCAAAATATCAAATATTTATTTTCGAAGTCAGTTATGATGTTTCATTTGTATACTAATAAGAACTTTACTTTGACTTAATTGAATTTAAAATTATTTGTAGATTATCATAACAAATTTACTTTAAATTAGTTTGATTCATCGTAAAAAAAATATATATACTAAGCTCCAGGTCTGATGTCACATCGTGCCACCATGTGTTTCGGACCTATATCTTACATTTCTTCTAGTTATAACTTAGAGCTCTTTCTATTTTATAAACTTCACAATTATTTATTATTATTTTTCTACTAAAAACCCTATTTTAAAAAACCTATAACTACAGCAATGGAGATGCTTATAGAATCAACAACTTGAGATTAATAAATTATAATAGATGATGATGAGATCGTTGAGAGGATCTTTTAGGAAAATCTCTCTCTCTTTTGGGACTGGTCATTTGTGGAGTTTTCTTGAAATAATGAATTGGGAAATAAATGTTTAATGATTTCATTGCAAGTATAAATTTATCTCTTTTACCTTTAATTGAATCGATTAAAAAATATATATATCACTGAATTTCAATAGTCAAATATGAACAGAATTGACATTCAACTATTTTAAAAATTATATGAGAAACTTTAATGATATTTAACCTAAAAAGGAGAAAATAGTACTAATTAATTCCTACCTTAAAACATGTGGTTGTGTCAATCCATGCAATATATAGACATCCTAGAACCAGATAAAATATCCAAGATCCAATATGATTTGATATAATCATGTCTGAAAACAAGTTTTCAAAAATAAATGATTCGCCTCTGACTTATATAAATGGGTATCCAAATCTGGTCTAATTACAGTTACATATAAATTAATTATGATGTATATATTATTAATTTAGAGGGTTATAAATTTATTAAAAACATCTAAAATAGCAAATAAACAAGTTTTAAAGTAAAACATTATAAAATAATATAATTTGAAATAAAATACAACCATGATAAAACTATTTACAGAATATAAACAACTTATCCTCAGCAAACAATCAAGTATGTGAGAGCAGAAACGGGGAATTAATAAGCAACTTATTAATCTCACCATTTTATTAGTGATAATTCGTACAAAGGCTTTGGCTACCATTTTAGTATAACAAAGCTAATTCACACTGTTTAATACTAATTCGTACAAAGGCTTTGAGTACCATTTTGATTTAATTAGTGAACAACATGGTCAGGTTTAATCTCTTGGTTAAACATTGTGAATTAGCTTTGGCATAAGAGGTGAATTCGTGGACTACCATTTTATTTTTGGGTCTCAAATGATACAAGTCCACTTGGAAAAGTTAAGTTAAGAAGCGCGTGGAAATGCGTGGCTAAATCTCAGTGCTCACGTGTGACGTGTCATTTCTCTAGAGAATTGCTACCGTTTAGTCTAGCACCGAAGTTCCGATTTGGCTCAAGAACAAATCAGAGAGAAAGACCTGACAACAGCTACGTGTCAGAAGATCAGAAGAATTCATTGTTAGCTGCAGACAAAATATGGGCTCGACGATTCTCTAAAATTGTACAATCAGATTTGACTCTGCAATTGTACAATCAGATTTTACATTTTTCCCTATTTCTATTTTATTTACATAATAATTAAAATAAAACAACAATCAGACGTTATATACTTGCTAATATTACAATTAACCAGAACTGATACGATTAATAACCAGAAAGAAATAGCTGGCGTTTCTTTTTTTCTTGTTTCTTTTTTAAAAGGTAACTGGCGTTTCTTACGAGAATATTATATCCCGTTTCACTAAATAATTTTATGTTTGAGATAAATAGTTATTTTTTTTCTCATAAATAAAAGCTTGTGAAAGTTCAAAAAAAAAAAAAAAAAAGAGCTTGTGCAGAGAGAGTATGCTGCCAAGTCTTGTATACTCAGAGATCCGAGGAACCTTGATTAAAAGTGGATTATAAAAACAGGATTTTTTGTTTGTTTACTTGTGGGACCATTTCATTTAAACCCCTTTTTGTTTACTCTCTCTCAGGTCCTTTTTTTTTCTTCTTGAAGACTTGAACAATTAATTGATAACACTTGTAAGTTGTAACTGCATGTTGTCTTTGAACCCCAAAACATAGCGGCTCATGTTGTCTTTAAATGCCATTGCAAGAATATTCTCCATAACACAATATTCTTTCCGTTTTACATTAAACATCATTTTATGATATCAATGTAATTTTTTTGTATAAATTTATTTCTTTTATCTTTGATTAAATTAACGAAAGTAATGAATATCAATTAATTTCAATAATCAATTACGAGTAAAGTTGAACATTTAACTATTTTTCTTAAATTATGTGAAAAATCTTAAACGTCATTTAAACTATAACAAAGAATGATGTATACCGATTCCTACTTTAAAACATGAGCTAGGTTGTGTCAATCCATACACCCTTAACAACGTAGACATATTTATAAGTTATTGCATATTTTATTTCAAAAGAAAATGAATCTAAAATTATAAATCTACCGTCATAGTTTCTATTAACATTGATGCGGGGGTTATAATTAATTCAAAATTGTGCATGTATGAATTTTGTTTTTTCCCACCCTTATTTTCGGGTCTTCGATTATTAAAAAGTAATAAACAACAAAATTGACTATAGATCGTTTATACTACTTGGGTTTTAGATAGTTGATATTCAAAGAATTTAAATTATCAGCTTTTTAATATTATGTTTCACGTGTCCAGATTTTTTTGTATCTTTGCACGTACCCAAATTTGTGTGTCTTTCTAAATAGAGCTAGGAGGAATATCATACACGAACCATGAATCAATCAAAAATGTGAATATTATATATATATATATAGAAGCCATTTGGCAAGGAACCAAACTTTAGAATATCTTTGAACACAAAAATAAAGAAGAAAAAGCAGAGAAATTTCCGTCTTTGATTTGGAGCATCAAATTATTATTTTTCTTTTTCTGGTCAGAGGAGCATCAAACTTGTAAACAAAAAAAAATCCACCAAAATTGAATGTATAGTTAGTACTTACTACTTAGTACTGAAGCATGGGGAAAAAGTCAAAACAGAGCCAACAACCATTTAAAATAAAATAAAATAATAATAAAAAAAAAACAATAACGTTTCAAAGGTAACTTAAGTCGACAAGAAAATCTAATTATAAAAGAAACAACGCCCCTGCAACTGCAAGCACGTACGGCTCTGTGATCTCGACTATCAAGAAATGTTTGTTTATCATCATTTTAAGTAACTAACACAGACATGTGTACGTTAAACTTTTAACACTCTATAGAGTTCATGCATGGTTATCCTCGCTCTCGCTCTCTCTGCATGCACGTTACCCCCACAGCTTTTTCTGCTTTTACAAATATAAAATATTTTTTTAGTTTGGTTCAGTTTAAAAAACTATAAATATAAAATGTCAAACTCGAATAATGTACTCAGTATTTTCTATACTATCAAGATATAAAATGTTTATCTCTCTTTTTTTTGGTTTTTTTGAACTTTAAATGTTTATCTCTTTATGAAAAAGACGAAACTAGCTAGGACTAAATATAGAGAGGTTTAAGGAGTGCTAGCATGATGTTTATCTTTTCTTTCTTGAATTTATTTAGTACATTTTCATATGAGAAACATGCATGTAAATAATGCTTCAAAGATAACAAGACGTTTATGCTTTTAAAAAAAAAAATTATGTTATTATTTAATTGCCCAAAAAGGCTGATCGGGATTGAGAATACAAGGCATCGGCGGGACAAAAGTTCCCCGGAGAAACAGAGAGGAAAACTATAAGGAAAAAGACGTTTATGCTTTAGATTTGTCCAACAAGTATTTCACTGGTAACAAGATGTTTATGCTTTAGATAATTATATTTATGCTTTAGATTTGTCCAACAACCATGTTAACACAAAAAACAAAAAAAAAAGACCGATTACAAGATGACGTCCCTGCAAGCACGTACGGCTCTGTAATGTTTAAATTTTAACACTCAAGGGTTCATGAATCATGGTTATCCTCACTCTCTCTCCATTCACCATGTTTTGTCTCCCTAGAGCTTTTTCTGCATTCTTTCTTTTCTTTTTTTATTCTAAAATAATTTTCTGCTTTCTTTCTTAAATTTTGTGTTCTAATTTTTGGAATTTTCAAAATCTCAAAGGTTTTTTGTTTTTTTTTTACCTTATTTACTTTCAAAGTTTCAAAGGTTATTGTATTGAAACTTACAGTAAAATAGACGTCATCTTCAGAACATATCTTTGGTTATAGCACATATATAACATATATACATCTCGTTAGCAAAAAAAAAAAAAAAAAAAACATATATACATCTCTATATATAGACAATGGGTTTCAGTAAAATCATTTCTCTCACACACACACAACTTCTAAATTACAGCAAAATGAATTTCTCTCTCAATTCAACTTTTCTTCCATCGTTCAACTCTAAACTTTCCTTCCCAACTTCTTCACGACCCGTTACCATTTCTTTCTCTCCCAAAAAGGTTCTCTTTACANAAAATGAATTTCTCTCTCAATTCAACTTTTCTTCCATCGTTCAACTCTAAACTTTCCTTCCCAACTTCTTCACGACCCGTTACCATTTCTTTCTCTCCCAAAAAGGTTCTCTTTACAGTTAACTACACTAAAAAAGAAAGATTGATCAAACGCTTCAAAAAACAGGCTGATACATTTTATGAACATAATCTACGTGACCTTCCACCTAAAGAAAAAAAGGAAGCAGCTACTGCTTGGATCCATCAATACATGCAAGAGAAGAAGGAGAAGAAGGAGCCTGAGGTTATAAACTTTGGAGACGTGCTAGGAAAAGGGAAGTATGATCTAATCACTTTCATGCTCGTGGAGATTGGAGTCCTACCTGAGGAGACCAAGACAGAGGAGGAGAAGATGCTGGAGGAGAAGAAGCTGGAGGAGAAGAAGAAGGAGGAGGAGGAGAAGAAGCTGGAAGAGAAGAAGAAGGAGGAGGAGGAGAAGATGAAGAAGCTGGAGGAGGAGAAGAAGAAGGAGGATGAGGCTAAGGAGGAGGAGAAGATAAAGAATCTGAAGAAGGATGCAGAATATGAAGAATTCTATTTGAAGGAAGGAAAGGAGGAGGAAGAGAGGAAAAGGATGGAAGAGGAGGAGGAGAAGATGAAGAAGCAGAAGGATGATGAAGAAAAGGATCTCTTATTGGCAGCTTGGGTGTTGGGTGCGCTGAAACATATGCTTTAAGCAACCAAAATGGGTTTTGTTTAACCCGATTTGTTCTTTGGTTTTCTCTGTTTTAATTATTGTGTTGTTAGGGATTTTTTTGCTTTAAGCTATCAATCTCTCAGTCTACTTATGTTTAATCTCTTGTTTAATGTTTAATCTCTTGTGTAATCTTTGTTATTTTCTATTATATGTCTACTCTGTTTTATTACCATTTGTCCTAAATCTGTCTCTTATACACATCTAGATGTGTATAAGAGACAGACTATAAGGAAAAAGACGTTTATGCTTTAGATTTGTCCAACAAGTATTTCACTGGTAACAAGATGTTTATGCTTTAGATAATTATATTTATGCTTTAGATTTGTCCAACAACCATGTTAACACAAAAAACAAAAAAAAAAGACCGATTACAAGATGACGTCCCTGCAAGCACGTACGGCTCTGTAATGTTTAAATTTTAACACTCAAGGGTTCATGAATCATGGTTATCCTCACTCTCTCTCCATTCACCATGTTTTGTCTCCCTAGAGCTTTTTCTGCATTCTTTCTTTTCTTTTTTTATTCTAAAATAATTTTCTGCTTTCTTTCTTAAATTTTGTGTTCTANCATAGTTCAAAAAAATATATATATATATATATATATATATATATGTGGCAATTAAAAAACTTTACTTTGAAACTGATTTTTTTCTTAACTTTACTTTGAAAAAAGAAACGTGAGGTAAGAAAAGGAAAAAAAAAACTCAGTTTAGCAAAATATCAAATATTTATTTTCGAAGTCAGTTATGATGTTTCATTTGTATACTAATAAGAACTTTACTTTGACTTAATTGAATTTAAAATTATTTGTAGATTATCATAACAAATTTACTTTAAATTAGTTTGATTCATCGTAAAAAAAATATATATACTAAGCTCCAGGTCTGATGTCACATCGTGCCACCATGTGTTTCGGACCTATATCTTACATTTCTTCTAGTTATAACTTAGAGCTCTTTCTATTTTATAAACTTCACAATTATTTATTATTATTTTTCTACTAAAAACCCTATTTTAAAAAACCTATAACTACAGCAATGGAGATGCTTATAGAATCAACAACTTGAGATTAATAAATTATAATAGATGATGATGAGATCGTTGAGAGGATCTTTTAGGAAAATCTCTCTCTCTTTTGGGACTGGTCATTTGTGGAGTTTTCTTGAAATAATGAATTGGGAAATAAATGTTTAATGATTTCATTGCAAGTATAAATTTATCTCTTTTACCTTTAATTGAATCGATTAAAAAATATATATATCACTGAATTTCAATAGTCAAATATGAACAGAATTGACATTCAACTATTTTAAAAATTATATGAGAAACTTTAATGATATTTAACCTAAAAAGGAGAAAATAGTACTAATTAATTCCTACCTTAAAACATGTGGTTGTGTCAATCCATGCAATATATAGACATCCTAGAACCAGATAAAATATCCAAGATCCAATATGATTTGATATAATCATGTCTGAAAACAAGTTTTCAAAAATAAATGATTCGCCTCTGACTTATATAAATGGGTATCCAAATCTGGTCTAATTACAGTTACATATAAATTAATTATGATGTATATATTATTAATTTAGAGGGTTATAAATTTATTAAAAACATCTAAAATAGCAAATAAACAAGTTTTAAAGTAAAACATTATAAAATAATATAATTTGAAATAAAATACAACCATGATAAAACTATTTACAGAATATAAACAACTTATCCTCAGCAAACAATCAAGTATGTGAGAGCAGAAACGGGGAATTAATAAGCAACTTATTAATCTCACCATTTTATTAGTGATAATTCGTACAAAGGCTTTGGCTACCATTTTAGTATAACAAAGCTAATTCACACTGTTTAATACTAATTCGTACAAAGGCTTTGAGTACCATTTTGATTTAATTAGTGAACAACATGGTCAGGTTTAATCTCTTGGTTAAACATTGTGAATTAGCTTTGGCATAAGAGGTGAATTCGTGGACTACCATTTTATTTTTGGGTCTCAAATGATACAAGTCCACTTGGAAAAGTTAAGTTAAGAAGCGCGTGGAAATGCGTGGCTAAATCTCAGTGCTCACGTGTGACGTGTCATTTCTCTAGAGAATTGCTACCGTTTAGTCTAGCACCGAAGTTCCGATTTGGCTCAAGAACAAATCAGAGAGAAAGACCTGACAACAGCTACGTGTCAGAAGATCAGAAGAATTCATTGTTAGCTGCAGACAAAATATGGGCTCGACGATTCTCTAAAATTGTACAATCAGATTTGACTCTGCAATTGTACAATCAGATTTTACATTTTTCCCTATTTCTATTTTATTTACATAATAATTAAAATAAAACAACAATCAGACGTTATATACTTGCTAATATTACAATTAACCAGAACTGATACGATTAATAACCAGAAAGAAATAGCTGGCGTTTCTTTTTTTCTTGTTTCTTTTTTAAAAGGTAACTGGCGTTTCTTACGAGAATATTATATCCCGTTTCACTAAATAATTTTATGTTTGAGATAAATAGTTATTTTTTTTCTCATAAATAAAAGCTTGTGAAAGTTCAAAAAAAAAAAAAAAAAAGAGCTTGTGCAGAGAGAGTATGCTGCCAAGTCTTGTATACTCAGAGATCCGAGGAACCTTGATTAAAAGTGGATTATAAAAACAGGATTTTTTGTTTGTTTACTTGTGGGACCATTTCATTTAAACCCCTTTTTGTTTACTCTCTCTCAGGTCCTTTTTTTTTCTTCTTGAAGACTTGAACAATTAATTGATAACACTTGTAAGTTGTAACTGCATGTTGTCTTTGAACCCCAAAACATAGCGGCTCATGTTGTCTTTAAATGCCATTGCAAGAATATTCTCCATAACACAATATTCTTTCCGTTTTACATTAAACATCATTTTATGATATCAATGTAATTTTTTTGTATAAATTTATTTCTTTTATCTTTGATTAAATTAACGAAAGTAATGAATATCAATTAATTTCAATAATCAATTACGAGTAAAGTTGAACATTTAACTATTTTTCTTAAATTATGTGAAAAATCTTAAACGTCATTTAAACTATAACAAAGAATGATGTATACCGATTCCTACTTTAAAACATGAGCTAGGTTGTGTCAATCCATACACCCTTAACAACGTAGACATATTTATAAGTTATTGCATATTTTATTTCAAAAGAAAATGAATCTAAAATTATAAATCTACCGTCATAGTTTCTATTAACATTGATGCGGGGGTTATAATTAATTCAAAATTGTGCATGTATGAATTTTGTTTTTTCCCACCCTTATTTTCGGGTCTTCGATTATTAAAAAGTAATAAACAACAAAATTGACTATAGATCGTTTATACTACTTGGGTTTTAGATAGTTGATATTCAAAGAATTTAAATTATCAGCTTTTTAATATTATGTTTCACGTGTCCAGATTTTTTTGTATCTTTGCACGTACCCAAATTTGTGTGTCTTTCTAAATAGAGCTAGGAGGAATATCATACACGAACCATGAATCAATCAAAAATGTGAATATTATATATATATATATAGAAGCCATTTGGCAAGGAACCAAACTTTAGAATATCTTTGAACACAAAAATAAAGAAGAAAAAGCAGAGAAATTTCCGTCTTTGATTTGGAGCATCAAATTATTATTTTTCTTTTTCTGGTCAGAGGAGCATCAAACTTGTAAACAAAAAAAAATCCACCAAAATTGAATGTATAGTTAGTACTTACTACTTAGTACTGAAGCATGGGGAAAAAGTCAAAACAGAGCCAACAACCATTTAAAATAAAATAAAATAATAATAAAAAAAAAACAATAACGTTTCAAAGGTAACTTAAGTCGACAAGAAAATCTAATTATAAAAGAAACAACGCCCCTGCAACTGCAAGCACGTACGGCTCTGTGATCTCGACTATCAAGAAATGTTTGTTTATCATCATTTTAAGTAACTAACACAGACATGTGTACGTTAAACTTTTAACACTCTATAGAGTTCATGCATGGTTATCCTCGCTCTCGCTCTCTCTGCATGCACGTTACCCCCACAGCTTTTTCTGCTTTTACAAATATAAAATATTTTTTTAGTTTGGTTCAGTTTAAAAAACTATAAATATAAAATGTCAAACTCGAATAATGTACTCAGTATTTTCTATACTATCAAGATATAAAATGTTTATCTCTCTTTTTTTTGGTTTTTTTGAACTTTAAATGTTTATCTCTTTATGAAAAAGACGAAACTAGCTAGGACTAAATATAGAGAGGTTTAAGGAGTGCTAGCATGATGTTTATCTTTTCTTTCTTGAATTTATTTAGTACATTTTCATATGAGAAACATGCATGTAAATAATGCTTCAAAGATAACAAGACGTTTATGCTTTTAAAAAAAAAAATTATGTTATTATTTAATTGCCCAAAAAGGCTGATCGGGATTGAGAATACAAGGCATCGGCGGGACAAAAGTTCCCCGGAGAAACAGAGAGGAAAACTATAAGGAAAAAGACGTTTATGCTTTAGATTTGTCCAACAAGTATTTCACTGGTAACAAGATGTTTATGCTTTAGATAATTATATTTATGCTTTAGATTTGTCCAACAACCATGTTAACACACAAAAAAAAAAAGACCGATTACAAGATGACGTCCCTGCAAGCACGTACGTCTCTGTAATGTTTAAATTTTAACACTCAAGGTTGCATGGTTATCCTCACTTTCTCTGCATTCACCACGTTTTGTCTCCTCAGAGCTTTTTCTGCGTTCTTTCTTCTTTTTTAATTTTAAAATAATTTTCTGCTTTCTTTCTTAAATTTTGTGTTCTAATTTTTGGAATTTTGAAAATCTCAAAAGGTTTTTTTTGTTTTTGTACCTTATTTACTTTCAAAGTTTCAAAGGTTATTGTATTGAAACTTAAAGTAAAACAAAACATATATACATCTCTATATATAGACAATGGGTTTCAGTAAAATCATTTCTCTCACACACACACAACTTCTAAATTACAGCAAAATGAATTTCTCTCTCAATTCAACTTTTCTTCCATCGTTCAACTCTAAACTTTCCTTCCCAACTTCTTCACGACCCGTTACCATTTCTTTCTCTCCCAAAAAGGTTCTCTTTACAGTTAACTACACTAAAAAAGAAAGATTGATCAAACGCTTCAAAAAACAGGCTGATACATTTTATGAACATAATCTACGTGACCTTCCACCTAAAGAAAAAAAGGAAGCAGCTACTGCTTGGATCCATCAATACATGCAAGAGAAGAAGGAGAAGAAGGAGCCTGAGGTTATAAACTTTGGAGACGTGCTAGGAAAAGGGAAGTATGATCTAATCACTTTCATGCTCGTGGAGATTGGAGTCCTACCTGAGGAGACCAAGACAGAGGAGGAGAAGATGCTGGAGGAGAAGAAGCTGGAGGAGAAGAAGAAGGAGGAGGAGGAGAAGAAGCTGGAAGAGAAGAAGAAGGAGGAGGAGGAGAAGATGAAGAAGCTGGAGGAGGAGAAGAAGAAGGAGGATGAGGCTAAGGAGGAGGAGAAGATAAAGAATCTGAAGAAGGATGCAGAATATGAAGAATTCTATTTGAAGGAAGGAAAGGAGGAGGAAGAGAGGAAAAGGATGGAAGAGGAGGAGGAGAAGATGAAGAAGCAGAAGGATGATGAAGAAAAGGATCTCTTATTGGCAGCTTGGGTGTTGGGTGCGCTGAAACATATGCTTTAAGCAACCAAAATGGGTTTTGTTTAACCCGATTTGTTCTTTGGTTTTCTCTGTTTTAATTATTGTGTTGTTAGGGATTTTTTTGCTTTAAGCTATCAATCTCTCAGTCTACTTATGTTTAATCTCTTGTTTAATGTTTAATCTCTTGTGTAATCTTTGTTATTTTCTATTATATGTCTACTCTGTTTTATTACCATTTGTCCTAAATTAATGGGTTCAAAATAAATTTATAATTGAAGAGACCAAATAAGAGTAATTTTTCTCAGTTACCAAAACAAGTAATTTTGGTTCCATTTTGGTTTCTCAGCTGATTTTTATGTTAAGAAGGTTTACTTTATGAGGTTCTGCGACGAGACTTCTGTGGACGAGGTCCAATCTAAATCCTGATCCATGAGAGAGACGATCATCAGTTGCACATATTTGCTATGTCAATTTGATACTCAATCTATTGTTATACACATAATCGTACTCAAAAACAAAGTCTTGTTTTCCATTTGAACTCTCTGTACAGGTTCTGAGGTTTTATTTTCTATTGAAATAGAAAGAAAAAGCAAATGCCACCAGACTCAAAAATGGGCATTGGATTAGTTGTCTCCTTTGTTGCAAAACTGTAGGTGCCTTGAGTTAGAAGAAAGGGCTTTGAGAACCGAAAAGAGTTACAATGAGTTAGAATTAGAGACTCGGAAACGGATAAGGAGTTTCAATCACTTGAATTGAGGTTTAAGGAGTTTCAGTCACTTGAATTGAGGTCTAAGGAATTGGAATCGGACAAGTTAGTAGTGGAGAAAGAGTTGAGGAATCTGAAAGAAACTGAGGAAGATTCCTTAATTTAGCAGATGATGGTGAACAGAGCATTGGAGTTTGAGAAACAGAGATAAACGTTTGAGATTTGCAGAGATTAAAGAGGTCTATAACAACAGAGAAAATCCATTCTTTTCTACTCCTCCATCTCCATGACTTTGGGAATAATCGTCATGGTGAACATGTTCGCAATGATGGATCACAAATCTTATGGTATAAGTCAAAAGCTAGTTTCTTATGATAACGGTTTTGTTTTGTGTGGAAATTTGAGGCCGGTTGGTGATGAAAACCGGGGATTAACCAAAGTATTTGACCGAAGGAATTTTGGGTTTCTAGGGACTGAATTTGCTTTTAGGGTGTAAAATGGAATAACATTATATGCATTATGATAATGATTGAAGCATAAGATTCGAATCTTTGTTGATAAAAGAATTGTTAATTCGGTTTAGCTCTAAACCGGGTTATTACAAACTCACAAGGAATCTTGGTTTTCTTAAGGACTGAATTTGCTTTTCGGTACTGCAAATGGATAATGTGATTAAAACATAAGAGATTCGAATATTTGTTGATGAAGGAATGTTTAATTCGGTTTATCTAAACCGGATTATACAAGTCACAAATTGAATTTAGGGACCGATACAATGATCTTGAAACGGAAAATTGCAAAACCAGGAAAGTATGAGAGATGCTCGAAACAACTCTTCCAGTTCTATAACAACAGAGAAAATCCATTCTTCTCTACTCCTCCATCTCCATGACTTTGGGAATAATCATAATGGTGAACAAATTTTATGGTATAAGTCAACAGCTAGTTATGATAACGGTTTAGTTTTGTGTGTAAATTTTAGGCCGGTTGGTGATGAAAACATGATATATGCTTTTAGGGTGTAAATTAACATGATATGCGTTATGGTAATGATTGAAGCATAAGATTCAAATCTTTGTTGATAAGAGAATGGTTAATTCGGTTTAGCTCTAAACCGGGTTATTACAAACTCACAAGGAACCTTAAGAGATTCGAATATTTTTTGATGAAGGAATGTTTAATTCGGTTTAGATAAACCGGATTATACAAGTCACAAATTTAATTTAGGGACCACCGATACAATGATCTCGAAACGGAAAATTGCAAAACCAGGAAAGTATGAGAGATACTCTGTTTTCATGGTTAAGTGGTACAAGAATACCGTTGCATCCATACTAGTTTGATGGAGCAAGTCTGAACAAGTTTTTTAAACCAAGCCCTCCTTCTTCTTTAGGCCCCAGGCCACTCTTGCAACATGTCTTCCTTCGAGAGCCCCTGTTTCTTCTCATCCCGTGTCATGTTCTCCAAGAAAGACGAGCTGTTTCGCATCCCCGGATCTGGAGGCCACCTTATTGGATCATGGGATCCCCGGGAACCGAAGCACACACCTCAGATTCAGAGGTTGAGGTTTGAAAACGTTCCCAAGATGACAAAGACCAAACGGGAGCTCTTGGATTCTTGCTACGCGAGCGAACACTTGGTGGAGTCAAGAAGCACCAACGAAAATTTCATGGTTAAGTGGTACAAGAAGACCGTTGCAAAGACTATCCATGGTATTGAGAGAATGGAAACATAAGCTTTAATGGTGTTCAAGCTAGAGGAAGAAGAAGGAGACGCTGTTTACACTCAAGACATTGGAGATCTTGTCATTTTCCTCACAAGGTCTGAGTCTTTCTGTGTCCCTGCTAGCTCCTATCCCGACATGCGTCCTAACCGCGTCAAAATCTTGGATGTTGACGAAACCCTCGTTGTCGATCTAGCTGCTCAAAACTGGAATTGTTAAGCTAGAGACTAGAGAGTCTAGTAGTCTTGAATTGAGTTTTTTTTTTAGTCTAGAGTCTTGTCTTTCCTCTCAAACTCTTTCAAATATCAAATCTATTTGAAAAAAAAAGAAAAAAAATCTGTGTGAGATATGGTTGATGTATGCATATGCTTTTGGAGAAATTAACTTTGCTACCATCTCTCATGATCAGTAGATCCCAAATAATTATGTTTAAACTATATCCAGTTATCAGGAATCATTCATTGCTACTTTAGGTACATTGAGAAAGAGCCGAACTTGGTGGCTTGAATCTGGAAGGATATATTTGTGTGTGATCATGCTTAATTCAAGAACAAGACAATGGCTTGATTCTTGAGGTTCACAGACAATAGCTTGATTCATCGACTTAGCTTATGCATTCATTGATCAGCAATGGCTTAACATATTGCTCAACGGTCAATTTATTTCACTGGATCTGTAATATTCTGATAGATGACAATGGCTTGATTCTTGAGTTTCACATCTTCGACGTCGCGTATGCATTCACTGATCAGCAATGGCTTTACCAATATCTGTAATTTTCTGATAGATAGCTTTACCACTACAATACACTGAATATATCTCTACTTACAGCACCTCTGCGTTATTTATATTAAAAAAAAATGATTATCAGATGGTTCTTTATAAAACTCAGTATTACATATTTGTCACAAGGTTGATCACGATTTTACTTTGATGCAAGTATGCTCTTTTAGACTAACTTAAATAGTCGTTCTTCATTCATATTAATTTTTAATTTGTTTTCCATTCATATCATTATTCCGCACTTGGAACGTAACTGTCTTATCATGACAACATATCGCCAAGCAATTGCTCACCATCTCCGACAAATCCTTCACCGCTCCGACAATCCTTCACCACTCCTACCACCATAAATGCTTACAAAATATACAAAAAATTAATTAAAATAAAACAATTATAAAAGATCATCAACCAAAAAAACTTTTCTATAAATAATTGATAACTTTATAAAATAATAAAATTTTGTACTATGTTTTTACTTTAGAGAAATTGCAATCTATGAACCCAAATAATGGCGAAATTAGGTGTAAGAATCTGACACCTTTTAGCGGTTACTGTATTTATTAAAATAACGATGGAACCCCTACTCAGGCTTGCGTACAAGCCGATCAATATCCCAATCGTATCTACTAGTCATTTTTTAGTAAAAAAAAAGAAGAAGATAAAGGGTGATTTTAACGAATTATACATAAATAACTGAATAATTAAGAAAGTGGTAATCAATAACTTAAAATTAGAAAGTTAGCAGAGAGAAATAATTTTTAAACCTAAAATATCCTTTTTGTTTTCTTAAATTACACAAAATGCCATTGATCGGAAAACACTATTATTGATATGAAATCACGGTAACACTGTTCACCAGTTATTCGGAAACACTGTTCATTTAACGTTAAACAGTCAGCCGCCACTACTATTATGCAATTAACGTGTTAAACCAGTTATCATATCGTGGGAAATAGCATGTTATACTAGTTATTATATCATTAAAATATGAAATTGTCATGTTAAACCAATTATCATATATAAACATTATTGATTTATTACTTTTTCATTGTATTGATAACTACTACGATAACTTTGTTATTGCTTAACTTACAATGTTATTTTTACTAACATCGTCGTTATCGTCGTCGCAGCCAATAAATCTCATTTGCGTTACTATCGTTTACCAGTATTACCGTTATTATCATCACTATCGATACCTTCTTTACTGTAGCTACCGTCATTACTATTGTCATTGGTTTTGTTATCAACGACGCTGTTAACACTGTTATCGTTGCCAATATCGTTGCCAATACCGTTGTCGTCTTCTTCTTGCTCTTAGTAATGTTTGAGAAGAGAGAGAAATGAAGATGTAATTAAATTATAAAGTAAGGGGTATAAAAGAGTTTTTGATGTGAATAGAATCATGGGAATAGTAGACATGAGAGAAAACTAATTTTGAACTTATTTATATCCATCCATTGCTATTATTCGAAGATAAATACAAATAACAATAATGGTGCTAGCGGTAATAGTTATAAGCGATGGTATGACGATGATGACTGTAACGTCTGGTAACGGTGGTGATGATAGCGACGGCGGCAACAGTAATGTTGGTGGACGATGGTAACAATAACGTTAGTGATAATGCTGGTGACGGTTAGTTTAGTGGTTATTGAATAAAATATCGCATAAATAGGATTAGAAAATCAATTTTATATGTCCAAATCAATAATTTTATTAAACATAAAAACTAAATTAAATTAAATCAAAACAAACAAAAAGATAACGAAAATTAACATTTTAATTAAAATGGAAATTAATACCAAAAAGGTAAAATTAAATAAATATAAGATCATCTAAAATTAACTTGATATTTAAACTAATTATTTAAGATAAAAAACGGAAATTATGTTTTACAAAATGTCAATACAATTAAAATAGAAATCAATAACAAAAAAAAATTAGCACAGAAAGAAACATCAAAAATTAAAATAACATGATATCTAAGCTAATTATTTAAGTAATCAATATAAGAAAGTTTAAAAAATAGAAAAAGAAAAAGAAAATTATGTCTTAAAAAATGTTTATACTTCCAAAACAATTTTATGTCAAAATAAAAAGAGTTAAATTAACAAAGAAAAAAAATCATCAAACATTATGTCACTGAGGTCGTTTACATAGGACGAAGAAACTCAATCTCATTGGTCCAATCAGCGTTTTTATTAAACAAAAATGTTAAATATGATTAATAATTTAAATAAATTAAATAACACAAAAAACGAAAATACTCATAGTATAATAGAAAATTAAGATAAAAAAAAGTTTAACTAACAAAATAGATAAAAAGAATTTATGTCAAAAATCCAAATCTATAGCGTTTGCCAAAATAAAATAGAAATTCAATGTCACAAAAGCTAAACTAACAAAAAAACAAATATAGAAATCAATAATCAAAAAGTTAAATTAACACACAAAAAATCATCTTAAAAAATTAATTTATTATATTCCAACTCTTTGAAAATCTATATAAAAATGTTTAATTAAAAAAAACTTGAGAGTTTTTAACAAATAAAAAGTTAAAGATAATGCATTAAGCTATACATAAGATTAAAAAATCAACTTCATTTGTCCAAATAAGCATTTCTATTTAAACATAAGAAGTTGAATTTAACTAGATCAAAACAAACAGACATAAATCAAACATACTCTTTAAATATACAAAGACTAATACACTACCTGCTTCTGATTTAAAAACTATAAAAAAACACTACACAAGTAACTTTTATATTCGAAATATACTAAGTAGTAAAATATTTTTTTATACATAGCCACTACTTATATATGAGCCAACATTAACAACACATGACTAACACCTTCTAAAATTCTATTTAAATAATAAAGTATGACGGATTTATGAATCAAACTTAAATTGGTATATGATATGACTATTCAAATCAAAACATGGAAAAAACAAATAAAGATAAAAACAGTAAAAATGATGTGAAGACTCCACATCATCTTACAAGTTTAAAAACCAAAATTATCAAATAGTAGAGTGCAAATAAAACAGATATCAATGATAAACTGAATAGAGGTATAAGTTAAAACTCATGGAAGGCCTGGTGGAGAAGCAAGAAACGGCTTTGCATGATCATTGCTGCTTCCCAACAAAACTACATGCAGCCTTTTGTTGTTCGCGACAACTCTATCTTTTTCTTAATTGTCTCAAACACACTTGTGCAAAACTCAGTATGCATATTAGCAACCGAGCGACCAGTTCCTCTGTATATTCCAACAAATTCGCATTACACTTTGTATTCAAATTAAAAAAATTGATAAAACAACATATCTAATTTTTTAAAAAATACAAAATTGTTATCAACATGAATCACAAATTATATATGCATAGTTACACAACATCAATGAGACATTCAATAAAAAAACCAAATATTTAAACACGTAAAACTGAGAGAAAGAACTATAAAAATCACAAGAAAAACAAAATAAAACACCAAGATCTTATCAATGAAACTCTTCTCTAAATCAAACATGTGTGCATGTAGAAGTTGGATAATTCGATAGGTGATCATTACTATTATTTTACTTAATAAGATTTTTAATTTTATAAACAAAAATAGGAAAAATTACACTTTATATTTTAAATTATTCTATATAATTTTTTTTTTCTACAAATCTATTATGATTTTGATAATTTAAAAGATATTAGCTAAAAAAGTTAAACCAAAATATTAATACAGATCCGCGGATTAATAATCTAGTGTGATTAAAACATAAGAGATTCGAATATTTGTTGATGAAGGAATCTTTAATTCAGTTTATCTAAACCGGATTATACAAGTCACAAATTGAATTTAGGGACCGATACAATGATCTTGAAACGGAAAATTGCAAAACCAGGAAAGTATGAGAGATGCTCGAAACAACTCTTCCAGTTCTATAACAACAGAGAAAATCCATTCTTCTCTACTCCTCCATCTCCATGACTTTGGGAATAATCATAATGGTGAACAAATTTTATGGTATAAGTCAACAGCTAGTTATGATAACGGTTTAGTTTTGTGTGTAAATTTTAGGCCGGTTGGTGATGAAAACATGATATATGCTTTTAGGGTGTAAATTAACATGATATGCGTTATGGTAATGATTGAAGCATAAGATTCAAATCTTTGTTGATAAGAGAATGGTTAATTCGGTTTAGCTCTAAACCGGGTTATTACAAACTCACAAGGAACCTTAAGAGATTCGAATATTTTTTGATGAAGGAATGTTTAATTCGGTTTAGATAAACCGGATTATACAAGTCACAAATTTAATTTAGGGACCACCGATACAATGATCTCGAAACGGAAAATTGCAAAACCAGGAAAGTATGAGAGATACTCTGTTTTCATGGTTAAGTGGTACAAGAATACCGTTGCATCCATACTAGTTTGATGGAGCAAGTCTGAACAAGTTTTTTAAACCAAGCCCTCCTTCTTCTTTAGGCCCCAGGCCACTCTTGCAACATGTCTTCCTTCGAGAGCCCCTGTTTCTTCTCATCCCGTGTCATGTTCTCCAAGAAAGACGAGCTGTTTCGCATCCCCGGATCTGGAGGCCACCTTATTGGATCATGGGATCCCCGGGAACCGAAGCACACACCTCAGATTCAGAGGTTGAGGTTTGAAAACGTTCCCAAGATGACAAAGACCAAACGGGAGCTCTTGGATTCTTGCTACGCGAGCGAACACTTGGTGGAGTCAAGAAGCACCAACGAAAATTTCATGGTTAAGTGGTACAAGAAGACCGTTGCAAAGACTATCCATGGTANTTTGTATAAGAGCCGTTTGTGTTCTGTACATGTTTCAAACAAAAGGTGAAAAAGCAACAAGATCAAGTTATGTCGCTAATGGTCGCCGTTTTAGCATGTTTGACACCGAAAGGTATAAGAAACTACCAAATACTCTTGACTAAACCCTTTTTTGATATGTTTTCTTGATTTACATTCTTGAATGATGCTTAGAGCATGTTCAACGCGGTTTCCTAACTAGAGTTCTTAGCATTTTTAAGATTTAAATTAAATGAAAATGAATTAAAAAAACAAGAACCGATCCTTAAGTGTCTTAATTAAGGATCGTTTCTTAACTACAGTGTACAGGCCGATTCTGAAAATATGGATTTCTCTTCACCCTCGAGATTTCCTTATCATATTTTCCGAAATTTTTTTTCTCTTGTGGCCTTAGAGGAGTCGAAGCTTCAGGATTGGATAACCATGGCGACGGCTTCAGGTACCGATTTCATTCAATTCTTTCTTCTACGGTTCCGATAGATATACTTGAAGCTGGGCTCTTGATTTGTTTCTTTGATTTCCCTTTGTTGGTCATGAATCTCGGTTCTGATTTTTTTTCTTTGATTTCCCTTTGAAGCTGGGCTCTTGATTGCTGTTGGATCCAAATTGCGATACTTAGTCTGATTTGGGGGTTGTTCTACTAATTAAATTGGTGCTTTGGTCAATTTTTGGTTTTTTGTTAGTGATCGATTTTCTTAGAGTTTTACCCTGGGATATGTAGAATCTCTGATTTAATTTTGTTAGTGCAAATTTTTTTTCGTGTTTGTAAGATTCAGTCGATGTGTTTTCTGACATGTTGGGTTTTTTGCAGTTGCTTTTAAGTGTAGGGAAGATCATAGGAAGCAAATTGAGTTAGAGGGAGCACGTAAAGGCGGGCTTGATCCAGCTGAGGTTGATGAGGATAGAAAGGAAGTCAATCCTCACATACCTAGTATATGTCCTCTGCTCCATGGTATATGTTCTATGGTTTACTTGCTTCTTTGCATTGATTTACTTGAACAGGCTCACTGAATTGTCCGGTTATGTCTTTGTTTTGACAGATTTTGAAGCATCAAAGGAAATGGAAGAGTGATCCCTGCAGAGCGTAGAGAAAGAAGTCACTGCTTCTACATAAATTGATCTCTTCAAATCGCATGAAGATCTCCTTGTCAGTACTTCTCTCTTCGTATTTCTTTATTATCTCTTTTCTGCCTACATATAGATCAGATTTATGTGAGGTGCTTTGTTTGTGTTTGCATCAACGCATTAAGCACAAAATCTGCAACCTAGTATACTCCATCTCGTCTCCCAGAATCGCTGCGTATAGCTGTAAAATTCTCTCACCCGTTCCCAAATTTTTGAACATCAATTCCTTAGTTGGTGTTATTACTACGCATGAACGCTAGTGATGAGTCTGATGTATACTTGTTTATTTGCTTGTTTTTTTTAGTTGCTAAGTAGTTTCTGGGTTTTGTTTGATTTGCTGAAAATTGATTGAAAAAAATAACAAAAGTGATAAAGAAAGGAGATTAAAATTATTTGTTCTGGATTTTTTTGCAGGCGATTGTTATCCGAGAAAAACTTGTGGGTTTGTATGAATCAGAGCAAGAATGGGCGACTGATGGTCAGATGTTGAGGCAATGATCTCGTTTGTAACCGTTACAGAGCTGCGTCACAACATAAACCGGAAGAAGAATCAGGAGGACAACGAGAAGCTATTGTCTCAGAAGAGATACACCCTGAGGCAATGCATAGATAAGTTGAAGGAAATGGGAAGTATATGGTCCCATTTTATTAGAGAACGCTTGCTATTTGGAGGGTCATATTCCTTATTATGTCTGGAAGTCTTTTGTCAATTGTCACTCGAGATCAAGAGGACCGATATTTGTTGGTTAGAAATCTAAAACGATTTGATGTTAATAAACTCTGCTTTTTTTTAAGAACCTTTAATGGGTTCTCCCATTGAAGCAGAATAAACAAAACTATCTTAACAAAAGTTCTTAAAATAAATTTATAATTAAATATTAAATAAGAACCTTTTAATGGGTTCTCCCATTGAACATGGTCTTAGGGGCACTCGCATTGGACAGTTTCTGACAGATGGAGATCCTGCGGGTGACTTGCAGAAATCGGTTGAGGAATTGCAAAGTTTTGAGCCTGACGCGGTAGAGATTTGCAGAGATTGTCTGGTACTCGAAACAACTCTTCCAGATGTATAACAACATGTTTGGTTATGGTTTAAGTAACTCCGAGTGGATCAACATCAGAATCGAAAACCCTTGTTTCTTCTCCTCTCGTGTCATGTTCTCCAAGAAAGACGAGCTGTTTCGAATTCCCCGATCTGGAGGCCACCTTATTGGATCATGGGATCTCAGTTGCAAACAAAAGCACAGACACTAGTTCCAGAGGTTTCGGTTTAAAAACATTCCCAACATGACAGAGATCAAAAGGGAGCTCCTGGATACGTGCTACCCAAGCGAACACTTGGTGAAGTCAAGAACCACCAACGAAACTTTCATGGTTAAGTGGTACAAGAAGACCGCTGCAAAGACCATCCATGGTATTGAGAGAATGGAAACAGAAGCTTTAATGGTGTTCAAGCTAGAGGAAGAAGAAGGAGACGCTGTTTACACTCAAGACATTGGAGATCTTGTCATTTTCCTCACAAGGTCTGAGTCTTTCTGTGTCCCTGCTAGCTCCTATCCCGACATGCGTCCTAACCGCGTCAAAATCTTTGATGTCGACGAAACCCTCGTTGTCGATCTAGCTGCTCAAAACTGGAATTGTTAAGCTAGATTGAGTTGTTTTGAGTCTAGAGTCGTGTCTTTCATCTTCAACCCTTTCAAATCTATTTTTTTTTTTTATAACTCTGTGTGAGATTGAGATATGATTGATATATGCATATACTCTTGGAGAAATTAACTTTGCAACCATCTCTCATGAACAGTAGATCCCAACTAGTTATGTTTGAACTATATCCAGTTATCAGGAATCATTCATTGCTACTTTAGGTACATTGGGTTCTATTAGAGAGTAGAGATGGTTTAGTTATGGTTTAGTTGGATTAATTATCTTTGGTTTACTTTGCTTTTATATAAGCTTTGGTTTGTATCTCATTTACACTTGAATGAAGGATTTTACAATGATTCTATCAAGAATCTGAAATGGTATCAGAGCGTTAATTTTCCGGGAAAATCTTTCCCAGCCTTCATTCATCTTCTTCCGCGATTTTTTTTTTTTTTTTTTTTCTGATTTTCACACATTTTTCAGCTTGATTCACTCTATTCTTCATCAATTCCTCAAGTTCGATCAATCTATGTTCTTCGTCTCTTCATTTTGATTCGATTGATCGGTTGATTCTTCCATCTCCGATCGTTTCTTCTTCTGCTGATTTTCTTACGATTGATTCTCGTTTCTCATTTGCTTTTCTTGATCATCAATCGATTCTCTACTTTTTGCTCGGTGAAAAATTCAGATCGAAGTTGTTTCCATCTTTCACCTCTCGATTCCACTTCGTATTCGCTTCACCTTCACTTCATCTTCTCCGATTCACTTCATATTCTCCGATCGATCTTACTTTGTTGATCGCGTTTCATTCCGATCTTACTTCTTCGATCGCGTTTTCATTTCGATCTTCAGCTTCATATTCCGCTTCGATCCAGCTCAACAATCGAGCTTGAAGATCATATCTCATTCCGATCGCGTTTCATTCCGATCGTGTTTCATCGTCTTCTCCGATCGTGTTTCATCATCTTCTCCGATCGCGTTTTCGATCTACTCGCTCTCGTTTGTCATCTCTTTCCGATCAACTTATCTGATCGCGTTTATCATCCAATCGATTCATCATTGTCGATTGCGTTCCTGTTTCATCGTTTCTCTTCCGTTCGATTCATCATTGTTCTTATTGGGATCCAGTATCAATTACTTCAACATTGCTTCGTGTTCTGCCTCTGTGATGGATTCTTCATCCATATTTGATCTTGTTGAATCTTCTGCTATTCCAGTAATATCTGATGTCGATGACAATTTCTTTGGAGAAAATCCATGGTTGTATTTGATATTGGAGCTTGTGTTCGCCTACAGTTCTCTTCCAAGACCACCGGATAGTCATTCTGAAGCTGGATTATGGTCATTTTGCAATAATTTGAAGGTGGTAGATATACTAATTCACAGTTCTTCAGGTCTGAAATCCTTCACTTACTTGCTTAGATTGTGGAACCAAGCCTTATTTTGCTCGTATGGAGAATGTGATTGTGGCGTTGAAAGATGTTGGCTGATTTTTAATAAAAGAGATGCTGCATCAAGTTTTGTTACAAGCCAGGGGGAGTTATGGTCAATAGATCTCGCTGTAGTAGATCGCTGTGAGCTTCCATGTTTGGCGTACTTGGTTTATGAAGCTGTTGTCAAGATTTTGATGACCTCTCAAGGATTAAGAGTGCACACATATGATCCATTTGATGGCTTACATTCCACTGTGATTGCTGCAAAGATTGAGCAATCTTTTCTGAAATCTCTTAATCAAATCAAGTTTTCTGCTGTTATTGGAATTCAAAGAATGGAACAGTTTCTGTCAGTTTTGCATTTGAGTTCTACTTGGCTGGATTTTCATGAATACATTGCGTCACCAAGATATGTTCCAAGACAGGGGGAGATATGGTCAAGTAGGACTAACCATTTGGAAATTTTGATTCAAGAAGATGGAGATTTTGCTACACAATGGATAGTATTTGATTCACGTGAGTTGCTGGTGAAACTCACTACTGTTGCTGAATATAATGGAGCTACGAAGAAGCCGACATTGCTGAATTGTGATTCATCCATGTCCATGATCAATGTGAATTCTTCTCTTATTGATGTTGCTGTTCTGAGGCAAGTTCAAGTGATTCCTCTGGTTGTTATAGATGATTTAGACAGGATGGGATTCTTCTTTGACTGCCAAGTCCTACTACAAGGACATAGCCGAGAATGGAGCTTCATTGAGCATCTAAGTGTGTTAACTTCTCACCGTTTACAGATGTTGCTTAAGTTCCCCTATGGTTCTTCACCAAGACCACCAGACGATCACATTTTAAGTGACGTTCTCAAGCCTTACACGTGACGACTTAACAACAAGACATTCCAAGACACAAGAAATTCTGTAATTCCAAGATGTATTCCATCTTGAGGGGGAGTATTAGAGAGTAGAGATGGTTTAGTTATGGTTTAGTTGGGTTAATTATCTTTGGTTTACTTTGCTTTTATATAAGCTTTGGTTTGTATCTCATTTACACTTGAATGAAGGATTTTACAATGATTCTATCAAGAATCTGAAAGGTTCCATTCTCTGTTGTTTTTAGATTCTCTGTAATCTTTCAGTTGTTTTTAGTAACTTGTCTTAAGTGATTTTGTTAAGGACAAGTTTTTTATTGGAGAAAGAGCAGAACTTGGCGGCTTGAATCTGGAAGGACTTAGACGAATTGGATTTACCATGTCAGAGGTTTGTACTGTGACACAATGTTGAGAGTCTTTTGAAGTAAGAAGCTGTACATCACTATGGAGTGTTGCCAATTTAACCATGTATTTTTTTTTCTTGCCATTCGTAATTGACGAACCTGAGAGCAGTCTCCTGAAACAGTCCCCTTAAGTCTTGAAGAGCGTCTCACGAAGATGGTAAGTGTTATCACTCCAAGCTCTTCACTGTCTTTTTTCTTCCCTATGGATCTATTCTATTGCAGTAACACAGCTTGACATTTTTGTGTTTGATGACAATGGCTTGATTCTTGAGTTTCACATCTTCGACTTAAATTTGTTCACTCCTACTTTACTGCCTCCGTCATTGATCAGCAATGGCTTTACGGCTTTACCAATATCTGTAATATTCTGATAGATAGCTTTACCATTACAATACACTGAAGATGTCTCTACTTACAACGCCTCTGTGTTATTTATATATATACAAAAATGATTATCTGATTGGTTCTTTGATGCAAGTATGCATATATACAACTATTACATATTTGTCACAAGGTTGATCACGATTTAACTTTGATGCAAGTATGCATGTCTCTTTGATTTTTGACTTACGTAGATGCAAGTATGCTTGTCTTTTAGACTAACTTAAATAGTTGTTCTTCTCGACAAATTTAATTTGTTTTTTTTTTATAAAAATTAATTTAATTTGTTTTCCATTTATATCATTTATTCCGCCGCACTTGGAACGTAACTGTATTATCATGACAACATATACCAAGCAATTGCTAACCATCTCCGACAAATCCTTCACCGCTCCGACAACCCTTCACCGCTCCGATCACCATAAAATTCTAATGCTTACAAAGTATATTAAAATTTAACTAAACTAAAATTATAAAAGATTATCAACAAAAAAAAATATTTCTATAAATAATTAATTGATATTTTATAAAATAATAAAATTTTGAATTCTGGCTTTTACTTTATAGAAAAAAAGGGAATTGGATGAGAATGTGAAGTTAGATAGGATCAAGTTGTCAAATAGGAAATAAAAACGATGAGGAAAAGATTTTGTGTTTACATACATAGAAAACGATAAAGGAGAAGGAAATTATGCTTTATGTTTAATTATAAATATTTAATATTAATTATATAAAAATAGGATAAAAATAAGGAAAATAATATTAAAAAGGGATCAAGGTTATAATTAAATTTCAATTAATAATAAAGTATATTTCAACAAGAGTTAGCCACAAAGATATATATGGACAAGAGGGTACAAAAACATCTTTTATTTCTAATTTTTTCATTATTTTTTGGTAAATTTTAGGTGGGTTTGAGATGAAAATTGGAGATTAATCTAATGGAATTAGGGACTTGATTTTCTTATCAACAAATATTAACTGAAAACACTATGCTATAAGTCAATGTACTTTTGAGAATCTAAATTAGAACCACTAATTTCTATATATCAAAAAATGTTTTTCTTATCAACAACATTAACAGAAACCACTATGTTGTGTCATTGTCTTTGAAAAATAGTATACATATGTCATATAAATCTATGTGGATTCAGATTTTTTTTAAAAAATTTATATAGAAAATAGGTTCGAATTCTTGCTAATTCGGTCTAGCTCTAAACCAAGTTATTACACTCACTAGTTGAATTAGGAACCGGTTCAGTAAAAGGGAAAATTGCAAAACCGGGAAAGTAGAAGAGAAACAGGTTGGAAATAATCTTTTCATGGATATATATATTTACCAATAACATAATACACTCAAATCCAGCTAAATGCATTTTCTTGATTGATTTGTGCGTTCAAAGTAGGAAAATGGAAAAGGGAAGTTGGAATTTAATGAGGATTAGGGTAATTAATTTTTTGAGATGGAAAACTTGGTGGGCAAGTCCCTTCCCCGGTATTAATGTGAACATTCCCAATTCTTAAATTAAAGGTTTTTTTTTTCCTTTTCTCTTTTCCATCCTCTTGCCTCTTATTAAGAACAATTATTCAATTAGGGCTTTCCTTTCTTTCAGCTAAGAAAGATAATTCATGTCTCTGCTTATCAACCAGCCCCCGAAGCTATGCTTGGGGAAACCTGTCTTGGTAAGATCCTCTCCTCTTCACTCTAATGGTTTCTCACCGTCTTGCTTGCCGCAAACGCTTCCTCATGCCATCGTGTGCACTGATCCTTGTAGACCACATCTCGGAAAAGTCGTGGTTAGGATGTATGGTGACATGCCTCCTTCTAAAGAAAGGGCGCCTTTAGGCTTAATGGAGAGAATGGGAATGATAGGAACATCCAATGGATGGTTAGCTACTTTGAAGGAGGACGTGGTGCGTCTCCGAGAACACCCGGGTCCATCGCTCAAGGGTCGTGATCCGAAATCCATTTGGTTGCCTCCACTTGAAACTCTGCCTCTTTGTCAAACCCAAATGGTCACCAACATTGCAATGTCCTCACCATTTCCAGAGGAAATGGACTGTGTTGTGGCTGTCAAGTTCTTGGGACCTCAGCTCAGCTTCTGCAGATCGGCTAACGCTAAAGAAAGTTCCGATTGGATCAACATCAGAATCGAAAACCCTTGTTTCTTCTCCTCCCGTGTCATGTTTTCCAAGAAAGACGAGCGGTTTCGAATTCCCGGATCTGGAGGCCACCTTATTGGATCATGGGATCTCAGTGGCAAACACAAGCACAATCACAAGTTTCAGAGGTTGCGGTTTAAAAACATTCCCAAGATGACAGAGGCCAAACGGGAGCTCCTGGATACTTGCTACGCGAGCGAACACTTGGTGGAGTCAAGAAGCACCAACGAAACTTTCATGGTTAAGTGGTACAAGAAGACCGTTGCAAAGACCATCCATGGTATTGAGAGAATGGAAACAGAAGCTTTAATGGTGTTCAAGCTAGAGGAAGAAGAAGGAGACGCTGTTTACACTCAAGACATTGGAGATCTTGTCATTTTCCTCACAAGGTCTGAGTCTTTCTGTGTCCCTGCTAGCTCCTATCCCCACATGCGTCCTAACCGCGTCAAAATCTTTGATGTCGACGAAACCACAATTGTCAATCTGGCTGCTCAAAACTGGAATTGTTAAGCTAGAGTCTAGTCTGTCTTGTCTTTTCTCTTAAACCCTTTCAAATATCAAATCTTTTTTAAAAAAAATTATCTGTGAGTTGTGATTGATATGCATATGCTTTTGGAGAAATTAAGTTTGCTGCCATCTATCATGATCAGTGTATCCCAATTAATTATGTTTAAGCTATATCCAGTAATCAGGAATCATTCATTTGTACTTTAGGTACATGGGTTCCATTCTCTGTAATTTGTAAGCTAGAGTCTTGTTTCTGCTCTTAAACCCTTTCAAATATCAAATCTACTTTTTAAAATTTGATCAGTAATGGCTTAACATATTGCTCAACATCATTTCTTTCACTGGATCTGTAATATTATGATAGATGGCATTACCATTACAATACATTGAAGATATCTCTACTTACAACACATTGCGTGGCCACAAAACATCTTTAAATTCGCTTGTCACTGAAAACAAAGACACACAGAAAAACAGTGAAATGAAATTTTCATTTGGGTTGGTAACTTTGGTATCAATACAATACATTGAAGATGTGTCTGCTAACAAGTTTCACCTCAGAACATGAGCCGAGAGAGTTAAACCAAAATCAGCTGGTTTTCATATAAAGGATTTATTGTTCCTAATGTATATTTACTCGAATACTAAATCGATCTAAATATACTGAACTCGTGGCCTGCCGTAGACTACGGTTTCGTCTCAGACCAATGCTCGAGTTATTAGCAGATTGCAATACTTCCAAATTCCGTAGATTTGGAGTCGAACTCACACCACAAATTGCCATCCGACTTAAAACCTCTACATTTCAAATTTCGCAAAGTAATTCACAAACAAATCAAACACATTACATATAATTTCTCCTCGCGAAATTACGAAGCTATAATTCACATTTAGTATTAAAGGAAACTCAATTCCGTCAACACTAAATTTCAACAAAAACATAGAAATTACATGAACAATTTAATTTAACCTCGCTCGCAGCAAACAATCAAGTATTAAGAACGAATCATTCCCCTAGAATTGTACATTTTTATAATAATATTAATATTTAACAGAAATCAACATAAGTTTATAATATCAAACTAATCCACAGATTATTAATCATGCAGGCACACTCTGTAGCCTAGTTAATAATATCTTTGCCGGGAATAGAAAAAAAGATTCATGGTGAACATGTTCGTTATGGTAAATCAACCAGCAATTTATCTTTTGGTAAACTTTAGGTCATGAAAATTGGAGATTAATCTAATAGAATTAGGGACTGGATTTGCTTATCAACAAATATTAACTGAAAACACTATGCTATAAGTCAATGTACTTTTGAGAATCTAAATTAGAACCAATAATTTCTATACAGCAAAAAATGTTTTTCTTATCAACAACATTAACAGAAACCACTATGTTGTGTCATTGTCTTTGAAAAATAGTATACATATAAGTCATATAAATCTATGTCAGATTTTTTTTAGAAATTTTTTTAGAAGATAGGTTCGAATTCTTGCTAATTCGGTCTAGCTCTAAACCAAGTTATTACACTTACTAGTTGAATTAGGAACCGGTTCAGTAAAAGGGAAAATTGCCAAACCGGGAAAGCAGAAGAGAAACAGGTTGGAAATACTCTTTTCATGGAAATATATATTTACCATACGTAGATGATACACTCAAATCCAGGCATTTTCTTGATTGATTTGTGCGTTCAAAGTAGGAAAATGGAAAAGGGAAATTGGAGTTAATGAGGATTAGGGTAATTAATTTTTTTGAGATGGAAAACTTGGTGGGCAAGTCCCTTCCCCGGTATTAATGTGAACATTCCCAATTCTTAAATTAAAGGTTTTTTTTTTCCTTTTCTCTTTTCCATCCTCTTGCCTCTTATTAAGAACAATTATTCAATTAGGGTTTTCCTTTCTTTTAGCTAAGAAAGATTATTCATGTCTCTGCTTATCAACCAGCCCCCGAAGCTATGCTTTGGGAAACCTGTGTTTGTAAGATCCTCTCCTCTTCACTCTAATGGCTTCTCATCTTCTTGCTTGCAGCAAACGCTTCCTTATACCATCATCTGCGCTGATCCTTGTAGACCAAATCTCGTGACAGTCGTTAATAAAAGGAATGGTGACTTCACGCCTTCTGGAATAAAGATGCCTATGGATTTGGTGGAGGGAATGGGAATGATAGGATCATCCAATGGATGGGAAGCTACTTTGAAGGAGGACGTGGTGCGTCTCCGAGAACACCCGGGTCCATCGCTCAAGGGTCGTGATCCGAAATACATTTCGTTGCCTCCTCTTGAAACTCTGCCTCTTTGTCAAACCCAAATGGTCACCAACATTGCAATGTCCTCACCATTTCCAGAGGAAATGGACTGTGTTGTGGCTGTCAAGTTCTTGGGACCTCAGCTCAGCTTCTGCAGATCGGCTAACGCTAAAGAAAGTTCCGATTGGATCAACATCAGAATCGAAAACCCTTGTTTCTTCTCCTCCCGTGTCATGTTTTCCAAGAAAGACGAGCGGTTTCGAATTCCCGGATCTGGAGGCCACCTTATTGGATCATGGGATCTCAGTTGCAAACACAAGCACAGTCACAAGTTTCAGAGGTTTCGGTTTAAAAACATTCCCAAGATGACAGAGACCAAATGGGACCTCCTAGATACGTGCTACACAAGCGAACAGTTGGTGGAGTCAAGAAGCACCAACGAAACTTTCATGATTAAGTGGTACAAGAAGACCGTTACCAAGACTATCCATGGTATCGAGAGAATGGAAACAGAAGCTTTAATGGTGTTCAAACTAGAGGAAGAAGAAGGAGACGCTGTTTACACTCAAGACATTGGAGATCTTGTCATTTTACTCACAAGGTCTGAGTCTTTCTGTGTCCCTGCTAGCTCCTATCCAGACATGCGTCCTAACCGCGTCAAAATCTTGGATGTCGACGAAACCCTCGTTGTCGATCTAGCCGCTCAAAACTGGAATTGTTAAGCTAGAGTCTAGTTGAGTTGTTTTGAGTCTAGAATCTTGTCTTTCATCTGAAACCCTTTCAAATGATCTATTATTTATTTGAAACTTGAATTGAGTTGTTTTGAGTCTAGAGTCTAGTAGTCTTGAATTGAGCTTTTTTTTTTTAGTCTAGAGTCTTGTATTTCCTCTTAAGAGCATCTCCAATGGTTGCCTTAATTTATTTTTTCAAAAATAAAGTTTCTTCAAAAATGAAGAGAAAAATGAAGGAATTAGTTTCTCTCCAATGGTATGCTTCATTTTTTCCTTCAAAATAGTATTTTCAATGGTCCTTCAAAACTCTTTGAAATATCAAATCTATTTTTTTTTTTTTTTTAATTCTGTGAGATATAGTTG
Organism: Alliaria petiolata; assembly: GCA_020283515.1. Lineage (NCBI taxonomy): Eukaryota > Viridiplantae > Streptophyta > Magnoliopsida > Brassicales > Brassicaceae > Alliaria > Alliaria petiolata. The sequence goes on along the minus strand of JAHZTW010000002.1, from coordinate 49,077,704 downwards.
ATATATGCGTATATGCTTTTGGAGAAATTAACTTTGCTTGAACTATATCCAGTTATCAGGAATCATTCATTGCTACTTTAGGTACATTGGGTGCCATTCTCTGTAATCTCTTTCATTTGATTTTTGTGTGAGATATGGTTGATATAAGAGATTTTGTTAAGGACAAGTTTTTATTGAAGAAAGAGCCGAACTTGGCGGCTTGAATCTGGAAATACATTTTTGTGTTTGATGCTTAATTCAGGAACAAGACAATGGCTTGATTCTTGAGTTTCACAGACAATGGCTTGATTCATCGACTTAACTTGAGTTTCACAATGATTTAAGAAGAAATTAAAAAATAAATGAAAACCGGAGAAGCTCGTGATGAAGTACGCCTGAGGCATCGCGCCTCGAGCTCGACTCACGTGACACGTCAACGTCTGCCTATTGCTAATTTCTACAAATATCTCATCACAACTCTGATTGGGCCTTAAGAAACTTAATGGGCCTTTAGTGTCCAACTTGAAAGAAAAAGTATTCAAGAAAATGTATTATTTTCAGTTCGACATTTCTTTTGAAAAAAGTCTTTTATATTTAACTTGCAGAGTAAAAAATATTACAAAGTACACTATGACGTTTGAAGTCATAGAGATAAAGGAAACTAATAGAGCGTTTGAGATACACTAGATGGTTAACCATAGAAGTGATTAAGAGGGTTATTGGGAGAAGAATTTTAAAGAATTCTTAAAATTTTCAAAATCTATGTTATTCGTTAATTGATTCTGACATTCTTATTAAAATTTAGTGTTATTGATGATTTTTAAAATCCAAATAAAATCCATTGTTATTCAAAAAATTTAGGTTTTAAAGATTTTATGATTCCATTAAAATCTTTGTTATTGGCACATGGATTTTAAACAAATTAACACATGAAACTCTTTCAAAATTTAACATTTAAAACTTTTCAAATACTACCTATATACCTAAGATTCTCAAAATCAATTACAATAAAATAATTTTATAGATTTTCTAAATATACAAACTCTTTACAAATTTAACAAATCTGTCAACTTTTAAAATCAACCAACTATATATAAATCCCTCCCAATAACCCCCCCCCCCCTCTAATAACATCAGACTCTTAGCATTTGAAGGAATTGAAAGAGGGATTAACTCACTTAAAAACCTTAGCTATGGTGTCCACGACCTCCACGGCCACGGCTTTTGCGGTTTCCAACAGTAATCCATTGCATATCTTGGACCTTCTGAGATGGATTTAGATGTCTTCCAACTCGTGATCGCTGAGCTGTTTCTTATTCATTTTCATAACCTGTGCAATCACCACTAAAAGGAGCATCCACCATACCTCCAAAAGTGAGCAATGGAATATCACTCGTAACTCTTTCGGTGGCTGGACTGTCCCTCATTGTAGATGCCTGCTCTGAAATGGTAGACGGAATATCACTCTTTGTTGCTTCATTAACAGTTGGAGTAGTTGGTTCAGAGTCCTCATAATCCTCTGAATCCGGTGACACCACCACATCAGAAGCCACATCCAATGCAGGAAATTGATTAGAACAAGCACCTTTTCCAAAGGAAATCTTACCTAAGGTTTTGCCCACTAGACAACTCAGCTCAGCGACCACTGCTTCAGTTCGACACTTGACATTTCAAATTTCGCAATTTCGCAAAGTAATTCGCAAACAAATCAAACACATTACGCAACTAAGGACGTAGTAACAAAGCTAATTCACATTTAGTATTAAACTCAAATCCGTGAACACTAAACTTTAACAAAAGCAGAGAAATTACGTGACCAGCTTAACTCAGCAAACAATCAAATATCAAGGACGGATCATTACTCTAGAGATGTACATTTTTAAAATAAAAATTAACTAAAATCAACATAAGTTTATAAATTATAATATCAACCTAATCCACATATTATTATATCATGCACACTCTGTAGCCTAGTTAATAATATCTTTCCTAGGAATAAAAAAAAAGATTTGTAACCCACTAATCTTTCAAGAGGAGAATAAGACCCCGCCAGGAATCGGGTAAAAGAAGCTTTTAGGCTATGAGTCAAACCAACTATTTATTTTTTAGTACATTTTAGGTCGGTTGAGATGATACTTGGAGATTAATCTAATGGAATTAGGATCTGGTTTCGCTTATCAACAAATATTAATTGAATATACTATATATATTAAGATTTGTAGAGGTTAATGGGCCATCAATTATTAATCTTTAGAGAATGTGTGTAAGATTTGTCACACATAGGAAGTTGGGAGGGAGCTAAACTAATATATATGAAACTTAGGTCAATCCACTCATTGTCAATTGATTTTGAGTTGAAAACTCAAGAAACTTAACATATACTATAAGTCAATGTACTTTTGAAAATCTAAATTAGAAACACTAATTTTTATACATCAAAAAATGTTTTTCTTATCAACAACATTAACATAAACCACTATGTTGTGTCATTTTCTTTGAAAAACAGTATACATATAAGTTATATAAATCTATGTGGATTCAGAATTTTTATAGATATCCATATTATGGGCCTAAAGTGAGCCCAATTAGATGATTCAATCAATAAAATTAACATATTCGAAAACGGCGTGTAGTTCGTAGGCATACTTGGGAAATAAGAAGTTTGAGAAAACTTATGGAGACGGTTCGAAAATAACTTTTTTTGGATATAATTGGAAAATAGGATCAAGTTTCCAATTGGAAAGAAAATCAAATATTGTAAAGTGAATATTTTAGGTCGGCTTGAGATGAAAACCGGAGATTAACCAATTGGCAACTTGCAATAAATGATATTTTAGGCTGTAAATGGAGTTGATGACAATTAGGGTAATTAATTTGGAGATGGAAAACTTGGTGGGCAAGTCCCCTTCCTCTGTATTAATTGTGGAACATCACAAATTATTCAATTAGGGCTTTCCTTCTCATTTCTTCATGTCTCTCCTTATGAACCAGCCCCCGAAGCTATGCTTTGGGAAACCTGTGTTGGTAAGATCCTCTCCTCTTCACTCTAATGGCTTCTCACCGTCTTGCTTGCCGCAAACGCTTCCTTATGCCATCGTGTGCGCTGATCCTTGTAGACCACATCTTGTAAAAGTCGTGGTTAGGAGTAAATATGGTGACATGGATCCATCTGGAGAAAAGGCGCCTGTGGACTTGATGGAGAGAATGAAATTGATAGGAACATGCGATGGATGGTTAGCGAATTTACGGTGCCTCGACCTGCTGCATCTCCAAGAACACACGACTCCATGGCTCAAGTTTAGTGATAGCATAGGGACTATCTTGCCTCCATTTATAACTCTGCCTCTTTGCCAAACCCAAATGGTCACCAACGTGGCAATGTCCTCATCTTCTCCAGAGGAAGAGGATTGTGTTGTGGCTGTCATGTTATTGGGACCTCAGCTCAGCTTCTGCAGATCGGCTCACGCTGAAGAAAGATCCGACTGGATCAACATCAGAATCGCAAACCCTTGTTTCTTCTCCTCCCGTGTCATGTTTTCCAAGAAAGATGAACTGTTTCGTATCCCTGGATCTGGAGGCCACCTTATTGGATCATGGGATTCCCACGAACCGAAGAGCACACCTCAGATTCGGAGGTTTCGGTTTGAAAACGTTCCCAAGATGACAGAGACCAAACGGGAGCTCTTGGATTCTTGCTACACAAGCGAACACTTGGTGGAGTCAACATCCACAGGTGAAACTTTCTTGGTTAAGTGGTACAAGAAGACTGTTGCCAAGACCATTGAGAGAATGGAAACAGAAGCTTTAATGGTGTTCAAGATAGCAAATTGGGTTGGACCGGAACAGTCTCAGAGAACATGAATTAGATGTTCGTGTACGGATAAAATCTGATTTGTGTCCTATGTCCATACCTAAATTAAAAATGTAACAGTAAAATATTAAGATACATACCAAACCGATTGTGGTGGAGCACCATAGGTTTATATGACACTGTAACAACATATTATCGGGTGATCCCTGAGCAAAATCCATATTAACTTCCAAAGCACGTGAACACTAAATATTTTCTTTAGCAACAAAAAAAACACTAAATATATTTTTGTTATTTAATGTGGTAATGATCAACCTTGATTAAAATCGTACTAAGAAAAAAATCAACCTTCAGTTTCTCAATTCACAAAAATAAATTTTCATCTACTTGATTATATATAAATTGACTAAAGCTTAAAATGCGTTCACCTGATTTCTTAACCGCAAAATAAAATGATTGAACAAAGACAGAAATTTAATTATGTACAGTGTATAAAATTCATAGAAATTCTAAGTAAATATCATCTATAAGGCATATAGTTGCTTCAAAATGACATATCTTTGAATCATCATATGCCTTTTAAGCATTGGACAAGCTATATTCTGATCCCATACTTCCACCAAGAAAACCATAAATGTTTTTTTTTCTTTTCCCATTTTAGAAAAAAACAAAAAGCTTCACGCCACGTTTCGCTATAATAACGAACCTAAGTACTGACGTGGATGGTAAAATTGGACACGTCGTTCTCAACATATGGGCATTTTATTTTACTTAGACCATGAACAATGGTGTATCTTCGCATAAGTTCTTAAGTAATTAAAGCTCAAAAATAAATAAAAATTGGGCTTCATTCCGAAAATTGTATCTTAGAAAAGAACTTTAAATCATATGTTTAAGATATGTATCTTAGTGACACGCGTTTAAAGAAGAGTGGAAAAAAAATAAAACTTTTTTTTATGTTTCAATAAATCAAATAAAATTTTCATAAAATTAAAAAATAAGAACCTCATCAAAGATTTTACCATTGGAGGAGAAAAAATAAATTAGAAATTCTTAGATTAAATTCACAATAAAAAATTGTTAAGAACCTTACATGAGATTTACCATTGTTCATGCTCTTAGAATCATACCGGAGCTTGCAAAAGTTGGATTGGCGTCGTGGAAATGGAAGCTAAACCGGAGAAAATCGAAACGGCTTCGTTTATGTCTATATACTCACTGTTAGAAGGTTGTGTGCGTCTCTTCTTCGCCGGATTTTTAGGGTTCCCGTTAGAGATGGGTATAAGAGATAGCACCCTGTGTTAAAGTCTTTCATAAATTTAGATCGGTCCATTTGAAGGTCCACTAGCTCGTTTATTGATTAAATCGACGCCGTAATATGGAAATCTCCGACGATAAGATTAGATCTCAGAAGAAAAAAAGAAAAAAAGAAAACTTCTTTTCCCCAAAGAAGAAGGAAAGCTCGGCTAAACTGACTCTTATCTTAGTATACAAAGTTGAATGCGTCAAAATTGCTAATTAAAATGATCGTGTCAAGTTAATCGATTAGATTTTGATAGGTATTAAAAAATTCAACCAATTAGATTTTAATATAGTGTTTACATAAATTTAAAAATTAGTTTTAAAAACAAAAAAGAAAAATAAATTTACACTCATACTATTTGTAAATTTTGAACATTTTCTGTAAACCCACAAACTATTTGTTATTGTTGTTAAATGTGACTAGAGTTCTTACAGTTCTGTTAACCGACATAGCGATGGCGGGAACCATTTCCATACCGTGGCGGCGATAATCGTCGGCTCGGCGTTTTTCAACAAATTCAATTTACATTTTTCCGCCACGATTTTACGGTTTTGACGAAAAATACAATTTTACGGTTTTGGCGGAAAAACGCAATTTTACGGTTTTACCAAGAAAAAGCAATTTTACGGTTTTGGTGGAAAAACTTGATTTTGCGGTTTAAGACGGACAAACGTAATTTTGCGGTTTTTGCATAAAAACGCGATTTTCCGGTTTTGATGGAAAATTATAATTTTGCCAGAAAATAATATTTTAAATATTAGTATGTAATAAGAATAATAAACATAAGGGAAAATTCTATAAAAATACCTCAACTAATTTTCGATAAGCTTTTTAATACTCAAACTTTTTTGTTACCCAATTTAATACACGAACTAATTATTTTACCCATTTTAATACGTCAACTAACCATTTAACACTGTCGATTTAACAGAAGGGTAACCTCCGTTATTTTTTATTTTTTAATAATAAAATATTAATATTTTAATTAAAAAACTTTAAAAATCCCTAAAATTCAACAAAAAATATAAAAAATTTCAGATAAAAAATTTATAATTTCAATTTTAAATATCAGAAAAATAAAATTTAAAAATTATAAAAATGTAAAATTTAAAAACTTGAAAGTTTTACATTATGAAATGTGTTGTTTACTTATTTAATGAAAAATAATTAAGTAAAAAAGAGAAAAATGGTTTACATGATAAGAAATTATTTTTAATCACAAAAGTTTTCTGTACTTTTAAAAAATTGTTTAAGTTGATGACTTATTTAATAAAAAAGTAAAACGATTGCGAGTTCAACAAATATAGTACAAATTTCACTTTTATATGTAAGCTTGTAGGAGAGTGAAAAGTGAAATTTGTACTCTCCTACAAGCCTACATACAAAAATAAAATTTGTACTACATTTTGTTTGAACTTACAATCATTTTACTTTTTTATTAAATCAGTCATCAACTTAAACAATTTTTTTTATAGTATTAAAACTTTTGTGACTAAAAATAATTTCTTATCATGTAAACCATAAAAAAATAAGTATCAGATTTTTTCTCTTTTTTACTTAATTATTTTTCATTAAATAGGTAAACAACACATTTTTATAATGTAAAACTTTCAAGTTTTTAAATTTTAAATTTTTATAATTTTTAAATTTTAATTTTTCTGATATTTAAAATTGAAATTATAAATTTTTTATCTGAAAGTTTTTTTTCTTAATTTTTTAAAAAATTTAGAAATTTTTTAGAATTTGTTTTTGAATTTTAGGAATTTTTAAAGTTTTTTTAAATTTATTATTATTTTTTAATTAAAATATTAATATTTTATTATTAAAAAATAAAAAGATAACGGAGGTTATCCTTCCGTTAAATCGACAGTGTCAAATGGTTAGTTGACGTATTAAAATGGGTAAAATAATTAGTTCGTGTATTAAATTAGGTAAAATAATTAGTTCGTGTATTAAATTAGGTAAAATAATTAGTTCGTGTATTAGATTAGGTAAAATAATTAGTTCGTGTATTAAATTAGGTAACAAAAAAGTTTGAGTATTAAAAAGCTTATCGAAATTTAGTTGAGGTATTTTTATGGAATTTTCCCTAAACATAATTTTAGATAGGTTTCTATCATAAGGCGTATTTTAGTCTTTTGGTTTTTTTAGATACAAAATTTGTATTCTAACTCTACTTTTTTTTAACATCTCAAATATCCAGATTTTTTAGATTTTACATCGAGATACAGCATCCAGATACTGATTATAAAGTGTTCAAACAAACAACATATGAGCATTTGAATCCAGATACAACATCTGAATTCAAAAACGAACAGTGCCTTAGCTTAAATAAACGTGAACACCATCAATGGGCTTATGAATCAAAATCCCACTCTTTTCCAACTTCGTTCTTTATTCACATACATGAGAAGATGATGTGATAATTATAATTTAAGTTCCGACAATAACCTCAACAATAGATAAAAAATTCAATCAATAAATTTATATTCTAACAACCCTCCTAAACTATCAATTTCATGAAATTTCATTGATTCGAAGGTTGAAAAATTGAAGAGCACAATCTTATTCTAAAAAGCTTCAGGAATGTGCTTGAACTTCAAAATGTGGACCTTTACAATAACTCGTTCGCTTGTTTCCATTATATCAATATAGAAAATCCCAATGCTACGTGACTTAAAAATGTGAGACCCATCAATCATCACATGAGTAAAAACTTCTTACTGCACTTTCTAAGACTCCGATTGGTTTAAACGCAGTTTCTACGTCTACGTTTGTTTTTACACGAAGAAAATAACTAATAACTTTGATATATATGATTTTTTTTTTTGTTAAAATTCTGCAAATCGTAAACGCAAAAACAAACAGAATGAGAATTTTTTTTTTATGTTTGGAATTTACGTTTACACTCAATAAAATGTTTTGCTTAAAATGTTGAAAGACATGATATTTTTAAAAAAAAAAATTATATGATAAATATGAAGATTAACGTAAAAGCAAACCAACAAAATTGATGTCTAAATCCGATAAAACATTGACAAGTAACAAACTTGAACTAGCGGCTTCGAATGGTCCAAATCGGTCCATACCTAAATGGGCTGGGCCAAAATAGATATCCTGGCCCATCACAACAACCATATATCTTACCATTCTCACTGCATGTCAATGTATATCCAGTTATCAGGAATCATTCATTGCTACTTCTTTAGCAAAAAAAAAAAAAATCATTCATTGCTACTTTAGGTTCATTTTCTGTAATCTCTTTCATTCGATTTTCACTCGACCATTTCGTTAGAATTTTGACATCCTATTTATATCATAATATTCCAAGCGTCATAGATTTGGACTTTACTTTAAACAAAAGTTAAAACACACTGGAAAATATTTACGATCAAACTAAAAATTCTCATAACGGACCATTGACAAGCAGAACATAATAAATAAGGATACATATAAACGCTGTGTTTAGTTGTGTTGATTTTATCCATCTACGAATAATATATATGTAAAATATATAATTATTATATGGTATAAATTACAGTCTATATATATATATATTATAAATTTATAATACAGACAAAAACGTACGTATACACAGTACACACTCATACAGCACGCTTGTGGTACAAAAATCGAAAACTCTATAATAAACTAGACTTGCGGGAGAAGGTCAAATTTTAATTATGCAATTGCAAAACAAATCTGATTGTACAGTTTCAGAAAATCGTAAACCCATATTTTGTCTGCAGTTTGTCTATACATATATCAAGTTTGGTTGTCAGGTGAGAGAGACAGATAAAAACTGGAATTTTTTCTTTTATTTCTGGGACCACTTCATTTAAATCCATCTGTTTATGTTCACTTTCTCTCAGGTGCTTTTTCTTCTTCTATAATTGAACGAATGATAAATAAAACTTGTAGTTGCATGTTGTCTTTAAATGCAATTTCAAGAATATTCTCCATAACAAACATTCTCTCCGTTTCAAGTAGTCTTTCGCATAAAACCAGATTTTAAAACCCGAACAGAACCGATTTAAAATAACCAGTTGGGATCGGTTATAACCTATTTATCCGATGGTATTATGTTTTAGATATGTGGGTATCAGATCGATTCCGGTTCCTACCCGAAACCGCTCGATTAACCAAAACCAAAAAACACAAACCCCTATTTAGCCACTTACCCTTAGTCGGTTCGCATGTCCTTCGAGGTTCACGTATATCAACTCGAGTCGAATAAAATTCCCAACTAGAAAGTTGAAACCCTTACCTAATATCGCCGATTGCTTGGTGTCGTTGCCATCAGCGTCGTTGAGAAACCAATCGGAGGTATGTGTCGTCCTTCCCTACTCTTGTCTTTCTAATCTTTGTCGATTCTCCGTTCTCGAATATCGATTATCGATTGTGGTAAACTGCTACTGTGTGTGTTTTTGTAAATCGTGTTTGTCTGATTTTGAAGGTCTCTCTCTCCCTCCCTCTTTGTTCCTTATATATGCGATTGTCTCTCGAATTATCTGATGCTTAATCCAACTTTCACATTTCTAATTTTTCATTTATTGATACCTAATTCCTTGAATCAAGAATTTCATGATTGACGTGTTGATGTGCACTGAGCAATGGTTGAAATGTGAAATTCACCTCAATGATAAAGGAGACTTAACAATTAAAAGTTTGCTTTTGGATGTATGGATGCAAGATGAACTTATCAGAGGTAATTTCTTTCTTTTCAACTCTCTTTTAAATCAAATTTATAATTTTGATTCCTAAGCTTATGTTCTTTCATTTTTCTATAGAGTTTGAACATGAATTCAACTTCCCATGACCCCGAGAATGAGGTAAGCAAGTCTATCTTTTATTGATTTCTTGTTGTTCTTTATGCCTTTGACTCTCAGATTTACTATTTTCGGTTTATAGGAGACATAAGAGTGAAGAGCAAAAGAAATTTGATGTTGAAGGGTTACACCTTTAGGTCATTTACCATTTCAAATCGTACTCTCGTATGTTTTATTATTATGTTTGAATTTCGTCTCTAGTCTCTACTTTATCCTTTGTGTGACTGTTTCAAGAACTTTGTATTTGAATTTTCTACTTTAAAACAATATTTTCTGTTTAATCTGGTTCGGTCATTTTGCTTGAAATAAGGTACTTTGCTTGAAATCGGTTATTTTGTCTTTATTTCGGATATCTCAACATGATTCGGGTACAAATGGGTATTAATTACCCGACCCGACCCGATTACCAACAAAAAAAATAAATTTGGAACTATAAAAAAACGACATCTCAGCTAGCTGCAGGAACCTGTACACACACAAACAATGCAACAATATACAAGGTATAAAAAAGAGAAAATTTTACCCATTAACAGAAAACATACAAATAAATTAAAAGTAAGTTTGAACTAACTTGACTTAAAAAATATGTGGAAATCATAGTTCAAAAATATATATATATATATATATATGTGGCAATTAAAAAACTTTACTTTGAAATTGATTTTTTCTTAACTTTACTTTGAAAAAAGAAATGTGAATTAAGGGAAAAAGAAAAACTCAGTTTAGCAATATATCAAATATTTATTTTCGAAGTCAGTTATGATGTTTCATTTGTATACTAATGACAACTTTACTTTTAAATAATTGACTTTAAAATTATTTGTAGATTACAATAACAACTTTACTTTAAATTAGTTTGATTCATCATAAAAAATTAATATACTAAGCTCCAGGTCTGATGTACCACCATGTCTTTCAACGATCCATAGGACCATATCTTACGCTTCTTCTAGTTATAACTTATAAAGTATGGAATCAACAACTTGAGATTAATAATAGATCGTTGAGAGGATCTTTTAGGAAAATCTCTTTCTCTTTTGGGACTGGTCATTTGTGGAGTTTTCTTGAAACTATGAGTTGGGAAATAAATGTTTAATGATTTCATTGCAACATTTTGTATAAATTTATCTCAGTTACCTTTAATTGAATCGATTAAAAAATATATATCACTGAATTTCAATAGTCAAATATGAACAGAATTGACATTCAACTATTTTAAAAATTATATGAGAAACTTAAATGATATTTAACCTAAAAAGGAGAAAATAGTACTAATTAATTCCTACCTTAAAACATGTGGTTGTGTCAATCCATGCAATAGATAGACATCCTAGAACCAGATAAAATATCCAAGATCCAATATGATTTGATATAATCATGTCTGAAAACAAGTTTTCAAAAATAAATGATTCGCCTCTGACTTATATAAATGGGTATCCAAATCTGGTCTAATTACAGTTACATATAAATTAATTATGATGTATATATTATTAATTTAGAGGGTTATAAATTTATTAAAAACATCTAAAATAGCAAATAAACAAGTTTTAAAGTAAAACATTATAAAATAATATAATTTGAAATAAAATACAACCATGATAAAACTATTTACAGAATATAAACAACTTATCCTCAGAATACAAAATTTCTATACCCGAAAAATCCGGAACCGAACGATTCTTACCCGGAAACGATCCGAATATCCGAATACCTAAAACTTGTTTCAAGTATCCTTTTAGAAAACCTTTTTTTACCAAATAAATATTGTTTAATGATTTCAGTGCAACTTTTTGTATATATTTATCTCTTAAAGGGGCAATTGGCAAATTACCCTAATTAACATTTGTAATTTGAAAAATACACAGTTTTAATTTTTTATTACTAAATTTATTGATATATAAAAAAGACTATTTTGATCAGGATATAATAATACGTATATTTATATATAAAATTAAAATCAAAAATTTAATATATTATAGAAATTTAATTAGATAGATCTTAGGATTTTTTCTAAAATTTATATTTATATGAATCTTTTAATTAGTTAAATCTTATATCCAATAAAACTTAATATTTGAGAAATGTCTATAAAAATTTAAAATTAGTTTTAGTAGAATCATCTACAAATAAGTATAAAATATAGAAAAATCTTAGGATTAATTTTTTTTTTCCTATGAAAAATATATTTTTGTAGAATATTTTATAGATTAGTATAAAATTAAGAATTTGGAATTTTTAAATAAAGTAAAATATAAATAGATATTATATAGTTTCAAAATGTTATTTTATTTTTGTTTTATTAAATAATTTATAAATTATAAGAATTCAAAATAAAGTTAATTTAGTCATTTCATATATAATTGATTCTAAATTTTTTCAAAAAAATAATAGAGGTGTAGTTTTCAAATTATAAACTAGTTTTGATGTATTTTTCTAAATTTTCTCTTAATTGAATTGATAAAAAAATAATAAATATCACTAAATTTCAATAGTCAAATACGAACATTCATATCAAAAGCAAATCAAAGTTTTACTTATATCAGAAAAAAATGAACATATTTATCCTGTCCTTATTTTTGGGATACTCCTCCTTTTTAATTTTAACAATAAAAACAAATTACAATTCTCAAAAATATTAATAAACTAAGGCTTTTTTTGCAAAAATACCATCATTAAGTTTTTCTTTGCAAAACTACAATAAAATCATATTTTTCCAAAAATATCACATAACTAAAATTAAACCTTAAACCCTCAAAACTAAACCTTAAACCCTAAAAATAAACCCTAAACCCTCAAAACTATACCATAAACCCAATATACTAAATCCAAACTTAAATATTTAAATTATAAACTTTTAAAAAACATTTTTAAAGTTTATACTATTTTTGAAAAAAAAACTTAATGATGATATTTTTGAAACAAAAACTTATTTTAGTGTTATTTTAGGGTATTTCTATTTTAAACCATATAATTAACGTATTTACTATTAAACGGAGCAAGATTTTAAAGAAAAAATTAATGAAACTATTAAACACTTTGCGAAGGTGATTTTCTCTCTCTCTCTCTCTCTATATATATATATATATAATCTTCCGAATGGTATGCCTCATTTTCACTCTATCTATGTGTATATATTTAGCTTTTGAATGGTCTATGCTTCATTCTGAGAAAAAGACAAAAGATAGGAAAGATAACTCTCCTCTCTGCTCTCTAGTAATAAAATAATGTAATTTTCTAGTAATAAAGTAAGGTAATTTTCTCTCTATATATTTAGTAACTATGCTTTTTTAATAAGAGACAAAAGATACTATGTGCTTCTTATTGGCTTCCATCTGAATGATATAGAAACGTATACATACGCTCATACAAAACTATTTAGTCTGACATTTGGTTTAAACGATGGTACACAAAAATGTGGACAACTGTATCAGAAATTTCAATTTCAGAGTATGAATTTTTATTGATGAATGAAAGTCCAAAAGTTTCCTTTTTGATCATATGTTGAAAGTATGACCTTTCTCTTGTTTAACCTAGTATAGAAATGTTTTTTTTGGAACTATAAAAAAACAACGTCTCAGCTGCAGCCAGAAACCTGTACACACACAAACAATACAACAATATATAAGGTATAAGAAAGAGAAAAACCCATTAACAGAAAACATACAAATAAATTAAAAGTAAGTTTGAACTAACTTGACTTAAAAAATATGTGGAAATCATAGTTCAAAAATATATATATATATATATATATGTGGCAATTAAAAAACTTTACTTTGAAATTGATTTTTTCTTAACTTTACTTTGAAAAAAGAAATGTGAATTAAGGGAAAAAGAAAAACTCAGTTTAGCAATATATCAAATATTTATTTTCGAAGTCAGTTATGATGTTTCATTTGTATACTAATGACAACTTTACTTTTAAATAATTGACTTTAAAATTATTTGTAGATTACAATAACAACTTTACTTTAAATTAGTTTGATTCATCATAAAAAATTAATATACTAAGCTCCAGGTCTGATGTACCACCATGTCTTTCAACGATCCATAGGACCATATCTTACGCTTCTTCTAGTTATAACTTATAAAGTATGGAATCAACAACTTGAGATTAATAATAGATCGTTGAGAGGATCTTTTAGGAAAATCTCTTTCTCTTTTGGGACTGGTCATTTGTGGAGTTTTCTTGAAACTATGAGTTGGGAAATAAATGTTTAATGATTTCATTGCAACATTTTGTATAAATTTATCTCAGTTACCTTTAATTGAATCGATTAAAAAATATATATCACTGAATTTCAATAGTCAAATATGAACAGAATTGACATTCAACTATTTTAAAAATTATATGAGAAACTTAAATGATATTTAACCTAAAAAGGAGAAAATAGTACTAATTAATTCCTACCTTAAAACATGTGGTTGTGTCAATCCATGCAATAGATAGACATCCTAGAACCAGATAAAATATCCAAGATCCAATATGATTTGATATAATCATGTCTGAAAACAAGTTTTCAAAAATAAATGATTCGCCTCTGACTTATATAAATGGGTATCCAAATCTGGTCTAATTACAGTTACATATAAATTAATTATGATGTATATATTATTAATTTAGAGGGTTATAAATTTATTAAAAACATCTAAAATAGCAAATAAACAAGTTTTAAAGTAAAACATTATAAAATAATATAATTTGAAATAAAATACAACCATGATAAAACTATTTACAGAATATAAATAATTATGGTGACAGGAACTCCAAAAATTCCATAAAATAATAATAGGGGCAATTGGCAAAGTACCCTAATTAACTTTTGTAATTTGAAAAATACACTACTTTAATTTTTTTTTATTACTAAATTTATTAATAAATAAAAAGAATATTTCGACCAGATTTTAATAATACATATTTTTATAAATTAAAATAAAAATCGAAAATTAAATATATGAGAGATATTTAATTAGTAAATCTTAGGATTTTTTCTAATTTATATATTTATATAAATATTTTAATTAGATAAATATTAAATCAGATAAAAATTAATATTTGAGAAATGTCTATACAAATTTAAAACTAATTTTAGTAGAATAATCTATAGATAAGTATATAATATACTAAAATTTTATAATTTAATTTTTCTTTTTTCCCTATGAAAAATATATTTTTGTAGAATATTTTATAGATTAGTATAAAATTAAGATTTTAGAATTTATAAATAAAGTAAATTCTAAATATATATTATTTAGTTTCAAAATGCTATTTTATTTTGATTTTATTATAGAATTTTAAATTATAAGAATTCAAATTAAGGTTAATTTAATCATTTCATATATAAGTAATTCTAAAAAAATTAGAAAATAATAAAGGTGTAGTTTTCAAATTATAAACTAGTTTTGATGTATTTTCCCAAATTTTCTCATAATAATATAAGAAAGTTTTAAATAATCCTATACAAATATATGGTCTCATTAATATAATAAAATAATAATTATTATATTCTCCTTTCATTTCACATAGTAATATAGATGCAAATTCTATTATGTTTTAAATTTTTGATAAAAAGTTAATTATTGTTTTTTTAATTATTTTTAACCATTTATATTATGTAAATAGTTTTATCATGTTTGTATTTTATTTTAAATTCTATTATTTTATAATAATTTTTATTTAAAACTTGTTTAGATGCTATTTTTAGATGTTTTCATAAATTAATAACTCTCAAACTACATACAAAAAATATATGTGAACAGCTTAATATAAAAAATGGAAAGGGGGAGGGGTATAATGTAAACTTAAAATTTTAGAGAAAACAAAAAATATAATCCAAAATCTAGTTTACTATTAAAGAAAACTCAAATCCGTCGACAATAAATTTCAACAAAAGCAGAGAAATTACGTGAACAACCTCGCAGCAAACAATCAAGTATGTGAGAGCAGAAACGGGGTATTAATAATCAACTTATTAATCTCACCATTTTATTAGTGATAATTCGTACAAAGGCTTTAGCTACCATTTTAGTATAACAAAGCTAATTCACACTGTTTAATACTAATTCACACTGTTTAATACTAATTCGTACAAAGGCTTTGAGTACCATTTTGATTTAATTAGTGAACAACTTGGTTTTAATCTCTTGGTTAAACATTGTGAAATAGCTTTCGCATGAGGTGAATTCGTACAAAGGCTTTGACTACCATTTTATTTTTGGGTCTCAAATGAGAGTACAAGTCCACTTGGAAAAGTTAAGTTAAGAAGCGCGTGGAAATGAGTGGCTAAATGCCTAAATCTCAGTGTACACGTGTGACGTGTCATTTCTCTAGAAAATTGCCACCGTTTAGTCTACCGCCGGAGTTTCTTTTCTCTGCCGAATCACAACAGCTACGTGTCAGAAGACCAGAAGAATTAATTGTAAGCTGCAGACAAAATATGGGCTCGACGATTCTCTACAATTGTACAATCAGATTTAACTCTGCAATTGTACGTACAATCAGATTTTAAAATTTTCCCTATTTCTATTGTATTTACATAATTAAAATAAAACAACAATGAGATGTTATATAGTACTTGCTAGAACTGCTACGATTATTAACCAGAAATAGCTGGCGTTTCTTACGAGAATATTATATCCCGTTTCACTAAATAATTTTATGTTTGAGATAAATAGTTATTTTTTTTCTCATAAATAAAAGCTTGTGAAAGTTCAAAAAAAAAAAAAAAAAAGAGCTTGTGCAGAGAGAGTATGCTGCCAAGTCTTGTATACTCAGAGATCCGAGGAACCTTGATTAAAAGTGGATTATAAAAACAGGATTTTTTGTTTGTTTACTTGTGGGACCATTTCATTTAAACCCCTTTTTGTTTACTCTCTCTCAGGTCCTTTTTTTTTCTTCTTGAAGACTTGAACAATTAATTGATAACACTTGTAAGTTGTAACTGCATGTTGTCTTTGAACCCCAAAACATAGCGGCTCATGTTGTCTTTAAATGCCATTGCAAGAATATTCTCCATAACACAATATTCTTTCCGTTTTACATTAAACATCATTTTATGATATCAATGTAATTTTTTTGTATAAATTTATTTCTTTTATCTTTGATTAAATTAACGAAAGTAATGAATATCAATTAATTTCAATAATCAATTACGAGTAAAGTTGAACATTTAACTATTTTTCTTAAATTATGTGAAAAATCTTAAACGTCATTTAAACTATAACAAAGAATGATGTATACCGATTCCTACTTTAAAACATGAGCTAGGTTGTGTCAATCCATACACCCTTAACAACGTAGACATATTTATAAGTTATTGCATATTTTATTTCAAAAGAAAATGAATCTAAAATTATAAATCTACCGTCATAGTTTCTATTAACATTGATGCGGGGGTTATAATTAATTCAAAATTGTGCATGTATGAATTTTGTTTTTTCCCACCCTTATTTTCGGGTCTTCGATTATTAAAAAGTAATAAACAACAAAATTGACTATAGATCGTTTATACTACTTGGGTTTTAGATAGTTGATATTCAAAGAATTTAAATTATCAGCTTTTTAATATTATGTTTCACGTGTCCAGATTTTTTTGTATCTTTGCACGTACCCAAATTTGTGTGTCTTTCTAAATAGAGCTAGGAGGAATATCATACACGAACCATGAATCAATCAAAAATGTGAATATTATATATATATATATAGAAGCCATTTGGCAAGGAACCAAACTTTAGAATATCTTTGAACACAAAAATAAAGAAGAAAAAGCAGAGAAATTTCCGTCTTTGATTTGGAGCATCAAATTATTATTTTTCTTTTTCTGGTCAGAGGAGCATCAAACTTGTAAACAAAAAAAAATCCACCAAAATTGAATGTATAGTTAGTACTTACTACTTAGTACTGAAGCATGGGGAAAAAGTCAAAACAGAGCCAACAACCATTTAAAATAAAATAAAATAATAATAAAAAAAAAACAATAACGTTTCAAAGGTAACTTAAGTCGACAAGAAAATCTAATTATAAAAGAAACAACGCCCCTGCAACTGCAAGCACGTACGGCTCTGTGATCTCGACTATCAAGAAATGTTTGTTTATCATCATTTTAAGTAACTAACACAGACATGTGTACGTTAAACTTTTAACACTCTATAGAGTTCATGCATGGTTATCCTCGCTCTCGCTCTCTCTGCATGCACGTTACCCCCACAGCTTTTTCTGCTTTTACAAATATAAAATATTTTTTTAGTTTGGTTCAGTTTAAAAAACTATAAATATAAAATGTCAAACTCGAATAATGTACTCAGTATTTTCTATACTATCAAGATATAAAATGTTTATCTCTCTTTTTTTTGGTTTTTTTGAACTTTAAATGTTTATCTCTTTATGAAAAAGACGAAACTAGCTAGGACTAAATATAGAGAGGTTTAAGGAGTGCTAGCATGATGTTTATCTTTTCTTTCTTGAATTTATTTAGTACATTTTCATATGAGAAACATGCATGTAAATAATGCTTCAAAGATAACAAGACGTTTATGCTTTTAAAAAAAAAAATTATGTTATTATTTAATTGCCCAAAAAGGCTGATCGGGATTGAGAATACAAGGCATCGGCGGGACAAAAGTTCCCCGGAGAAACAGAGAGGAAAACTATAAGGAAAAAGACGTTTATGCTTTAGATTTGTCCAACAAGTATTTCACTGGTAACAAGATGTTTATGCTTTAGATAATTATATTTATGCTTTAGATTTGTCCAACAACCATGTTAACACAAAAAACAAAAAAAAAAGACCGATTACAAGATGACGTCCCTGCAAGCACGTACGGCTCTGTAATGTTTAAATTTTAACACTCAAGGGTTCATGAATCATGGTTATCCTCACTCTCTCTCCATTCACCATGTTTTGTCTCCCTAGAGCTTTTTCTGCATTCTTTCTTTTCTTTTTTTATTCTAAAATAATTTTCTGCTTTCTTTCTTAAATTTTGTGTTCTAATTTTTGGAATTTTCAAAATCTCAAAGGTTTTTTGTTTTTTTTTTACCTTATTTACTTTCAAAGTTTCAAAGGTTATTGTATTGAAACTTACAGTAAAATAGACGTCATCTTCAGAACATATCTTTGGTTATAGCACATATATAACATATATACATCTCGTTAGCAAAAAAAAAAAAAAAAAAAACATATATACATCTCTATATATAGACAATGGGTTTCAGTAAAATCATTTCTCTCACACACACACAACTTCTAAATTACAGCAAAATGAATTTCTCTCTCAATTCAACTTTTCTTCCATCGTTCAACTCTAAACTTTCCTTCCCAACTTCTTCACGACCCGTTACCATTTCTTTCTCTCCCAAAAAGGTTCTCTTTACAGTTAANCAAAAAAAAAAAAAAAAAAGAGCTTGTGCAGAGAGAGTATGCTGCCAAGTCTTGTATACTCAGAGATCCGAGGAACCTTGATTAAAAGTGGATTATAAAAACAGGATTTTTTGTTTGTTTACTTGTGGGACCATTTCATTTAAACCCCTTTTTGTTTACTCTCTCTCAGGTCCTTTTTTTTTCTTCTTGAAGACTTGAACAATTAATTGATAACACTTGTAAGTTGTAACTGCATGTTGTCTTTGAACCCCAAAACATAGCGGCTCATGTTGTCTTTAAATGCCATTGCAAGAATATTCTCCATAACACAATATTCTTTCCGTTTTACATTAAACATCATTTTATGATATCAATGTAATTTTTTTGTATAAATTTATTTCTTTTATCTTTGATTAAATTAACGAAAGTAATGAATATCAATTAATTTCAATAATCAATTACGAGTAAAGTTGAACATTTAACTATTTTTCTTAAATTATGTGAAAAATCTTAAACGTCATTTAAACTATAACAAAGAATGATGTATACCGATTCCTACTTTAAAACATGAGCTAGGTTGTGTCAATCCATACACCCTTAACAACGTAGACATATTTATAAGTTATTGCATATTTTATTTCAAAAGAAAATGAATCTAAAATTATAAATCTACCGTCATAGTTTCTATTAACATTGATGCGGGGGTTATAATTAATTCAAAATTGTGCATGTATGAATTTTGTTTTTTCCCACCCTTATTTTCGGGTCTTCGATTATTAAAAAGTAATAAACAACAAAATTGACTATAGATCGTTTATACTACTTGGGTTTTAGATAGTTGATATTCAAAGAATTTAAATTATCAGCTTTTTAATATTATGTTTCACGTGTCCAGATTTTTTTGTATCTTTGCACGTACCCAAATTTGTGTGTCTTTCTAAATAGAGCTAGGAGGAATATCATACACGAACCATGAATCAATCAAAAATGTGAATATTATATATATATATATAGAAGCCATTTGGCAAGGAACCAAACTTTAGAATATCTTTGAACACAAAAATAAAGAAGAAAAAGCAGAGAAATTTCCGTCTTTGATTTGGAGCATCAAATTATTATTTTTCTTTTTCTGGTCAGAGGAGCATCAAACTTGTAAACAAAAAAAAATCCACCAAAATTGAATGTATAGTTAGTACTTACTACTTAGTACTGAAGCATGGGGAAAAAGTCAAAACAGAGCCAACAACCATTTAAAATAAAATAAAATAATAATAAAAAAAAAACAATAACGTTTCAAAGGTAACTTAAGTCGACAAGAAAATCTAATTATAAAAGAAACAACGCCCCTGCAACTGCAAGCACGTACGGCTCTGTGATCTCGACTATCAAGAAATGTTTGTTTATCATCATTTTAAGTAACTAACACAGACATGTGTACGTTAAACTTTTAACACTCTATAGAGTTCATGCATGGTTATCCTCGCTCTCGCTCTCTCTGCATGCACGTTACCCCCACAGCTTTTTCTGCTTTTACAAATATAAAATATTTTTTTAGTTTGGTTCAGTTTAAAAAACTATAAATATAAAATGTCAAACTCGAATAATGTACTCAGTATTTTCTATACTATCAAGATATAAAATGTTTATCTCTCTTTTTTTTGGTTTTTTTGAACTTTAAATGTTTATCTCTTTATGAAAAAGACGAAACTAGCTAGGACTAAATATAGAGAGGTTTAAGGAGTGCTAGCATGATGTTTATCTTTTCTTTCTTGAATTTATTTAGTACATTTTCATATGAGAAACATGCATGTAAATAATGCTTCAAAGATAACAAGACGTTTATGCTTTTAAAAAAAAAAATTATGTTATTATTTAATTGCCCAAAAAGGCTGATCGGGATTGAGAATACAAGGCATCGGCGGGACAAAAGTTCCCCGGAGAAACAGAGAGGAAAACTATAAGGAAAAAGACGTTTATGCTTTAGATTTGTCCAACAAGTATTTCACTGGTAACAAGATGTTTATGCTTTAGATAATTATATTTATGCTTTAGATTTGTCCAACAACCATGTTAACACACACAAAAAAAAAAGACCGATTACAAGATGACGTCCCTGCAAGCACGTACGTCTCTGTAATGTTTAAATTTTAACACTCAAGGTTGCATGGTTATCCTCACTTTCTCTGCATTCACCACGTTTTGTCTCCTCAGAGCTTTTTCTGCGTTCTTTCTTCTTTTTTAATTTTAAAATAATTTTCTGCTTTCTTTCTTAAATTTTGTGTTCTAATTTTTGGAATTTTGAAAATCTCAAAAGGTTTTTTTTGTTTTTGTACCTTATTTACTTTCAAAGTTTCAAAGGTTATTGTATTGAAACTTAAAGTAAAACAAAACATATATACATCTCTATATATAGACAATGGGTTTCAGTAAAATCATTTCTCTCACACACACACAACTTCTAAATTACAGCAAAATGAATTTCTCTCTCAATTCAACTTTTCTTCCATCGTTCAACTCTAAACTTTCCTTCCCAACTTCTTCACGACCCGTTACCATTTCTTTCTCTCCCAAAAAGATTCTCTTTACGGTTAACTACACAAAAAAAGAAAGATTGATCAAACGCTTCAAAGATGAGGCTGATTCCTTTTATGAACGTAAGCTACGTGACCTTCCACCTAAAGAAAAAAAGGAAGCAGCTACTGCTTGGATCCATGAATACATGCAAGAGAAGAAGGATTTGAAGGAGCCTGAGGTGATAAACTTTGGAGACGTTCTAGGAAGAGGCAAGCATGATCTAATCACTTTCATGCTCATGGAAATTGGGGTCCTACCTGAGGAGACCAAGACAGAGGAGGAGAAGAAGCTGGAGGAGAAGAAGCTGGAGGAGAAGAAGAAGGAGGAGGAGGAGAAGATGAAGAAGCTGGAGGAGGAGAAGATGAAGAAGCTGAAGGAGGATGCGGAATATGAAGAATTCTATTTGAAGGAAGGAAAGGAGGAGGAAGAGAGGAAAAAGATGGAAGAGGAGGAGGAGAAGATGAAGAAGCAGAAGGAGGATGCGGAATATGAAGAATACTATCTGAAGGAAGGAAAAGAGGAGGACGAGAGGAAAAAGATGGAAGAGGAGGAGGAGAAAATGAAGAAGCAGAAGGAGGATGAGGAATACAATTTGAAGGTTGGAAAGGAGGAGAAAGAGAGGAAAAACATGGCTTAAACCCATGTGGCTTTAAGCCATCATGTGTTTTGTTTAAGCCCCAATTTCTCTGTTTTATTGTTTTGTTAGGGATGTGTCGCTCTAAGCCATCAATCTCTTAATCTACTTATGTTCAATTTCTTGTTTAATCCTTGTTATTTTCTATCATATGTCTACTCTGTTTTATTACCATTTGTCTAAATTAATCTCGATTTTCAATTGGTTAATCCTATTTTTTTTTACCATTTTTCCAAAAATGAAGCCTGAAAGCATTAAAATTTCAAAGTTAAATAAATTTAAATTTAAAAAAAATTTAAAGCCAATGACATTAATTATGGGTTCAAAATAAATTTATAATTGAAGAGACCAAATAAGAGTAATTTTTCTCAGTTACCAAAACAAGTAATTTTGGTTCCATTTTGGTTTCTCAGCTGATTTTTATGTTAAGAAGGTTTACTTTATGAGGTTCTGCGACGAGACTTCTGTGGACGAGGTCCAATCTAAATCCTGATCCATGAGAGAGACGATCATCAGTTGCACATATTTGCTATGTCAATTTGATACTCAATCTATTGTTATACACATAATCGTACTCAAAAACAAAGTCTTGTTTTCCATTTGAACTCTCTGTACAGGTTCTGAGGTTTTATTTTCTATTGAAATAGAAAGAAAAAGCAAATGCCACCAGACTCAAAAATGGGCATTGGATTAGTTGTCTCCTTTGTTGCAAAACTGTAGGTGCCTTGAGTTAGAAGAAAGGGCTTTGAGAACCGAAAAGAGTTACAATGAGTTAGAATTAGAGACTCGGAAACGGATAAGGAGTTTCAATCACTTGAATTGAGGTTTAAGGAGTTTCAGTCACTTGAATTGAGGTCTAAGGAATTGGAATCGGACAAGTTAGTAGTGGAGAAAGAGTTGAGGAATCTGAAAGAAACTGAGGAAGATTCCTTAATTTAGCAGATGATGGTGAACAGAGCATTGGAGTTTGAGAAACAGAGATAAACGTTTGAGATTTGCAGAGATTAAAGAGGTCTATAACAACAGAGAAAATCCATTCTTTTCTACTCCTCCATCTCCATGACTTTGGGAATAATCGTCATGGTGAACATGTTCGCAATGATGGATCACAAATCTTATGGTATAAGTCAAAAGCTAGTTTCTTATGATAACGGTTTTGTTTTGTGTGGAAATTTGAGGCCGGTTGGTGATGAAAACCGGGGATTAACCAAAGTATTTGACCGAAGGAATTTTGGGTTTCTAGGGACTGAATTTGCTTTTAGGGTGTAAAATGGAATAACATTATATGCATTATGATAATGATTGAAGCATAAGATTCGAATCTTTGTTGATAAAAGAATTGTTAATTCGGTTTAGCTCTAAACCGGGTTATTACAAACTCACAAGGAATCTTGGTTTTCTTAAGGACTGAATTTGCTTTTCGGTACTGCAAATGGATAATGTGATTAAAACATAAGAGATTCGAATATTTGTTGATGAAGGAATATTTAATTCAGTTTATCTAAACCGGATTATACAAGTCACAAATTGAATTTAGGGACCGATACAATGATCTTGAAACGGAAAATTGCAAAACCAGGAAAGTATGAGAGATGCTCGAAACAACTCTTCCAGTTCTATAACAACAGAGAAAATCCATTCTTCTCTACTCCTCCATCTCCATGACTTTGGGAATAATCATAATGGTGAACAAATTTTATGGTATAAGTCAACAGCTAGTTATGATAACGGTTTAGTTTTGTGTGTAAATTTTAGGCCGGTTGGTGATGAAAACATGATATATGCTTTTAGGGTGTAAATTAACATGATATGCGTTATGGTAATGATTGAAGCATAAGATTCAAATCTTTGTTGATAAGAGAATGGTTAATTCGGTTTAGCTCTAAACCGGGTTATTACAAACTCACAAGGAACCTTAAGAGATTCGAATATTTTTTGATGAAGGAATGTTTAATTCGGTTTAGATAAACCGGATTATACAAGTCACAAATTTAATTTAGGGACCACCGATACAATGATCTCGAAACGGAAAATTGCAAAACCAGGAAAGTATGAGAGATACTCTGTTTTCATGGTTAAGTGGTACAAGAATACCGTTGCATCCATACTAGTTTGATGGAGCAAGTCTGAACAAGTTTTTTAAACCAAGCCCTCCTTCTTCTTTAGGCCCCAGGCCACTCTTGCAACATGTCTTCCTTCGAGAGCCCCTGTTTCTTCTCATCCCGTGTCATGTTCTCCAAGAAAGACGAGCTGTTTCGCATCCCCGGATCTGGAGGCCACCTTATTGGATCATGGGATCCCCGGGAACCGAAGCACACACCTCAGATTCAGAGGTTGAGGTTTGAAAACGTTCCCAAGATGACAAAGACCAAACGGGAGCTCTTGGATTCTTGCTACGCGAGCGAACACTTGGTGGAGTCAAGAAGCACCAACGAAAATTTCATGGTTAAGTGGTACAAGAAGACCGTTGCAAAGACTATCCATGGTATTGAGAGAATGGAAACATAAGCTTTAATGGTGTTCAAGCTAGAGGAAGAAGAAGGAGACGCTGTTTACACTCAAGACATTGGAGATCTTGTCATTTTCCTCACAAGGTCTGAGTCTTTCTGTGTCCCTGCTAGCTCCTATCCCGACATGCGTCCTAACCGCGTCAAAATCTTGGATGTGGACGAAACCCTCGTTGTCGATCTAGCTGCTCAAAACTGGAATTGTTAAGCTAGAGTCTAGTAGTCTTGAATTGAGTTTTTTTTAAGTCTAGAGTCTAGTAGTCTTGAATTGAGTTTTTTTAAGTCTAGAGTCTAGTAGTCTTGAATTGAGTTTTTTTTTAAGTCTAGAGTCCTAGTAGTCTTGAATTGAGTTTTTTCTAGAGTCTTGTATTTCCTCTTAAACACTTTCAAATATCAAATCTATATATATTTTTTTTTAATTATGTGTGAGATATGGTTGATATATGCAAATGCTTTTGGAGAAATTAACTTTGCTACCATATATCTCTCATGATCAGTAGATCCGAACTAATTAGGTTTGAACTATATCAGGAATCATTCTCTGTAATCTCTTTCATTAGATTTTAGTAACTCTCTTGTTTTTAAGAGTCATCGTTAGAAAGGTTTGTTAAGTGATTTTGTTAAGGACAAGTTTTGATTGGAGAAAGAGCCGAACTTGGCGGCTTGATTCATCGACTTAACTTGAGTTTCACAATGATTTAAGAAGAAATTAAAAAATAAATGAAAACCGGAGAAGCTCGTGATGAAGTACGCCTGAGGCATCGGGCCTCGAGCTCGACTCACGTGACACGTCAACGTCTGCCCATTGCTAATTTCTACAAATATCGCATCACAACTCTCATCGGGCCTTAAGAAACTTAAGGGGCCTTTAGTGTCCAACTTGAAAGAAAAAGTATTCAAGAAAAGGTATTTTCAGTTCGACACTTGACATTTCAAATTTCGCAATTTCGCAAAGTAATTCGCAAACAAATCAAACACATTACGCAACTAAGCACGTAGTAACAAAGCTAATTCAATTTTAGTATTAAACTCAAATCCGTGAACACTAAATTTCAACAAAAGCAGAGAAATTACGTGAACAGCTTAACTCGCAGCAAACAATCAAATATCAAGGACGGATCATTACCATAGAGATGTATATTTTTAAAATAATAAGTAACTAAAATCTGCATAAGTTTATAAATTATAATATCAACCTAATCCACAAATTATTATATCATGCACACTCTGTAGCCTAGTTAATAATATATTTCCTAGGAATAGAAAAGAAGATTTGTAACCCAGTAATCTTTCAAGACCCCGCCACGAATCGGGTAAAAGAAGCTCCGGCTATAAGTCAAATCAACTATTCATTTTTTCAATAAATTTTTTGGCAATTGATTTTAAGTTGGAAACTCAAGAAACTTAACATATACTATAAGTCAATGTATTTTTGAAAATCTAAACTAGAACCACTAATTTCTATATCTATACATCAAAAAATGCTTTTTTATCAACAACATTAACATAAACCACTATGTTGTGTCATTGTCTTTGAAAAAAAAATATACATATAAGTCATATAAATCTATGTGGATTCAAAATTTTTTTTAGAAAATAGGTTCGAATTTTTGTTAATTCGGTTTAGCTCTAAAGCGAGTTATTACACTCACTAGATGAAATAGGAACCGGTTCAGGAAAAGGAAAAATTTGCAAAACTGGAAAAGTNAAAAAAAAAAGACCGATTACAAGATGACGTCCCTGCAAGCACGTACGTCTCTGTAATGTTTAAATTTTAACACTCAAGGTTGCATGGTTATCCTCACTTTCTCTGCATTCACCACGTTTTGTCTCCTCAGAGCTTTTTCTGCGTTCTTTCTTCTTTTTTAATTTTAAAATAATTTTCTGCTTTCTTTCTTAAATTTTGTGTTCTAATTTTTGGAATTTTGAAAATCTCAAAAGGTTTTTTTTGTTTTTGTACCTTATTTACTTTCAAAGTTTCAAAGGTTATTGTATTGAAACTTAAAGTAAAACAAAACATATATACATCTCTATATATAGACAATGGGTTTCAGTAAAATCATTTCTCTCACACACACACAACTTCTAAATTACAGCAAAATGAATTTCTCTCTCAATTCAACTTTTCTTCCATCGTTCAACTCTAAACTTTCCTTCCCAACTTCTTCACGACCCGTTACCATTTCTTTCTCTCCCAAAAAGGTTCTCTTTACAGTTAACTACACTAAAAAAGAAAGATTGATCAAACGCTTCAAAAAACAGGCTGATACATTTTATGAACATAATCTACGTGACCTTCCACCTAAAGAAAAAAAGGAAGCAGCTACTGCTTGGATCCATCAATACATGCAAGAGAAGAAGGAGAAGAAGGAGCCTGAGGTTATAAACTTTGGAGACGTGCTAGGAAAAGGGAAGTATGATCTAATCACTTTCATGCTCGTGGAGATTGGAGTCCTACCTGAGGAGACCAAGACAGAGGAGGAGAAGATGCTGGAGGAGAAGAAGCTGGAGGAGAAGAAGAAGGAGGAGGAGGAGAAGAAGCTGGAAGAGAAGAAGAAGGAGGAGGAGGAGAAGATGAAGAAGCTGGAGGAGGAGAAGAAGAAGGAGGATGAGGCTAAGGAGGAGGAGAAGATAAAGAATCTGAAGAAGGATGCAGAATATGAAGAATTCTATTTGAAGGAAGGAAAGGAGGAGGAAGAGAGGAAAAGGATGGAAGAGGAGGAGGAGAAGATGAAGAAGCAGAAGGATGATGAAGAAAAGGATCTCTTATTGGCAGCTTGGGTGTTGGGTGCGCTGAAACATATGCTTTAAGCAACCAAAATGGGTTTTGTTTAACCCGATTTGTTCTTTGGTTTTCTCTGTTTTAATTATTGTGTTGTTAGGGATTTTTTTGCTTTAAGCTATCAATCTCTCAGTCTACTTATGTTTAATCTCTTGTTTAATGTTTAATCTCTTGTGTAATCTTTGTTATTTTCTATTATATGTCTACTCTGTTTTATTACCATTTGTCCTAAATTAATGGGTTCAAAATAAATTTATAATTGAAGAGACCAAATAAGAGTAATTTTTCTCAGTTACCAAAACAAGTAATTTTGGTTCCATTTTGGTTTCTCAGCTGATTTTTATGTTAAGAAGGTTTACTTTATGAGGTTCTGCGACGAGACTTCTGTGGACGAGGTCCAATCTAAATCCTGATCCATGAGAGAGACGATCATCAGTTGCACATATTTGCTATGTCAATTTGATACTCAATCTATTGTTATACACATAATCGTACTCAAAAACAAAGTCTTGTTTTCCATTTGAACTCTCTGTACAGGTTCTGAGGTTTTATTTTCTATTGAAATAGAAAGAAAAAGCAAATGCCACCAGACTCAAAAATGGGCATTGGATTAGTTGTCTCCTTTGTTGCAAAACTGTAGGTGCCTTGAGTTAGAAGAAAGGGCTTTGAGAACCGAAAAGAGTTACAATGAGTTAGAATTAGAGACTCGGAAACGGATAAGGAGTTTCAATCACTTGAATTGAGGTTTAAGGAGTTTCAGTCACTTGAATTGAGGTCTAAGGAATTGGAATCGGACAAGTTAGTAGTGGAGAAAGAGTTGAGGAATCTGAAAGAAACTGAGGAAGATTCCTTAATTTAGCAGATGATGGTGAACAGAGCATTGGAGTTTGAGAAACAGAGATAAACGTTTGAGATTTGCAGAGATTAAAGAGGTCTATAACAACAGAGAAAATCCATTCTTTTCTACTCCTCCATCTCCATGACTTTGGGAATAATCGTCATGGTGAACATGTTCGCAATGATGGATCACAAATCTTATGGTATAAGTCAAAAGCTAGTTTCTTATGATAACGGTTTTGTTTTGTGTGGAAATTTGAGGCCGGTTGGTGATGAAAACCGGGGATTAACCAAAGTATTTGACCGAAGGAATTTTGGGTTTCTAGGGACTGAATTTGCTTTTAGGGTGTAAAATGGAATAACATTATATGCATTATGATAATGATTGAAGCATAAGATTCGAATCTTTGTTGATAAAAGAATTGTTAATTCGGTTTAGCTCTAAACCGGGTTATTACAAACTCACAAGGAATCTTGGTTTTCTTAAGGACTGAATTTGCTTTTCGGTACTGCAAATGGATAATGTGATTAAAACATAAGAGATTCGAATATTTGTTGATGAAGGAATCTTTAATTCAGTTTATCTAAACCGGATTATACAAGTCACAAATTGAATTTAGGGACCGATACAATGATCTTGAAACGGAAAATTGCAAAACCAGGAAAGTATGAGATATACTCTGTTTTTATTTTATCCTGCTCAGACACATCTTAAGAACATAACATAATTAACCGTTTCTCTCGCTAAGCCTCTAATTTAAAAGATTTCTTTAATTAAAAACAAATTAGTAAAAGACAACGCACCAACCAACGAGTGATTAGAGTTTAAGACACAGAGATTTGTGTGTATACATACGAGTGTATATAACTCCATCTTCCTTTGAATCCTAAAGAGAGCTGCCGTTGTTGTCGAAAAATTGAGAGAGAGAGAGAAGAAAAGAAAGAAAGAAGAAAGAAGGAGAGGAGATGAGTCATAGTCGATCATCATCACCTTCTCGTCGACGTATGTTTATGTAGGGGAGAGAGAAGATACGACCGAGCCGATCCACCACCGTTGATCACCACGACGCCGCCACCATCGTCTCTCATCAGCATCACTGTCCTTCATCAACGTCGAGCCACCACGACATCACCGCGCGTTGGCCGAAGTCAAGCCGTGAGCATTTTAGAGTAAACCCTAATCGTTCCTTGCGCAGCAAGTCACCATATCAGATTCGTGTGTTCTCTTTCTCACCATCGAAGATCCGTTGTTTCCTTCCGTTCCAAGCCAAGGTGAGGAACAAGATTGTGCTTTCTCCATAAAGGCCTTAGCTTCTCGTTACATTAGTTTACACTTAAAACAAGTACGTCATAAAATATATATAGCTATGCATGTTTTTTTTTTTTTTTTTTTTTTTTTTTTTTTTTGTGCATGTTTGATTGTGGTGTGTTTATATATACTATACGTGAAACTGAATATGGACTAAGGGTTAGAGTACGAGCACAATATGTGATAATTGTTGATGTGATGCATGCTATAATGTGATATGATGATATTATGTGGTTAAAACTTAAAAGTGGTGCAATGGGCAGCTAGGTGAACACATAAGTTGATGTGGATGCACCGAAACAATAGGATTCTCATGTGATCTTAGACTGTACGCATTTAGTGATGTAATGATTGTTACGTGTTTCAAGTATAGGTTTGCGTCGTGTGTGGTTAAGTCGATTGCGGTGAATTCGTGAGTCAAGAATCTCGATAAATGGGAGTACGTACGTGACAGATATGCTGGCAGCTTTTGGTAAAGATCCCGAGATTTGTATAAGAGCCGTTTGTGTTCTGTACATGTTTCAAACAAAAGGTGAAAAAGCAACAAGATCAAGTTATGTCGCTAATGGTCGCCGTTTTAGCATGTTTGACACCGAAAGGTATAAGAAACTACCAAATACTCTTGACTAAACCCTTTTTTGATATGTTTTCTTGATTTACATTCTTGAATGATGCTTAGAGCATGTTCAACGCGGTTTCCTAACTAGAGTTCTTAGCATTTTTAAGATTTAAATTAAATGAAAATGAATTAAAAAAACAAGAACCGATCCTTAAGTGTCTTAATTAAGGATCGTTTCTTAACTACAGTGTACAGGCCGATTCTGAAAATATGGATTTCTCTTCACCCTCGAGATTTCCTTATCATATTTTCCGAAATTTTTTTTCTCTTGTGGCCTTAGAGGAGTCGAAGCTTCAGGATTGGATAACCATGGCGACGGCTTCAGGTACCGATTTCATTCAATTCTTTCTTCTACGGTTCCGATAGATATACTTGAAGCTGGGCTCTTAATTTGTTTCTTTGATTTCCCTTTGTTGGTCATGAATCTCGGTTCTGATTTGTTTCTTTGATTTCCCTTTGAAGCTGGGCTCTTGATTGCTGTTGGATCCAAATTGCGATACTTAGTCTGATTTGGGGGTTGTTCTACTAATTAAATTGGTGCTTTGGTCAATTTTTGGTTTTTTGTTAGTGATCGATTTTCTTAGAGTTTTACCCTGGGATATGTAGAATCTCTGATTTAATTTTGTTAGTGCAANATAAGATAGGATTAAGGAAATTGTCTAGTTCTTCTTGTAATAGGAAAAGTGTGTTTTCCTAATTACCATAGGATTAGAAAAGGAAATCTAGTTCTATAAATATGGTTGTTGAGTTGTGACAATCATATGAGAAGCTAAGAGCAATTGTGTTTAGTTTTGAGAAGTTTCTAAACATAATAAAGAGAGATATTCTTTATACTTTTGTTCTTAAGAGTCTTTATTTGGTATCAGAGCTCAAGGAGATCCGATCTAGAAGGAGACGTGATCAAGAAGTTCGATACAACAAGGAGTTTGACGAAGCCGAGCCATGGCGGGAGTCGATCCTCCTACGCGACCGAGGGAGGACAAGACGATCCCAATCGTCTGCCCTATGTTAACATCAACAAATTACACGGTGTGAGCTATGAGAATGAAGGTCCTACTGCGAATTCATAAGGTTTGGGAGACTATTGAACCAGGTTCTCTAGCCCTCAACAAGAATGATATTGCAACGGGATTATTGTTCCAATCGATCCCGAAAGCTCTTATCTTGCAAGTTGGTGAACAAGAGTCTCCTAAAGGGATATGGGAAGCAATAAAATCACGCAATATGGGTGCGGATCGAGTCAAGGAGGCCAGACTACAAACCCTAATGTCAGATTTTGAGCGCATGAAGATGAAGGACACAGAAGCTATTGATAACTTCACGGGAAAGCTATCGGAATTAGCTTCACAAGCTGCTGCACTTGGACAAACAATTGACGAACCCAAGCTCATCAAGAAGTTCCTCAATAGTTTGCCAAGAATGAATTATATACATCTAATAGCCTCGTTAGAACAGCTATTAGATCTCAACAAAACGAGTTTCGAAGATATTGTTGGGAGATTCAAAGCTTATGAAGAAAGAATCTGAGACGACAAGAATCACGGAGATTCGCAAGAGAAGCTGCTCTATACGAACTCCGAGGAAAGAAACGCGTCTTCTTCACGAGGGAGAGGTCGTGGAAGAGGAAACAAAGGACGAGGAAGAGGCCGATCAAATACACAAGACCGACCAACAAATCAAGCGGATAAAGACAAACCGAAAGAAAAGAAAGATAGGTCGCATGTGATTTGCTATCGTTGTGACAAGCCTGGTCACTTTGCTTCTGTGTGTCCGGACAGGCCAAAAATACAAGAAGCAAACAAGATAGAGACAGAGGAAGAAGAACCGGCTCTATATATGCACGAAGTAGTATTCTTAAACGAAGAGAATGTCATACCAAAGAACAACAAAACCGAAGAAGGAGAAGGAGGAATTTGGTACCTTGACAATGGAGCGAGTAACCACATGACTGGCCATAAGGAGTTCTTCTCGGAGCTCAACGAAAACATAAAAGGCAAAGTCAAATTTGGAGATGGATCGTGCATTGAAATAGGAGGGAAAGGTTCAATACTATTTCAAAGCAAGACGGGAGAACAGAAGCTAGTTACGGACATCTACTACATTCCTGACCTAAAGAGCAACATCCTAAGTCTAGGACAAGCTACAGAGGCTGGTTACGATGTCAGAATGAAGCAAGACTTCCTCACGGTTCATGATCCAAGTGGAAGGCTTCTAGTAAGAGTCACAAGAACGGCGAATAGACTCTACAAGATAAGCCTCAAGATTGGGAGACCGGTATGTCTAAAGACGAGTATGGAAGAAGACTCATGGAGATGGCATGCAAGGTTAAGACATAAAAACTTTAAGACGATGAAAGCTATGTCAACGCAAAAGATGGTCCATGGTTTGCCGGAGTTCAAAGAAGAAAACAGATTGTGCGAGTCGTGTTTGGTGGGAAAACAAACACGACAATCTTTTCCAAAAGCAAACATGTATCGAGCGTCTAAGCCTCTAGAGCTACTACATGCAGATTTGTGTGGCCCGATCTCACCACCAACCATCGCTCATAACAAATACATATTTGTTATAATAGACGATTACTCAAGATACATGTGGTCTATCTTGATAAAGGAGAAGAGTGATGCGTTTTCTAGGTTCAAAGAATTCAAGAACCTAGTAGAGAAGGATCTCGAGGAGAAAGTCTTAACTCTAAGGACGAACAGAGGAGGAGAGTTTACTTCAGGGGAATTTAATGAATTCTGCAACACGAACGGGATCAAGAGGCATCTCACGGCACCGTATACACCGCAACAAAACGGAGTCGTGGAGAGAAGAAATCAGACTCTATTGGGAATGACAAGAAGCACTCTCAAAGCGTTGAAAGTACCGAACTATTTGTGGGGAGAAGCTGTGTGACACGCCACTCACATAATCAATAGAGTTCCAACAAAAGCTCTCAAGAACATGACACCATACGAATGCTTGAGAAACAAGAAACCGAATCTTGAGCATTTAAAGGTATTTGGGTGTTTAGCTTATGCTAAGATTGAGACAACAAACCTCAAGAAGCTCGACGATAGATCAAGACCATTAATACATCTTGGTTTAGAACCCGGAACCAAGGCATATAGGCTTTACAATCCAACGCAGAAGAGGATTGTGGTGAGCCGCGATGTAATCTTCGACGAGAAGTCAAGCTGGAATTGGAGTGAAACCGGAGAAGGATCAAGCAGAGATCCAGGAATGTTTCACTTGACTTGGGGAGATATTGTAGACACAGGAGAAGGTCCTACAATAATCGGGAATGATCATCACGATGATGAAGATGATCATCACGAAAACGAGGAAGAAGATCTAAGTGATCATGGAGATGATGACAATGCACACGGAGAAGAAGTTGCACACGATCAACCAGCTCAACAACCACTAAGGAGATCAACTCGCCAAGTAGGTAAGCCGACCTATCTTAAAGATTATCTCCTTCAAGCATCCATAGAATGCGAGAGACTTTTACTCCTAGTAAACGATGAGCCGAGCTGCTTCGAGGAAGCAAAGGGGTCATTAAAGTGGAGACTAGCATGCAAGGAAGAGATCGAGTCTATCAACAAAAACAAGACATGGTTTCTAGTTGATAGAACGGGAGATATGAAGGTCATTGGTCTCAAGTGGGTCTTTAAACTCAAGAAGAACGCGGACAATACTATCAACAAGCACAAGGCGAGACTTGTAGCAAAAGGATACGTACAAGAGTCAGGCATTGACTTCGATGAAGTGTTTGCACCAGTTGCACGTATTGAGACTATTCGGCTCTTGATAGCATTGGCAGCATCCGAAGGATGGGAGATCCATCATCTGGATGTGAAAACCGCTTTCTTACATGGAGAGTTAAAAGAAGATGTATATGTTGCACAACCCGAAGGCTACGAGGTAAAAGGAGAAGAACACAAGGTATACAAGCTGACAAAAGCTTTGTATGGCCTAAGACAAGCTCCACGATCCTGGAATACAAAGCTGGATCAAATCCTAAAGAAGATGGGATTCAAGAAGTGTGCAAAAGAAAGTGCTGTCTATCGCAAAGAAGAAGGAGAGAAGCTTCTTATTATTGCGATTTATGTGGATGATCTGTTCGTGACCGGCAACTCTCTCAAGGCTATCATTGAATTCAAGAACGGAATGTCAAGTACCTTTGAGATGTCGGATCTCGGAAAGCTCACGTACTACCTTGGTATTAAAGTATATCAAGGAGAAGATGGAATCGAGATCAAACAAGAAGGTTATGCTCGACGGATCTTAAAGGAAGCTGGTTTAGAAACTTGTAATCCTACTCAAGTACCTATGGAGTTCGGATTAAAGTTTTCTAAAGCACTAGAAGAAGAAGAAATAGCTCCCACGAGTTATAGAAGAAACGTAGGGTGTCTACGATACTTGTTACATACGAGACCGGACTTGGCGTATTCTGTTGGAGTTGCTAGCAGATATATGCAAAGCCCTCGAAAGTCACACGGTGAAGGCATGAAACACATTCTACGGTATCTTAAGGGAACTATGGCGCTTGGTTTGAAGTTCAAACGTGGAGGATCAAAGAAGCTTATCGGCTATAGTGATAGTAGCCATAACATTGACCAAGACGACGGAAGAAGTACAACGGGTAATATTTTCTACTTTGGATCTTCACCAATTACTTGGTGTTCTAAAAAACAGGACACGGTCGCCCTCTCTTCATGTGAAGCCGAGTTCATGGCAGCAACGGAAGCAGCAAGGCAAGCTATGTGGCTTCAAGATCTTCTAAGCGAAATCACAGGATGGAAGACGGATCAAGTTCTCATCAAGATTGACAATATGTCCGCAATTGCTCTCACACGAAACCCAGTGTTTCATGGCAAGAGTAAGCACATTCATAAGCGCTATCATTTCATACGAGAATGCATTGAAAGGGAGCTAGTTGATGTGGAGCATGTACCCGGAACCGAACAGAAAGCGGACATACTAACAAAGGCATTGGCGCGGATCAAGTTTGCTGAGATGAGGAACTTGATAGGTGTTCAAGACATGTCCAAGACGAAGTCAACAAAGCTTACGAGGGAGATTGTTGGATAAGCTTTGAGACTTGCAACCTAAGAAATCCATAAGCAAGTTGGTTTAGGATAAGAAAGGTTAAAAGGAAATGATCTAGTTTCTCTTGTAATAGGAAAAGTGTGTTTTCCTATTTACCATAGGATTAGAAAAGGAAATCTAGTTCTATAAATATGGTTGTTGAGTTGTGACAATCATATGAGAAGCTAAGAGCAATTGTGTTTAGTTTTGAGAAGTTTCTAAACATAATAAAGAGAGATATTCTTTATACTTTTGTTCTTAAGAGTCTTTATAAGTGGTACAAGAAGACCGTTGCAAAGACCATCCATGGTATTGGGAGAATGGAAATAGAAGCTTTAATGGTGTTCAAGTTAGAGGAAGAAGAAGGAGACGCTGTTTACACTCAAGACATTGGAGATCTTGTCATTTTCCTCACAAAGTCTAAGTATTTATGTGTCCCTGCTAGCTCCTATCCCGACATGCGTCCTAACCGCGTCAAAATCTTGGATGTCGACGAAACCCTCGTTGTCCATCTAGCTGCTCAAAACTGGATTTGTTAAGCTAGATTGAGTTGTTTTGAGTCTAGAGTCGTGTCTTTCATCTTCAACCCTTTCAAATCTATTTTTTTTTTTTATAACTCTGTGTGAGATTGAGATATGATTGATATATGCATATACTCTTGGAGAAATTAACTTAGCAACCATCTCTCATGAACAGTAGATCCCAACTAGTTATGTTTGAACTATATCCAGTTATCAGGAATCATTCATTGCTACTTTAGGTACATTGGGTTCTATTAGAGAGTAGAGATGGTTTAGTTATGGTTTAGTTGGATTAATTATCTTTGGTTTACTTTGCTTTTATATAAGCTTTGGTTTGTATCTCATTTACACTTGAATGAAGGATTTTACAATGATTCTATCAAGAATCTGAAAGGTTCCATTCTCTGTTGTTTTTAGATTCTCTGTAATCTTTCAGTTGTTTTTAGTAACTTGTCTTAAGTGATTTTGTTAAGGACAAGTTTTTTATTGGAGAAAGAGCAGAACTTGGCGGCTTGAATCTGGAAGGACTTAGACGAATTGGATTTACCATGTCAGAGGTTTGTACTGTGACACAATGTTGAGAGTCTTTTGAAGTAAGAAGCTGTACATCACTATGGAGTGTTGCCAATATAACCATGTATTTTTTTCTTGCCATTCGTAAATGAAGAATCTGAGAGCAGTGTCCTGAAACAGTCCCCTTAAGTCTTGAAGAGCGTCTCACGAAGATGGTAAGTGTTATCACTCAAAGCTATTCACTGTCTTCTTTCTTCCCTCTGGACATTTTTGTGTTTGATGACAATGGCTTGATTCTTGAGTTTCACATCTTCGACTTAGCGTATGCATTCATTGATCAGGAATGGCTTTACCAATATCTGTAATATTCTGATGGATAGCTTTACCATTACAATACACTGAAGATGTCTCTACTTACAAAACCTCCGTGTTATTTATATATATACAGAATGATTATCAGATTGGTTCTTTATAAAACTCAGTATTACATATTTGTCACAAGGTTGATCACGATTTAACTTTGATGCAAGTATGCACGTATCTTTGATTTTTGACTTAAGTTGATGCAAGTATGCATGTCATTTGGACTTACATAGTAGTTCTTCTCGATTAATTTAATTTGTTTTCCATTCATATCATTATTCCGCACTAGGAACGTAACTGTCTTATTATGAAAACGACTTCAACTGATAATCAAGGGAATGAGAATGAATAATGAAATTTCTTCATTTTTAAATTTTTTTACCATTTATTAGTAATATTTGTTACTTATCATTCCTTCTCATTCTTTATTATATAAAGAATTATAGAACAAAAGTATTTCTTGTAAAATTTGGAGACAAATAAGAAATTTTTATTCAATTTCATTTACATTCATTCTTTTCTTTTTCATTCCTATTTTTTTTTTAGTGATCACTAGTTAGAACCCACATATACCACTTACTAACATATCGCCGAGCAATTGCTCACCATCTCCGACAAATCCTTCACCGCTCCGATCACCATAAATGCTTACAAGGTATAAAAAAGAAATTTAAAATAAAAGTATAAAGGATTATCAACAAAAAAAAAATTCTATAAAATTGATAATTTTATAAAATAATAAAATTTTGAATTCTGGCTTTTACTTTGTAGAAAAAAGAAATGGGAATTGGATGAGAATGTAAAATTAGCTAGGATCAAGTTACCAAATAGGAAAGAAAATCGAATCTTGTAAAGTGAATATTTTAGGTCGGCTTGAGATGGAAACCGGAGATTAACCAAAGAGTCTTGGACGAAAATTGAAATGAATCTTGGTTTTCTGAGATAGGAATGAATTTGCATCTTTTTTTTTTTTTTTTTGCTTTTCTTTTAGCTGTAAATGATCTGGAACTTAATTATGTAATAATGTGAGAATTAGAGCAATTAATTTTGGAGATGGAAAACTTGGTGGGCAAGCCCCCTTCCTCTGTATTAATTGTGGAACATCACCAATGATTCAATTAGGGTTTTCCTTCTCATTTCTTCATGTCTCTGCTTATCAACCAGCCTCCGAAGCTATGCTTTCGGAACCCAGTGTTGGCAAGATCCTCCTTTCAGTTCTGTAAAGAATTGTCATCGTCTTACTTGCCACAAACCCTTCCTCACACCATCGTGTGCGCTGATCCTTGTAGACCACATCTCGTAACAGTCGTGGCTATGAAGGATGGTGACATGACCCCTTTTAACAATAACGAGTCTATGGAGTTGTTGGAGGGCACTAAAGTGATAGGAACATCCAATGGATGGTTAGCGGGTTCAGTGCAGGACACGGTTCGCATAGAATCATTCGATCCCTTATGCGAGTTTAGTGATATCAAATTCATTTGGTGTCCTCATGAACTTGTAACTCTGCCTCTTTGCCAAACCCAAATGGTCACCAACGTGGCAATGTCCTCATCTTCTCCAGAGGAAGAGGATTGTGTTGTGGCTGTCAAGTTCTCTGGACCTCAGCTCAGCTTTTGCAGGCCTTCTCAAAGCGAACCCAAGTGGATCAACATCAGAATCGAAAACCCTTGTTTCTTCTCCTCCCCTGTCATGTTTTCCAAGAAAGACGAGCTGTTTCGCATCCCAGGAGCTGGAGGCCACCTTATTGGATCATGGGATCCCCGCGAACCGAAGCACACACCTCAGATTCAGAGGTTGCGGTTTGAAAACGTTCCCAAGATGACAAAGACCAAACAGGAGATCTTGGATTCTTGCTACACAAGTGAACACTTGGTGGAGTCAACATCCACGGGGGAAACTTTCTTGGTTAAGTGGTACAAGAAGACCGTTGCCAAGACCATTGAGAGGATGGAAACAGAAGCTCTAATGGTGTTCAAGCTAGACGAAGAAGGAAACGCTGTTTACACTCAAGACATTGGAGATCTTGTCATTTTACTCACAAAGTCTGAAACTTTCTGTGTCCCTGCTAGCTCCTTTCCCCACATGCGTCCTAACCGCGTCAAAATCTTTGATGTCGACGAAACCACAATTGTCAATCTGGCTGCTCAAAACTGGAATTGTTAAACTAGAGTCTAGCCTGTCTTGTCTTTTCTCTTAAACCCTTTCAAATATCAAATCTTTTTTAAAAAAAAATTATCTGTGAGTTGTGATTGATATGCATATGCTTTTGGAGAAATTAAGTTTGCTGCCATCTATCATGATCAGTGTATCCCAACTAATTATGTTTAAGCTATATCCAGTAATCAGGAATCATTCATTTGTACATTAGGTACATGGGTTCCATTCTCTGTAATTTGTAAGCTAGAGTCTTGTTTTTGCTCTTAAACTTTTTCAAATATCAAATCTACTTTTTAAAATTTGATCAGTAATGGCTTAACATATTGCTCAACATCATTTCTTTCACTGGATCTGTAATATTATGATAGATGGCATTACCATTACAATACATTGAAGATATCTCTACTTACAACACATTGCGTGGGCACAAAACATCTTTAAATTCGCTTGTCACTGAAAACAAAGACACACAGAAAAACAGTGAAATGAAATTTTCATTTGGGTTGGTAACTTTGGTATCAATACAATACATTGAAGATGTGTCTGCTAACAAGTTTCACCTCAGAACATGAGCCGAGAGAGTTAAACCAAAATCAGCTGGTTTTCATATATTTACTCGAATACTAAATCGATCTAAATATACTGAACTCGTGGCCCGCCGTAGACTACGGTTTCGTCTCAGACCAATGCTCGAGTTATTAGCAGATTGCAACACTTTCAAATTCCGTAGATTTGGAGTCGAACTCACACCACAAATTGCCATCCGACTTACATATAATTTCTCCTCGCGAAATTACGAAGTTAATTCACATTTAGTATTAAAGGAAACTCAAATCCGTGAACACTAAATTTCAACAAAAACAAAGATATTACGTGAACAGTTTAACCTCGCGCGCAGGAAACAATCAAGTATTAAGAACGGATCATCCCCCAAGAAATGTACATTTTAAGAATAATATTAATATTTAACTGAAATCAACATAAGTTTATGATATCAAACTAATCCACATGATTAACAGGCACACCCTGTAGCCTAGTTAATAATATCTTTGCCAGGAATAGAAAAGAAGATTCATAACCCACTAACCTCTGAAGAAGAGAATAAGATCGGGTAAAGGAAGTCAATGTTTTCAAACCCAACCCGGACCGGCCGGTTCGCCCGGTTAACCCGTGATCCGGTTACTAATGTGGTTCGGGTTCAATACTTAAATATGCTAGTTATAAACCCGATCAAACCCAGAAAAACTGCTATTACCCGGTGACCCGATGACCTGGTTCATTGGTTAAACCAACTGGATTGCAGTTTTTTTTTTCTTTCGCAAGAATGACCTAAGTTTGTCTTCTCCGATATAATAGTAATCCAATTTTAAAATTTTAAAAACTCAAATAGCCGATTTCATCTTGTCTTATAACTACCATCTTTTTTTTTATTAATAATTCATTTTTGTGTTGTTTGTCGTATCTTTGATTTTGTTTTCATATCATATATGGTTCTTTTTTTTTTCTATTTTAATTTTTTTTTTGTATTTTGTATTTCATTATCTTTTCACATGTGTGATTATACTTTGTTTTCTGGTCTTTTCTTTCTTTCTCTGTTATTATTTTTATATTATGAAATTTTTTTTTTATATTCATACTTAGATATACATAATAGTATTAAAAATTTACTAATTTATTAGTTCGCGGTCGGAGCGGATCAACCCGGATCAACCCAGTGTCTCTGCAACCCATAAGCTATTCCGGTTTGCTTGCCGGGTCGGGTTTAAAAACATTGAAGGAAGCTCTTAGCCACTCGAGGGAAATAAACCTCATGGTGTACATGTTGGTTATGGTAAAATCAACTAGCTATTTAGTTTTTGGTAAATTTTAGGTCGGTTTGAGATGAAAATTGGAGATTAATCTAATGGAATTGGATTTTCTTATCAACAAATATTAACTGAAAACACTATGCTATAAGTCAATGTACTTTGAGAATCTAAATTAGAACCTCTAATTTCTATACATCAAAAAATGTTTTTCTTATCAACCACATTAACCGAAACCACTATGTTGTGTTATTGTCTTTGAAAAATAGTATACATATAAGTCATATAAATCTATGTGGATTCAGATTTTTTTTTAGAATTTTTATAGAAAATAGGTTCGAATTTTTGATAATTCGGTCCAGGAGAGGAAACCTGTGTTGGTAAGATCCTTTCATCTTCACTCTAATGGCTTCTCATCTTCTTGCTTGCCCCAAACGCTTCCTTATTCCATCATCTGCGCTGACCAAATCTCGTAACAGTCGTGGATGGTGACTTCAATCCTCTTGGAAGAAAGATGCCTATGGATTTGGTGGAGAGAATGGGAATGATAGGATCATCCAATGGATGGTTAGCTACTTTGAAGGAGGAGATGGTGCGTATCCGAGAATTCCCGGATTCACGGCTCAAGGGTCGTGATCCGAAATCCATTTGGTTGCCTCCTCTTGAATCTCTGTCTCTTTGTCAAACCCAAATGGTCACCAACATTGCAATGTCCTCACCATTTCCAGAGGAAATGGACTGTGTGGTGGCTGTCAAGTTCTTGGGACCTCAGTTCAGCTTTTGCAGATCCGCTGCTGGAAGTAACTCCGAGTGGATCAACATCAGAATCGAAAACCCTTGTTTCTTCTCCTCCAGGGTCATCTTCTCAAAGAAAGACGAGCTGTTTCGTATTCCCGGATCTGGAGGTCACCTTATTGGATCATGGGATCTCAGTTGCAAACACAAGCACAGTCACAAGTTTCAGAGGTTGCAGTTTAAAAACATTCCCAAGATGACAGAGATCAAACGGGAGCTCATGGATTCTTGCTACACGAGCGAACACTTGGTGGAGTCAAGAAGCACCAATGAAATATTCATGGTAAAGTTGTACAAGAAGACCGTTGCCAAGACCATCGATGGTATTGAGAGAATGGAAACAGAAGCTTNAAGAAAGACGAGCTGTTTCGTATTCCCGGATCTGGAGGTCACCTTATTGGATCATGGGATCTCAGTTGCAAACACAAGCACAGTCACAAGTTTCAGAGGTTGCAGTTTAAAAACATTCCCAAGATGACAGAGATCAAACGGGAGCTCTTGGATTCTTGCTACACGAGCGAACACTTGGTGGAGTCAAGAAGCACCAATGAAATATTCATGGTAAAGTTGTACAAGAAGACCGTTGCCAAGACCATCGATGGTATTGAGAGAATGGAAACAGAAGCTTTAATGGTGTTCAAGCTAGAGGAAGAAGAAGGAGACGCTGTTTACACTCAAGACATTGGAGATCTTGTCATTTTCCTCACAAGGTCTGAGTCTTTCTGTGTCCCTGCTAGCTCCTATCCCGACGTACGTCCTAACCGCATCAAAATCTTGGATGTCGACGAAACCCTCGTTGCCGATCTAGCTGCTCAAAACTGGAATTGTTAAGCTAGAGACTAGAGTCTAGTAGTCTTGAATTGAGTTTTTTTTGTAGTCTAGAGTCTTGTCTTTCCTCTTAAACTCTTTCAAATATCAAATCTATTTTTCTGTGTGAGATATAATCAGTAGATCCCAACTAATTATGTTTGAACTAGCTTCACATGAATTCCAAAAACCAATAACCACCATATATATTCGATATCTCGGATTGAGTTCTTACACGAATCTCTGAGTAAATACCAAATACCGAAAAGATTCAACATTGATTCCCAAAAAATTCGAAATACTGGGCCAATTTCTCCGGTATAGATACTTGTGCCAAAAAAATGGCAAGTACAAAGTTTAACTATTTGTGGTCAGCCTTAGAATCAATAAAAGAAAAGAAAAAAAATAGATAAAGCAAAAGATCAGACCTGATTAGTCCTGTGCCCTAATGATGCCATAAGAGATGATACGATTCTTACTCCATTGTACACTGTACCGACTGCTGCTAGCTTTCACACCCACTCACTAATCTATATATTCATACCCATTTCTTCCTTTGGTGCTGAGCTTTTCTCACTTTTGTCAATGTCCATTTGTGATGACTCTTTGGCCTCTGCGTTCTCTGGAAGTAATTCACAAGGAGTTGCAGCCGGGTCTGGTTCCAGACAACCCTCTGGTACGTTATCAGCTTCTTTCCCTGTAAGAACGTAGTGAGGCACTTGGTGAGAGAATCTAAACATATCTTTCTTTTGAATCTTTCTCGCATCGTTTTCATATGTGCTTCTGCGGAAAACTGCCTTGAATCCTTCAGCTTTGAGTAAGAGAGTCACGGTTACGTTTTGCTTGTCATCGGTGTAGTCATCAAGAACTTCCACCATGTCGTACTTGTGTTTGACTTCATCAGGTGTATCCTTGTCCCACTCAGGGGACCAGTTTCGGTACAGTGCCCAAATTTCTCCGGTATAGATACTCCGTACTCGTGCCAAAAAAATGACAAGTACAAAGTTTAACTATTTGTGGTCAGCCTTAGAATCAATAAAAGAAAAGAAAAAAAAATAGATAAAGCAAAAGGTCATTAACTTTTGTTTGAACTTACAATTCTAAACACGCATTTAAGCTTAAGCTTGATATGTTTACAAATCGATTTATCATTAATTTTCGTTGGCTAATGACAATTTACTCATCTATGTTTTTCCAAGATTTTAAACAAATATTTTTATTGCGTTAAACAATCTAAGATAATTAGGTAATTAATTAGTTTATGACAATAACCTCAATAATAGATGAAAAAATCAATCAATAAACTCATATTCTAGAAAGAATCAGGAACGCTTGATTGAACTTCAGAATGTAGGACCCTTTACAAGTGAACTCGTTCGCTATCATCAATATGGAAAATCCAATGCTATGTGACTAGCAGGTAAACTAATTGGGCTAAGGCCCAACTGACAGATTTCCCATATAGATGTGATTTTTGTTTCGAGTGGGTTTCGAACCAAGTGGATAACCACTCGACCGTTT
This sequence comes from Alliaria petiolata, assembly GCA_020283515.1. Taxonomy (NCBI): domain Eukaryota; kingdom Viridiplantae; phylum Streptophyta; class Magnoliopsida; order Brassicales; family Brassicaceae; genus Alliaria; species Alliaria petiolata. The sequence continues at coordinate 49,033,609 of JAHZTW010000002.1, read as the reverse complement.
AAGATCTCTGTCTATATTTGTATTACGGAAGACTTGTTTGATTCCTAGGGTTTTAAATTATAGTTTTAACAAGAGGAATCTGTGGAGGTAAAATCGATGGAAGACGAAACAATGGGGATTACAAGGTGCAAAACTGTCGGTGTCTTGAGTTAGAAGAAAGGGTTTTGAAAGCTGAGGAAAACTACACTGATTTAGAATCAGAGCTAGAGAAGCAGAAAACAGAGTTTGAATCACTTGAATTGAGGTTTAAGGAATTGGAATCGGAGAAGTTAGTAGTGGAACAAGAGTTGAGGAATCTGAAAGCATCTGAGGAAGATTCGTTATTCGAGAACAAAGCGTTGGTGGCTGAGAACCAAGCCGAGGATTGGAAGAGAAAGTTTGAGAAACTCGTAGAGATGGTTCAAAAGTTAGATGAAATTGGTGCATTTAGAGTTGGAGAATTGGAATTAGAATCACTAGATGATAATGTTAAGCTAGGATTAGAGTTAGCTAGGATCAAGCCGCCAATACAAAGAAAAATCTTGTGAAGTGTACGAAGATGCTCTGAGTAGGAAAGGATTAACTTATCAGCAAATCTCAGGTGAGAAGAATGATAGATTGGTTATTCGCTTGTGCTTTGCTCTTTAGGTGTGATGTGTTTTAATTATGTTGACGGATTTTTTCCATGTAGGGTCGCCTAATGTTACCACACCGGTTAAAGACTATACGGTGGGGAGAAACAGAGATAACTTGTCTTCTCGTAGCGGACGAGTAAATAAGATGTTGGTGTTTGAAAGTGATGGTAACAAATCGAATGATTTATGTGAAGTTAAGAATACTCTAGAGGGGAAAAGTGTTGGTGAGATCTATGAAGATGAAGATGTTGAAGCATGTGAAGTTAACACAAACACTCCACATGCAAGTCGTAAGAGGAAACGGGTTATTACTAGTGATTCAGAGAATGTTGATGACGATGAAGACAACCTACCTCTTTCAAGACTCAAGAACCTCAAGAAATGGGAGTACGTGACAGATATGAAATCAGATTTTGGTAAAGATGACGAGCTTTGTATGAGAGCCGTTTGTGTTCTGTACAGGTTTCAAACAGAAGATGAAAAAGCGACAAGATTAACTTATGTCTCTAATGGTCGCGGTTTCAGCATGGCTGACGCCGAAAGGTATAAGAAACTAGAATATTAATATAACCCGTTTTCTTTATTTACATTCTTGATTGATGCATTAGAGCACACGCATTGGACAGTTTCTCACAGACGGAGATCCTGCGGGTGACTTACTGACTTGAAAAAATCGGTTGAGGAATTGCAAAGTTTCGAGTTTGGCGCGGTAGAGATTTGCAGAGATTTAGCAGTCCGATACTCGAAACAACTCTTCCAGATCTATAACAACAGAGAAGTTCCATTCTTCGCTGCTCCTCCATCTCCATGACTTTAGGGAAATAAACCTCATGTTGAACAACATGTTTCGTTATGGTATAAGTCAACCATGGTAATGGTTTTTTGGTAAATTTTAGGTCGGTTTCAGATGAATACCGGAGATTAATCTAATGGAATTAGGGACTGAATTTGCTTATCAACAAATTTTAACTGAAAACACTATGCATACCAGTGTACTTTTGAGAACCTAAATTAGAACCACTATATAGATTCTATACATTAAAAAATGTTTATCTTATCAACAACAGTAACAAAAACCACTATACATGGAAAATATTACTCTCCGAGGCACTTTTTACAACTCACATTACATTTTAGACACTTTAAGAAACCAACACACTTCATAGGTGTAATTTCTCTGTTTTAGCCTCAGAGTTATTTTATCTCATTTTTACCTATACTTTTAATTACCGCAAGCTTTCTTCGAATTGTTTCTCTTTTTATCACTCCGCTTGGGCTCTAACATCTCCTTCAAGCGTGAAACAATGGGGGAGAAGAAAACAGAGATGCTTGCTCTCTTCCTCTCCTCTTCTTCCTCTCCAGATCTTTTTTTCCTCTCCAGATCCGTAACTCTAAACTTAGCCAGACGAACAAGACTCTCAGCTCTCATAATGTCGATAAACCTAAGAACCCACGCGTACGCAGACAATCCCCTGAAGTCCAGAACCCCAAAATCCACCGATCCCTTCTCACCTTCCTCCGCTTCTGAATCCCTCAAAACCATGATTCCAGTAATCCCTAATCACCCCACGCCTTCCCCCCATTTCAAGGTCCTTCCCTTTAGCAAGGGCCACCCTCTGGTGTTCTCTAACGGTGGAGACGCCTATCTGGAATCTGAGCTGGGTCAGCTTGGCTGATTGCAAGGGTCTGTTGTCGAGTTTGGGGGCTGATCTGAACGAGAACTCGATTGTGTATTTAAGACCTACGGTGGAGGAAGATTTTGTGTATTGGGCGTTGATGTGTCGGAGGAAGACTACGTGGTTTCTGAGCTGGGAGGGAGGAAGTTGTGTTTCGTCGACCTTTGAACCTTAATGGTAGCTGCTGATTGGGCAGATCAACGCGCTATGGCTGAATTGGCTATTGCCGGCCATGTATGTGAGCTCTTTCATCCTAATCATGTTTTAGTTGTTTTGTTTTTTGGTTTCATAGAATTATATGGTGTAAGACAATCAAATGATGATATGGATTACGAAATTTGAGCTAAACGAACTTTGATCTTGATTTCCATAACCAGAAAAGGGAGGCAAGTTTAAGAAACTTGACTAATCGAGCCATAGCAGCAGCATGAATCTCTACTTCTCATCGGTGGACACTGGAAAGTAATCGATGGCCAGTAATCGGTGGACAACTAAGTGTGGACAGTCATCGGTGGACTGTAATCGGTGGACAAATTTTTGCCTTTCTGGAAACCGACAATGATGGTGACCACATTACATTCATGGGATTATGTGAGACTCTTCGGCAGGTATATAGAATCTGTAACACAATTTAATCATTTCTATGAGTGCCTGAATGTTCACGAGAGTTTTCTCATTTTGTAATCATTCCTATACAGCTCAATCTAACGGGTCATTGCAATGGACTCACCACAAAAGAGATTAAAGATATGTGGATTTAAGCTAACATTGATGGAAACGGTCTTCTAGATTACAAGGAGTTTAAGGTAACGTTTCTTCATGATACTCCTCCTCTCTCTAAAACTTGTTCATGACAACTCACAACTTCACAAGCTAAGTTTGAGTTACAATAGCTGAACATAATCACCCATGACCATCTCTAAAACCCTCAACTCTTTTTCCTGAATTGCACACATGTTACTCAATTGCTTATTGTAACTCATTTCAGCAAAGAATTTGGAACCAAACCTGGTCAGAACAGAGAGATGCAGAGGACGGAGAAGCAAAAGGTAACCAGGAGCAAACCGTTGGGTTCAGCGTCAAGAACGCAGTCTTGTTTCCTCCAGAAGTTGAAAAAGGGATTTGGCCAAAAATTTACTCTCTCTCAGATCACGCAAGGCTAACCGTTGTGTTCTCTCCCATAAAAAATGCCTTGCTCTCAATTGGCTTCATGACAAAACACCCAACAACAAACCTTTAGCTTCTTCCATTTAAAGAGACTTCCGAGTTTTTTGTGTCCCCTTACAGAGCAGAATCAAGACTTTGCTCTGTCACCATTGGTCAGGAAGCTTGAGACTTGGACCGCCTTGACCGCTCTCACCCTGCTGTTTCTGCGTTGGGGGAAGAAGAGAGAAAGGACTCACAACACAATGGTCTTATACATTATACTGTGTACAAAACATGTAAACCAAATAGGGAAGCTTCATGTAAAATAAAATGTTGTAGTAGAGATTTAATTTGTGAAGCAGCTTTGCAACACTTTTTTCTTTTCTTTCTTCTGTTTTGTTTTTGTTTTTGCAAATAAGTAAAATTTTAAAGCATACGTCTGTAGACTGTAGAGAGATTGTTAGATAAGAACTGAAATTAAGTGTGGACAGTAATCAGTGGACAATTAAATATAGATAGTCATAGGTGGACAATTAAGTGTGGACAGTCATCTTTGGTATTAGGTTGTTGATTTTTGTAAATCAGCGGCCACTGAATAAAACAAACGTTGTCCATGGTGACTGACATGTATTACTAGCACGTCCATGCGTTTGTATCCATGAATTGTGTCCATGAGAGTGTGTCCACAAGATTTCATTGATGAGATTGTGTCCATACGAATGTTCCATTAGGTGTGGACTTGTGATTGTGTCCATTAGATTGTTCCATTAGGTGTGGAATCGTATTATCCATTGTCACATCATTTGGAAGCTTAATTTGATGAGAAAACGCTTACAAATGCCCCAAGGAATATATTAATTTGCAAATATTTGCTCCGTCATTGATTCTTTTCATGGACAAGACAAGAGAGCTGTGGACTAAGAGTCATGGACAAAAAAAGCCATCAACAAAGAGCCGTGGATAAAGAAAGCGATTCTGTCCATACGATTCTGTCCATGCGATTATGTCCATATGATTATGTCCATACGATTATGTCCATGCGAGTATGTACATGTTATTATGTCCATGCTATTATGTTGTCTTGTTTTGGTGAATTTGTGTGCATTTCTTTATCTCCATGATGATAAACATCTACACATACACCATTATTAGTTGGATATGTGGCATTTACTTAACTAATATAACTTTATCCCTTACTTGCAGGACCGTCTATTAACTCGGATTGGGACAACATGTAACACAAACAAGTAAAACATTTAAAGCCCTCTCAAAGGCGCCACCTGACTTCGCTATCTCTTGAAGTATTGCATGCTTATGGAGGCTTGTGAACTGGATTTTTGGAATAATTTTGGTAGAACTTATAACAAGATTTAAGCTACGAACCCAAAACAGAAACAAATCTTTGCTTACTTGAAAGTTGAAAGTGTTTTTTGTTTTTTTTTGTTTAATGACTAATGTAAACACGCTTTTATTTCTAAGCTCACCTACTCAACACCTTTACCATATGTTCTTATAAGTAAATATCCATGCCATGTACTTGAATGTAGAAAACTTCTCTATAATGAGCTAAGATGTGACAATAATGATATACACAATGCCAAACTGGATGCTCTAGAGGCTTCAGATTGATGCAATTACCGAAGCACTACATGCTCTAGTTATCAATATCATAACATGTCCACAGTTCCTTGTCCATCATAACATATCCACAAACTAGTGTCCACCCAAAACTGTCCACCAAAAACTGTCCAACACAATACATTGCTTTGTTTAACTACATTCAGATGTCGAAGTTTCTCTTCTCAATATGTTTGTTTCTTTTCATGTATCCACCGTCTCTTATCCACATGAACATGTCTATAAGATGTAATCTCATTGCTTGGATTGGATACATAGTTTTGCTGAGGGATCAAGTAATTAGCTCAACGAAAATTGTGTAGATGCATTGGCTTTTGCCTTCGTCCATCACTATGTCGATCATTGTCTTTGTTGGAGTTATTAGTTCATAGACATGTTCAAATGCGTTACATTTTGTGGTGCCATAAAACCATAGAGTAGAGGTTTAATATATTGGTATGTGCTTTTGCAGAAGAGAAGAAAGGGAAGATTGTTGAAATCAAGTCTGGAATAGACGAAGCTGATTTCTTGGTATTACCATTTATTTTCTTTCTTTCTTGTTTTTTCTTTTTGCTTTCTCTTAAATCAATTTATGCTTTTCGGGTTTTCTCTCTGTAAATTCGGAAAATGGATCTTGAGGCAAGAAGTCTGCAGCCGAGTGCTAAAGTTGTGTGTCTTTCTAAACTAAGAGAGTATTTGTTTATCACAACGAAGACGAGTCAATCAATGGCATAGCCACTAAAGGATCCACAAGCGCATCATGTAAGTCAAACATCTGGGCACATATCAATGGTATAAGCTTCGCAGAGCCTAACAACAATCACTTTTAATTTGTCCACGATTCTCTGTTCACGGTTCTTTGTCCACGGTTCTTTGTCCATAGCTCTCTTTGTCCACGGTTCGTACAAGCTTCTCTATTTCAATTTAGCAGATACAAAAATCTGTTATGCATAAAGCATCGACTTTGTAACTACTTGTTGATGCATAAAGCGTGATTGTAACTACTTGTTGATGCACAAAGTGTGACCCTAATGAGACAAAAGCATCAACTTTATTGTTTTGCATAAAACGTGTCACAATAAACCTCTTATTAGCAAGATTGTATTCCATAGCTCTCGTTGTCCACGACTCTTTGTCCACGGTTCTCTTTGTCCACCGTTCTCGTCGTCCACAGATCTTTGTCCACGGCTTCCTTTGTCCATGACTCTTAGTCTGCAGCTCTTTGTCCACCGTTCTTCTTCATCTTCCTCTTCCTCTACTTCCCCTTTCATAACTCCGTTTCCTAATCCTAACCCGAATCCAAATCCGAACCCGCCTGTTCTCAGATCTTCTCCACCAGCTCCACCCGATTCATCATCACCAAACCCGACTGTTCCAATTTACCTAAATCCACCGGCGCCGATCGTAAACCCGAGTTCGCCTCCGCCTCCGTCTACCCCTAATCTGAATCCTCCGCCGCAATTCTCTCCTCCTCCGCCGGATTCGGATACAACCATCGCACCCCCTCCGCCTACACCGCATATATCAATCGCACCACCGCCTCCAGCGATAGTATCAACATCGCCGCCGTTAAATCCGCCGAGGTCAGTTAGCAACACTCATGGCCCTGTGCATGAGAAGCTGGTCAACGACTAAACTAAACTATGCCTTTGTAAATTTCGCCATTTTTTTTTCTCACTTTCGTGTCGACGACGTACGGTGACAACATTCTAAAACCACACATATATTAATCAGGAAACCCCACTTATTTACCTCTCAATTTACACAGTTAATAATTAAACAAGTAACTTTTCAAAAGTAAAAAGATTCAAATGAAAATAGAGGACAAAACAGGTTTTTCTCCCACACAAACAACAACCAAAGTGTGTTGGTTTCAAAAAGTGTTCTTTTCTGAAACCAAACTGCTATAAGTGCTCTCCAGCGTAAATAACTCCTATACATGTTATGTCATTTATTTGAAAACACTATGTTTTCTTGATTTACATTCTGATGGATCCATACTGAAGAAAAGCATCCATACTAGTTTGAGAGAGCAAGTCTGAACAAGTTTTTTAAACCGATCCGTCCTTCTTCTTTAGGCCCCAAGCCACTCTTGCAACAAATTTTTTAAACATTACGGGGTGATTGGCATAGAGGCTGTGAAGATTTTAAGGTGTTTCACAGCCTTAACAGTGAAAAATAAACCAATCACACTTTTTTTACTTTAAAATATTTAACAGTTTTTAGGTTTTCTTATTTACTTTTTTTATTGAATAATACAAATAAATAATTGTTTTTTTTTCTTCCCAAAAAATCAAAATCTTTCTCTCATATTATATAAATTTTAACTTATTAATTATTAATATTTTTTTCTTTTTCTTTTAAGATCCATTTTATTCTATTAATTGATTAATTTTTAAATTTATTTGTTTTCTATCTAAAATCATTTAATAAAAAATAAAAAATATTTGTTTTGAATATTTATATTTACAACAAAATCAAAATATACAATTTCTATTTTAGATAAAAAATATTTTTTATAAATTATAATATTTAAAAGTAACAGGCACAATTTCTACAGTTTTTGTTACCAATTATACTTTTATAAATAAATAAAGTAACATCACAGTTTTTACAGCCAACTTTTTTACAACCAAAAGCCTATAATAATAGTTTACAGTCACAGTTCTTAATCGGATGTCTTCTAGCAACACGTCTGAACAAATTAACTGCACATTAATGTATCTTTTGAATCCTTATCATCAACATTTTCAACACTCAAAATCATTTTAAATATTTAGTTGAATACAACACCTAATCATTTCACGTCGTTGACGGTTTCACGTCTCGAACTTCTAGATTCGTGTGTTTCCTATCTTTAAAATCTATATTATTTATATAAAAAAATATGATGGAAAATTGAATGTTTTGGGTGGATTTAGATATAGAGAAAATTGGGATTGGATGAGAATGTGAAGTTATATAGGATCAAGTTGCCAAATCGAAAAGAAAGTCGAATCTTGTAAAGTGAATATTTTAGGTCGGCTTGAGATGGAAACTGGAGATTAACCAAAGTCTTGACGAAAAATGAAATGAATCTTGGTTTTCTGAGGTAATGACTGAATTTGCTGCTTCTTTTTTTTTTTTTTTTTGGCTGCTTCTTTTTGGCTGTAAATGGTTTTCTGAGGTAATGACTGAATCTTGGTCTGGACTTAATCTATATATAATAGCAAAATGATTTTTGGAAACCGGTGATGTCAGTATTTTTTTATTGGAAACAAAATCTAAATTTAATGGTTGTATTTATTCTGATTAGTTATGATTTGAAAATCTAACGGATATGATGGATTTGCTGACATCATCACTTTGTGGTAAAAAGAAATTTCAATCTAACGGTTAAAATTCTTTGTTTTAAGATTGAACGGTGAAGATTAAATTTGTTTTATTTACCGAACAGACACACATTCGAAACATTGCTGAGTTGTGATCCATTCTGATTCTTCGTCATTAGATGGCCAAAAAAATTTCAATCTAACGGTTAATATTCTTTGTTTTAAGATTGAACGATGAAGAATATATTGGTTTTATTTACCGAACATACACACATTCGAACCCTTCCTCACACCATCGTGTGCGCTGATCCTTGTAGACCACATCTGGTAACAGTCGTGGCTAAGAAGGATGGTGACATGACTCCTTTTAAAAATAAGGCCTCTATGGAGTTTCTGGAAAGCATTGCAGTGATAGGAACATCCAATGGATGGTTAGCGACTTCACAGCTCGATATGGTGCGTCTCATAGAACAGTTCGATCCCTCATTCTTGTTTGGTGATACCAAATGCATTTGGTGTCCTGAACTTGTAACTCTGCCTCTTTGCCAAACCCAAATGGTCACCAACGTAGCAATGTCCTCATCTTCTCTAGAGGAAGAGGATTGTGTTGTGGCGGTCAAGTTCTTTGGACCTCAGCTCAGCTTCTGCAGACCTTCTCAAAGCAGATCCAAGTGGATCAACGTCAGGATTGCAAACCCCTGTTTCTTCTCCCCCCATGTCATGTTTTCCAAGAAAGACGACGTGTTTCGCATCCCCGGATCTGGAGGCCACCTTATTGGATCATGGGATCTCCGCAAACAGAAGCACACACCTCATATTTAGAGGTTCCGGTTTGAAAACATTCCCAAGATGACAGAGTCCAAACGGGAGCTCCTGGATTCTTGCTACAAAAGCGAACACTTGGTGGAGTCAACATCCACAGGTGAAATTTTCTTGGTTAACTGGTACAAGAAGACCGTTGCCAGAGAATGGAAACAGAAGCTTTAATGGTGTTCAAGCTAGACGAAGAAGAAGGAAACACTGTTTACACTCAAGACATTGGAGATCATGTCATTTTCCTCACAAAGTCTGAAACTTTCTGTGTCCCTGGTAGCTCCTTTCCTCACATGCGTCCTAACCGCGTCAAAATCTTTGATGTCGACGAAACCACAATTGTCAATCTGGCTGCTCAAAGCTGGAATTGTTAAACTAGAGTCTAGCCTGTCTTGTCTTTTCTCTTAAACCCTTTCAAATATCAAACCTTTAAAAAAAAAATTATATGTGAGTTGTGATTGATATGCATATCGTTTTGGAGAAATTAAGTTTGCTGCCATCTATCATGATCAGTATATCCCAACTAATTATGTTTAAGCTATATCCAGTAATCATGAATCATTCATTTGTACTTTAGGTACATGGGTTCCATTCTCTGTAATTTGTAAGCTAGAGTCTAGTTGTCTGTGTTGAAAAAAAAAAATTAATAAAGACAGCTTTATTATTTTGTGTCTGTGTGAATAAGAGATTAGTTGAAGCCCAAACAATGAAATGTTTTCATAGGTTATAACTCTTTGTGGGAGTAACAAAGATCCCACATTAGAAATTTAGAATGTTTTCAAGTCCCCTCTCGTCTTATAATGGGTTAGCCTTTTTTTTCAATCATCAGATCAGATTATTAGATCAGATATTCAGATCATCAATTTGAATCTTACTCAAAGCAAAAACTAAACACATGTTCCTTCGATCTACCACTGCATCAGGTAGTTTCTTTATTCGAGAGTATTGTTGGGATACAAGTTCGTTAGACGCGCGATCGAGTGATGCGATTCGGAATTGAACGATTGTATCATGGGACTCATGAATCGTGATTATACTTGTCACACTACGGTTGATTCTTTGAATTAAGAAAAGGGATTGCGATCTCGACTCCGTTCCAGTGATTCGGTTTTACCGATTTATTATTTACGATTTTTCTTAACTCGTTTTTATTCGGTTATGATTATCCTTTATTTTGTGATTGAATCGACTATTCTATATTTCTAAATTATTGGTCTGGAATTGAGTTGTTTTGAGTCTAAGAGTCTTGTCTTTGCTCTTAAACCCTTTCAAATATCAAATCTACTTTTTAAAATTTGATCAGTAATGGCTTAACATATTGCTTAACATCATTCTTTCACTGGATTTGTAATATTATGATAGATAGCATTACCATTACAATACATTGAAGATGTCTCTACTTACAACACATTGTGTGGGCACAAAACATCTTTAAATTCTTGTCACTGAAAACAAAGACACACACAAAACAGTGAAATGAAATTTTAATTTGGGTTGGTAACTTTGGTATCATTACAATACATTGAAGATGTGTCTGCTAACAAGTTTCACCTCAGAACATGAGCCGAGAGAGTTAAGCCAAAATCTGGTTTTCCTATAAAGGATTTACAGTTCCTCATGTATCGATCCGAATACTAAATCGATCTAAATATACTGAACTTGTGGCCTGCCGTAGAGTACGGTTTCATCTCAGACCAATGCTCGAGTTATTAGCAGATTGCAACACTTCCAAATTCCGTAGATTTGGAGTCGAACTCACACCACAAAGTGCCATCCGACTTAAAACCTCTACATTTCAAATTTCGCAAAGTAATTCTCAAACAAATCAAACACATTACATATAATTTCTCCTCGCGGAATTACGAAGCTAATTTACATTTAGTATTAAAGGAAATTCAAATCCGTCAACACTAAATTTCAACAAAAACATAGAAATTACGTGAACAGTTTAACCTTACGCGCAGCAAACAATCAAGTATTAAGAACGGATCATTCCCCTAGAAATGTATATTTTTAGAATAATATTAATATTTAACTGAAATCAACATAAGTTTATAATATCAAACTAATCCACAGATTTTTAATTATGCATACACGCTCTGTAGCCTAGTTAATAATATCTTGCCAGGAATAGAAAAGAAGATTCATAACCCACTAACCTCTCAAGAAAAGAATAAGATCGGGTAAAGGAAAATCTTAACCACTTGAGGGAAATAAACCAGCTATTTATTTTTTGGTAAAATTTATGTCGGTTTGAGATGAAAATTGGAGATTAATCTAATGGAATTAGGGATTGGATTTGCTTATCAACAAATATTAACTGAAAACACTATGCTCAATGTACTTTTGAGAATTTAAATTGGAACCACAAATTTCTATATATCAAACAATGTTTTTCTTATCAACAACATTAACAGAAACCACTATGTTGTGTCATTGTCTTTGAAAAATAGTATGCATATAAGTCATATAAATCTATGTGGATTCAGATTTTTTTTAGATTTTATATAGAAAATTGGTTCGAATTCTTGCTAATTCGGTCTAGCTCTAAATCAAGTTATTACACCCACTCAAATCCAGCTAAATGCATTTTCTTGATTGATTTGTGCGTTCAAAGTAGGAAAATGGAAAAGGGAAGTTGATATTTAATGAGGATTAGGGTAATTAATTTTTTGAGATGGAAAACTTGGTGGGCAAGTCCCCTTCCTCGGTATTAATGTGTGAACATTCCCAATTCTTGAATTAAGGCTTTTTTTTTACTTTCCTCTTTCCATCCTCTTGGCCTCTTGCTAAGAACAATCATTCAATTAGGGTTTCCTTTCTTTTAGCTAAGAAAGATTACTCATGTCTCTGCTTATCAACCAGCCCTCGAAGCTATGCTTTGGGAAACCTTTGTTGGTAAGATCCTCTCCTCTTCACTCTAATGGCTTCTCATCTTCTTGCTTGCCGGAAACACTTCCTTATAAAATCATCTGCGCTGATCCTTGTAGACCACATCTCGTAACAATCGTGAGTAGAAGGTATGGTGACTTCACTCCTTTTGAAAGTAAGATGTCTACGGATTTGATGGAGAGAATGGGAATGATAGGAACATCCAATGGATTGTTAGCTACATTGAGGAAGGACGTGGTGCATCTCCTAGAATACCCGGGTCCATCGCTCAAGGGTCGTGATCCGAAATTCATTTCGTTGCCTCCTCTTGAAAATCTGCCTCTTTGTCAAACCCAAATGTTCACCAACATTGCAATGTCCTCACCATTTCCAGAGGAAATGGACTGTGTTGTGGCTGTCAAGTTCTTGGGACCTCAGCTCAGCTTTTGCAGATCCGCTGCTGGAAGTAACTCCGATTGGATCAACATCAGAATCGAAAACCCTTGTTTCTTCTCCTCCCGTGTCATGTTTTCCAAGAAAGAAGAGCGGTTTCGAATTCCCGGATCTGGAGGCCACCTTATTGGATCATGGGATCTCAGTAGCAAACACAAGCACAATCACAAGTTTCAGAGGTTGCGGTTTAAAAACATTCCCAAGATGACAGAGACCAAACGGGAGCTCCTGGATACGTGCTACGCGAGCGAACACTTGGTGGAGTCAAGAAGCACCAACGAAACTTTCATGGTTAAGTGGTACAAGAAGACCGTTGCAAAGACCATCCATGGTATTGAGAGAATGGAAACAGAAGCTTTAATGGTGTTCAAGATAGATGAAGAAGAAGGAGACGCTGTTTACACTCAAGACATTGGAGATCTTGTCATTTTCCTCACAAGGTCTGATTCTTTCTGTGTCCCTGCTAGCTCCTGTTCCAACATGCGTCCTAACCGTGTCAAAATCTTGGATGTCGACGAAACCCTCGTTGTCGATCTAGCTGCTCAAAACTGGAATTGTTAAGCTAGATTGAGTTGTTTTGAGTCTAGAGTCGTGTCTTTCATCTTCAACCCTTTCAAATATTTTTTTTTTTTAATTCTGTGTGAGATATGATTGATATATGCATATACTCTTGGAGAAATTAACTTTGCCACCATCTCATGATCAGTAGATCCCAACTAGTATGTTTGAACTATATACAGTTATCAGGAATCATTCATTGCTACTTTAGGTACATTGGGTTCCATTCTCTGTAATCTTTCAGTTGTTTTTAGTAACTTTGTTGTTTTTAGAGTCGTAGTTAGAGGCGAACACAATGTTGAGAGTCTTTTGTTAAGGACAGGTTTTTTAAGTGATTTTGTTAAGGACAGGTTTTTTATTGGAGAAAGAGGCGAACTTTGATAGTTAGCATATTTACATCATTTTAACATTCATTTAGTAAAGCATTTGCATTGTTTCATGTATATAACTTCTCCATATAGTCTAGTTTGCATCCATTTTAGAGTTATTGAGTCTTAACCTAGGTTATTGCATATTTGTTGCATTTTGGAGTGTTTTTGGGTACATTGGAGGACTTTGCAGATTATGGAGGTTAAGCATTGCTTGGAGGATGGCATGGAACTAGAGTGTACCAAAAGAAGTTGAGCAAAATGGACTTGAAGCACAAAACCACTACATAAGTAAAGATCGAGCCGGATGAAGAGTTTCAACTCCGAATTAGCCTCCGTGATCGTCATGAAAGTCATAGATATTTGAGTTAGCTTTCGTTTGGTTATAGTTTCAAGTCAGACAGGGAAGCCGTTCAAGAGATATGGCCATTTTACTACAGATCGATCGATCTCATGAAGAAAGCAGTATCGGTGTGTTGTATCGGTGTGATCACACCGATACGCATATCTGTCTGCCATATCGGTGTGATCACACCGATACGCATATCTGTCTGCCATACCGGTGTAATCATACCGATATGGAACCCGCGATTTTCTTTACTTAAGACGAAAATACACTGTTGATCATCATTATGCAGTTGACTTTTTATTTCCAAACTTTTCCAGAAACTCTCTCTGTATTGGGTGATTTTATTTGCAAGACCTTTGGATCAAAAACTTCAATTCAAGAGTTCTTCTTCTCTAATCTCTTCCCTTTACTCTTTCTAATGCTTATTATCAAGTTTTTACAAGTTTTTATCGGTTTGATCATGAGTTGTGAGTAGTTCTTTAGAATCCAAGGTTGGTTAGATTTAGGGTGTTTAGGGTGTTATTCTTGATGTCTATGAGTTAATTCTTCCTTATCCCTTCTTGCTTAATGTTCTTAATGCTAAAATTCAACCTTGATCATGTTGAATTAGATTTCTAGGAAATTTTCTCATCCAAAAGAGTAGTAAAATTTCTGGTTTATTTAAGCAAGAGATTTACATACTTAGCTCATGAAAGTGATTGTCTAAGGTGTTTATTTGCAGATTAGACCTGAATCTTTGTGCTTGTTGCATCTTTGATCACAAACGAAAGTTTGTTCTTGATTAGAAATGTGATAAAAGGATTAAGTCCATGAAAGTGGTTTAATCTATTCTTGAAGTTCTAAGCTTGGGGATTAGCATTTATATGAGTAGATTGACATCATTGATTACACTTTTAAGCACCTGAAAATCAAAACCATAACCTTGGATTCATCTTTCCATAATTTACAAAAGCCCTTTAGAAACTCTGTTTTGTGTTTTATTTATCTTGAAGATAACTTGTCTTTCACTTTGTTTTATGTTACTAATCACATACCAAAACCTTCATTAGACTTGCTTAGATTAAGAAGTTTTATGAATTCCTTTTGTCACAACAAACCCATATGGATTGATCCTCAAATACTACAATGACATGTGTAGTAGGATTGAGTAATTGATAGCAAAATCCTGTTATCAATTTGGCGCCGTTGCCATTTGGGTTCTGTTTTGTGCATTAGGATTTTAAATCCTCTTGAGACTAAGTTTTATTTTTCAGTTCATTACTAATCTCTTTTGCATGCTCTGTTTTTCCTCTCTATAGGTGCATGAACTTGAGGTCTGGAGGACAAGAAGATCTTGTTGAACCAATAGACAACATTCATAGACTGAGTAGAAGAGCATTTGCAAGAAGAGAGCAAGAAAGAGCAGCCCATATAACACGCTTGGGCATGGAAAATCCGGAGAAAGCAGGTGGTCAACCACCACCTCATTATCTTGATCAGCAGCAGATAGCTCAAGGACCAAGAGTGCTACAGCACCAACCTAGACAGCCACGTCATATTGGAGCTGGAGATGCACCTAACACTCATGGCAATCGCCAAGGCATCATCCCTCCTCCAGTTGAGAACAACAATTTAGAAATCAAGAGTGGGCTGATCTCTATGGTGCAGAACAACAAGTTCCATGGACTACCAATGGAAGATCCTTTGGACCACTTGGATGGGTTTGATAGAATCTGCAGCATGACAAAAATCAATGGGATTTCAGAGGATGGTTTCAAGCTGAGATTGTTCCCATTTTCTCTTGGGGACAAAGCACACCTATGGGAGAAGACACTTCCACAAGGTTCCATCACTTCTTGGGATCAATGCAAGAAGTCTTTCTTGGCCAAATTTTTCTCCAACTCAAGAACTGCAAAGCTGAGAAATGACATCTCTAGCTTCACTCAAAGGAGCAATGAAAGTTTCTGTGAAGCATGGGAAAGGTTCAAGAGCTATACCATGCAATGTCCACACCATGGATTTTCTGAAGAGTCTCTACTAAGCACTCTCTACAGAGGTGTGCTTCCTAAATTTNCCTAACTAGCAAACTACTCAGACATAATAATGCAAACACAAAACATGACTGAATAATATTGCATAAAAGAATAGAGAATGATACAGGGGTTCGAAATCTGGCTCAGATGAGTTAGAATTGTCTCCCCAAAAGCTCAGGATCAATCTCTCTCTAAGTCTCAAAAACAGAAAATAATGATAAGGTATATGGCTAAACAATGCCTGAAAACTATTTATAGAAGGGGATTTTTCGTCCAGGGGTAAACTTGTAATTCTCCAAACTTGCTCTTATTTCCTTTTTCTGATTGGAAACCGTCAAACTTAGCCGTCCTTGATTGGTGTCGATCGACACTCAGCACGTAAATCCATCCTCTTAACTTCATCACTTCGGTTGCTTCTCCAAAATGCTCCAAAATGTCCCATAATCTCCCATTTAGCTCCAAGTGTTCTCCATCCTGTAAAGACTCTAAAAAGACTCCAAAACTAGTAAAAGACTCTATAAAAACACTTATATCATGGCTTAAAAAGGGGTAAAAACCATGATATATTATCTACTCTATTAATGAGGATGAGTATGAGCTTGTTGTGAGAGAGTTTGAGGAACTACTAGAAGGTCAACATGATGCAGTGTCACCCTCCAACGAGATTACATCTACAATAAATGAGGACATTGAGGCTCAAGATGGGGAGGTGATCATTGAAAAAGACTACATGGTTGTTGCTAAAGATATGGGTAAAAGAGTGTTTGATGAGCCCATGAATTCTACGAAAGCGAGAGTTGATGAAGATGTAATAGAAGTGGATAAGAAGAGTGATATGGAGGTAACCTTGCCCCACAAAGGAGAAGCTTCTTACAGCGATCTTCCTATTTATAAGCCACCACTACCATATCCTGGGCGATTTTTGACTAAGGCACAAAAGAAATTGCTCTCAAGCTTTAGAGGAAGCATGGAGAAGGCTGGTGCACCTTTGCCCAATGTAGAGAACTTGTCTCAAGTCAAAGGTCACATAAGATTCATCAAAGACTTTCTGGCTAATAGAGAGAAGGTAGAAGAGCTGATGGAAAGCTTTGATCCACCAAGCACAACAAGAGATGAGCCTAAGACTATTCCAAAGCTTGGTAATCCCGGAAATTTTTTGATTTCTTGCTCTCTTGGGGATTTGAAGATTGATGAAGCTTTGTGTGATTCTGGATCAAGTGTCAATGTGATGTCCTTTGAAATTTTTAAGAGGCTTGGGATTACAAACATGAAGAAATATCCATCACCTATCACCTTTGTTGATGCTTCTTCAAGGCAACCACTAGGCCTTCTTGAAGATTATCCATTGAAGGTTGGTGAGTGTCTAGTCCCAACTGACTTCATAGTCATGGAGATGGTTCAAGCAGCCAAGCTACCTCTTCTCTTAGGAACTCCCTTTCTTAACACAGTTGGTGCAAGCCTTGATTTCACCAACAAGAGGGTGATTCTAAAGAGTGTGAATGATAAGGTTTTCTATCCTATGAAGCCTTCTACCTTGGGTTTTTGTGGCACAATCACATGTGCTACTATGAAAACTGATGAAGAAACACCATATACAAAGGGTCAGTTGATGGGATTCACTTGTGTGATGCTGAAAGAAGATGATACTTTTGACCAAAATGAGTATGATGGATTAGGATTTGATGGTGAGTGCCTACTTGTTATGTTTGATGAAAACAAGATGCTGGAACCTATAGTTGAGACACCAAAGAGGGCAAGAACGAGGTCTAGAAAGAAGAAGAAGTTGTTACACACTGGAGCAAACACCATGTTCATCAAGAAAGGAGAAGGAAATTCAGTTCATCTCCAAGATCCCCAACAAGACTAAGGGTTTGAAAAGTCAAGCTTAGTGACGTTAAACAAGCGCTCTTGGGAGGCATTCCCATGTTTATCCTTGTATATATTCTTTCTTTTATTTCAATAATGTGTGTTTTAAGTGTTTGTGGTCAGCAGGTTTGCCCTCCTCCTCCTCCATACAATTCTAGAGGTAACACTTCAACCTCAATTGTACATATCATTTAGCTTTGTGTTTCATCATTTTGTCATATTGATTTAGTCTCTCTTGAACTTTTATTACACAAGGGACTGTGTAATTTAAGTTTGGGGGAGAGGTTGAGAGATTTGACTTTATGTTTTGTGTTTCTTATTTTCTATTTTACATATTTGAGTCTTCATTCATCATCTAATGCATAAAAAAAAAATAAGAAAAAAAAAAAATTCGAAAATTTTGAAATTTTACCAAAAAGAAGCATTTAGAAGTATTTGCATTTTAGGATTGAGTCTAGTTGCATTTCATGTAAGTTTGCATTCATATTGCATAGGGAGCAATGATAAGTTTTCCTTGTAAAATGCTGATTTTTGAGATAAAACCATTGTCCACGTTCATAATTGTTTGATGCATTCAAATGAGTTTGAAGTTAAGATAGAACCACACTTGGAATTCATGTCTTGATGTTCATGTTTTGGTTGAATCTTGCTGTGAATTAAACTCATTCCTATTTATAAGAACCATTAATCTTACTTTGCAATTATCATGTTTATACATTGGTAAGTGACTCATGGATACCATATACATATTTGGGATGTATTCTTCCTTTCTACCACTCTCTTGTTATCCCAAGTAGCTTACCACACCCCTAACCAAACCTTCTTTCAAGCCAAAAAGCTCTTGTGTGTGTTGTGAGGCTTAATTTTCGAATGAACTTATCAAAAAGTGTTGGGTTTAGCACGACAAGGAGAGTCTTCCATGTAGAACTAGCCACACATCATTGGGCTAGACATAAGCTAGGCTGGTTAGCTTAAGTAGGGGCTTGTGTTGCTGTCTAAAGAAAAAAAAAAGAAAAAAAGGGGTGGGAAAAGAATAAAAGATTTGGAGAATGTATAAGGGGAAACAATTTTGGTTTGGTTGGCAAAAAAAATTTGAAAAATAGCTCTAAGTATAAATGTTTGGTAAGCCTCTAGGTTAAACAAAAGAAANGTGGTACAAGAAGACCGTTGCCAAGACCATTGAGAGAATGGAAACAGAAGCTTTAATGGTGTTCAAGATAGATGAAGTAGAAGGAAACGCTGTTTACACTCAAGACATTGGAGATCATGTCATTTTCCTCACAAAGTCTGAAACTTTCTGTGTCCCTGCTAGCTCCTTTCCCCACATGCGTCCTAACCGCGTCAAAATATTTGATGTGGACGAAACCACAATTGTCAGTCTGGCTGCTCAAAACTGGAATTGTTAAGCTAGAGTCTAGCTGTCTTGTCTTTTCTCTTAAACCCTTTCAAATATCAAATCTTTTTTAAAATAATTCTATGCGAGATTGATTGATATGCATATGCTTTTGGAGAAATTAAGTTTGCTGCCATCTATCATGATCAGTAGATCCCAACTATTTATGTTTAAGCTATATCCAGTTATCAGGAATCATTCATTTGTACTTTAGGTACATGGATTCCATTCTCTGTAATGTGCAAGCAACAGCCTAGTTATCTGGAATTGAGTTTTTTTGAGTCTAGAGTCTTGTCTTTGCTCTTAAACCCTTTCAAATATCAAATCTACTTTTTAAAAAAAATTGATCAGTGCAATCTGAGGGAGTAGCCAGCCCATCCCGTTCCGCCACAAGTCTCGAACACTAGCATCCCATAACTCCTCCGGTAGCTCCATTAGTGCCATCTCCTTTAACGGGATTGTAAGTAACCATTTATCTATCCAAAACTTAACTCTTCGGCCATCACCAATAATCCAGCTTAGCCCTGGGAGCACTATTTTTTTCATTCCCATTACCACACTCCTCCAGGTAGAAGACGTATTACTTCGAGTTTTAAGCCACGAAGCATCGTGGATATCTTAAACTTTATACTTGCTGCGCAATACTTTAGCCCAGAGACTCGTATAATCACTAAGCAGACGCCAACCCAACTTTGCTAGTAGAGCTTTATTCATACTCTGAGATGTACGTATCCCCAGCCCACCTTCACTCCTCGGTAAACACACACACTTTCTGCCACGCAACCAGGTGTTGCTTTCTCTGTTCTGTACTATCACCCCACAAAAAATATCTTGAAATTCCGTCTAACCGCAAAAGTGTCCATACCGGTAACGATATAGTACTCATAGTATGGACTGGAATTGAGGATAGAACTGCTTTGGTTAGAGTTAAGCTTCCTGCGAAGCTTAACATTTGACTCTTACAACTCGCAAGCCGCGAGGAGACTCTCTCAAGTACATCCCCGAAAGTCTCCTTACTAATTCTCTTCTGGAGGATAGGCATGCCTAGATACTTCCCCAAATCCCTAGTCGATTTAATACCACTTTCATCACTTATCATTCTTCCCAAATCTCGAGAAACATTCCCAGAAAAGAAGATCTTCTACTTCTCTAAACTTACTTTATGGCCCGATGAGACACAGAATCTCTCGAAAACTCGTCTTATTATACAAACCTGAGACATTGACGCTTCAGCAAATAGTATTAGATCATCGGCAAAGCAAATGTGAGATAACTTCGGACCTCCACGAGATAAACTAATTGGCTTCCATTCGCAATCGAGTTATCGATGAGGTGACACAACCTCCCCAGACACAGAACAAAAAAGTATGGGGACAATGGATCCCCTTGGTGAAGCCCGCACAATGGTTTAAAAGCTTATGTGTTCACCCCATTCCATAACAAAATCATTGATGGGCCAGACACACAGCTCATAATCCATCCAACCCATGTCACCGAAAATCCCGCTACCCGGAGAGTATCTTCTAGAAAGTCCCAACGGATACGGTCGTACGCCTTCTCCAAGTCTAACTTCAGCAGCATCCACCCTTTCCGTCCTTTTTTTCTTCTCATCGAATGGACAGCTTCCTAAACAACAACGATATTGTCCGTGCTTAACCTTCCCAGAATAAAACTAGCTTGAGCCGGTCCTATCAACTTAGGCATAATCCCTTTCAGCCGCATGACCATAGTTTTAGTAATTATTTTGAACAAAACATTACATAAACTAATTGGTCGAAACTGCGTCATCTTCTCAGGCTGTAAGACTTTCCCAATCAGAACCACTATTGCATCATTTAACCCAGCTAGAATAATCTCCGTCCTAAAGAAATCCAGAACAAAGCTAATCACCGATTCCCAACAACCTCCCAACAATGCTGATAGAAAACCGGTTGAAATCCATCCGGTCCCGGAGCTTTGTACTTCCCCATACCCCGTATTGCTTCCTCTACATCGGCAGCCATAAAAGGTTTGTTAAGAGCTTGTAAATCTCCCTGAGTTAGATCAACAAAGCCTTCATGCGGTAACCACTCAACCACTGCATCTACATCATCCATCGAGTATAGGCGAGTATAATACCCTATAGCCAAGGCCTCCAACTCCTGCTGCTGTGCTACCCATAACCCATCATCGTTCTTGAGCATCTCAATCCTGTTGCGTCTTCTCCGTATAATAGTTTAAGTATGATAGTATTTCGTATTCTGATCTCCTAGAGCTATCCACTTCTCCCTTGATTTTTGAAACCAGAGGACCTCTTCATGTTCTAGAACCACATCAAACTCTTTGATTAACGATTCCTCCTTCTCCAAGAAATCATCCGTTTTACCGATCTCCAAAAGATCTAGTACGACCTTAATTTCCGAAACCAGCTTCTCTTTCCGCTTTTGCACCTCACCAAATACTTCGCGATTCCACCTCTTTAATTTTTCTTTCAAGATATGTAGGGCCTATGGTGTTTTTAATTCCCCATTCCACGATGTTGTCAACAAATCATTAAAACTATCATGCTTTAGCCAGGCTGCTTCAAAACGGAAAGGCCTCCTACTCGGATTACTCCCCGTCATAGGTTCCAATTGAATGTACAGGGGCGCATGATCCGAAGACAGAAATGGCAGATGGGACACCGATGCTTCTTGCCATTTCAAGCGTGTCTGCACACAACATAGTACTCGGTCAAGTCGTTTTGCTACATACGTGCTCTCCCCTCGGCCTCGTTTTCAAGTAAAACTATTTCCTTTAAATCCCATATCAATGAGATATAACTCATTTATCCAGTCTCCAAAAGTCAAAGAGTCCGGCGATAGTCTTCCATTTCCCCCTGTCCTCTCATCTAATCGGAGAATGGTGTTGAAGTCTCCCCACAATCCACTTCGCCTACTCACAGTGGGTGCCGTCTAGTTAATAATATACTAGATTTTGGATTTGTGCGGGTTTAAAAAAAAATGTTTGGGCCATTAAATCTTCTGATTTTATGAAGTTAAAATCATTTGAGCCATTGGTTTTATAAACATTTTCAAAAAAACCCATCCAATGAATTCAATTATCGGCCCATATGCAAAGAAAAAGTTTAATTTTGCAAACACAAAACACTTTACCGATCGGACAACAAACCCACTATAAGAAATTGGGAAAGTTTTCGAAACACTTTCCAATTGGGAAAAATAACATTTAAATGACCAAGTTTCAAATTTCAGTAATTCAAAGCATCATCTTTCGTGTGATCTGTTTGAATAATAAACTTTTTTATTGACTAATATTTAAATCACGACCTTATGTTGACTCGGTCATATTAGGCACGACGTTAACTTCAATAAATAGTGGACTTTGCAGTCTAGTTAATAATATACTAGATTTTGGATTTGCGCGGGTTTAAAAAAAATGTTTGGGCCATTAAATCTTCTGATTTTATGAAGTTAAAATCATTTGAGCCATTGCTTTTATAAACACTAGTGTTTTGCCCACGCTACGCGTGGGTTGTTTGATGATTTTTTTCCGTTTTATATTTGCTTTACGTATTTTCGTGTATATTTTTTGTTATGTTTTCATTGGTTGAGAACTCTTGTTTTCTGATTTGGAAAATTGTTTCTAGACCATGAATAACAACTAATTTTAAATGTATTAGCTAAATTGTTTATTAATTGATTAGAAGTAGAATTTGTATCTTTTGTTTCACTGAATTTATATAATATTTATGAAAACAATTTTTTTATGTTTTATTTATTTTTTGGTGTGGAAACTGTTAAGTAACTGATTTTATTATGTTGTAATAGAAAATTGAACCAAGTCCAATGAGTGAGACCTTGTTAATTTTGGGTATTTTGTTCATGATTGTGATAAAACTTCTTTCCATGAAATCTCTTGCATTTTGTAAATAGACATGAACTATATGAATCCTTCTTTTGTCTTTTTCAATTGCTACGTCTTCGGATGAGAAAGTTATGAGCTTTCATGTTTTCATTAGCTCCTATGAGTCCTCTCTTTATCCCTTCTCTCACCATCGTCAACCTTGTATTATTTTCGATTTACTTGATTTCATTCTCATCTAAATCCGATACAATTTTTTTCTTTGTTAAGAACTCGGTCATACTTTCCTTCCATCATTTATCAAATGTGTATTTTCTTCTTCTTCTCTCACATTTGTGACTATATCCCTACACCTTCTATTTGTCTCCATTGTATCCTGCATTTTATAGGTTCCTTCCCCTTTTTCATTTTTTTCTTCCCACTTTTATTGCTTCTTAAGTCTTTATCTACGACCACACTCTTTCTTCTCCATCTTCAAATGCTTCTCATCATACCGACCAGATGTAAATACTCAATTCTTGGCAATTAACGGACCTTGAGAGGATAGACGTTAAAATTGTTGGAAAAAGAGTGACTACCTAGAATAGAGAATATCCGCTTAGCCATATTTGTTTTGTGGATTATATGATGATTCTTTTTCGTTTTATATTTGCTTTACTTATTTTTGTGTATATTTTTTTGTTATGTTTTTATTAATTGAGAATTCCTGTTTTTTGATTTGAAAAAATGTTTCTGAACCATGAATAACAACTGATTTTAAATATATATATATATATATATATATATATATATATATATTAGCTAAATTGTTTCTTAATTGATTAGAAGTAGAACTTGTACCTTTTGTTTCACTGAATTTATATAATATTTATTTAAATTATGGTGTGCATTATTTTTTAAGCTTAGCCATATTTGTTTTGTGGATCTTTTACATTTGTTTCTTGTGCTAAGTTTTATGATTTTTTTACTTTTTAAAAAAAAAAAAATCTTAATTTTGTGAATAAATTTTTCGAAATATAATTTTTTTTTGGTCCTCGATTGTAGCTCAAAGTTTGAAAATTTGTAATTTTTTTTGTTTCTAAAAATTCCTTTGTTTTACATATATGTATTTTGGTATGTAAATATTTTTTGTTATTCCTCTTACTTTGGTATAATTTTGGGTGAATTCTTGTGACGAATCATGATGGGTTTTATTGTGTTTTAAAATAACGTGACGTGACAATTTGTTATGTTCTCATTGGCGGATTATTTTTCTGAATGTATTTGCTGATGTGGCAGCCTTTAGAGGCAAAACCATAGAAGTCTAGATGAATGAAGCAAGCAACACAAATACAAATACTAATTCATGCTAACTAAACATAATAAATTTTGTAAATATATCATCGACTTCACTTGGGTAGCTAAACTGGTTCGCTGTCCCTTGTAACCTTCGAAGGTATTCATCATCTTTTTGTTGAATCTTTCGAAGACTTGCTTTAATTCAGATTTCCTAAAAAGGTGAGATAGAAAGATTGAAAACGAATTGTTATAAAAAATATTCATAGGAAGTCACCATTCTCTATTCGCATTTGAAGTTGTTAACAAATATATTATGCCTACGAACATCATCACATAAGAAATCGGGGAATAGAAGTGAAAAGTCATTGTAGATGACGTGACAACTTTGTAAAGCTCTTTCAAAATCTGAGGTGACAGGATCGGTTTGTTTTATTGGTTTTTATTCGTGGGATGTTTTTTTTACAATTATAAAAAAGGATAACGATCGATTTAGTGGGCGTTTTGTTGATTTGGGTTGTATGCTTATACTTTTTGTTAATTCATTTTTGGCTTATTATTGGGTCTTTTTTACAACAATTGGATTTCTTTCTATTCTACATTTTTTTTGGGCTTGAGCAATTGTTACTTAAACATGTGGAGATGACATGACATGTTAAAATATTTTGATTGGCTGAATATTTTTTGGATTATTTCTGCTGATGTGGAGGGCCTAAGAGAGCTCAAAACCTATCTCTTTTATATAAAGGAGATTTTCAAGAAAACCCATCCAATGAATTCAATTATCGGCCCATATGCAAAGAAAAAGTTTAATTTTGCAAACACAAAACACTTTACCGATCGGACAACAAACCCACTATAAGAAATTGGGAAAGTTTTCGAAACACTTTCCAATTGGGAAAAATGACATTTAAATGACCAAGTTTCAAATTTAAGCAATTCAAAGTATCATCTTTCGTGTGATCTGTTTGAATAATAAACTTTTTTTATTGACTAATATTTAAATCACGACCTTATGTTGATTCGGCCATATTAGGCACGACGTTAACTTTACTAACAGATCGAGTAAACGCCGTTTAATCCTCGTCTGGTAGAAGTTAACGTCGTGTCGAATATGGGTAAGTCAACATAAGTTCGCGATTAAAATGATAGTCACGTAAAAGTTTGTTACTTAAACCGTCCACACAAAAGATGAGGCTTAGAATGGCTAAAATTTCAAAGTTCGGCATTTAAATGACATTTTTCTACTGACCGATAACTTATATTTTTGATGAAAGATTATCTCAAAATCTCAAGGTTTTGCAATGTGAAAGATTAAAGATCTCAAGGTTTTCGAGGCTTGTGATTAGCAATAAAACCTATGTATTGCTGATGAGCATATTAAACTCACATATTGAGGTTCTTGAAGTAACACACAATTTGTTTAGCAATGTAATTTTTCAAACAAAACCCAAATACTTCAAGCTGGTGAGGTTATTGCAGTTCCCTCCCACAGCTTGAAACTCGAATGTCACAGTAAAATTGTAATCATAAGCGATGAATGATCAATATTTTAAGATTCTTCTATTTACTGAACGCAAACCAAAATAAATTATTGTTATGATAGCACCAGCCAGGTAGAACATGTTTCTCAAAGTTTTTCAACTTTTGTATGTACATTTAGGGTTTCGTAAGATTTACTGATTGTTAGATAATCATGAGATGTGGTTAAATTGATGTTTTAAGGCTAAACTCATTTTTTGTATGTAAATTTAATTTATATTTAACTATGTTTTAAAATTAGTTTGGTTTACTTGGGTTAGCAATTACGTTATATTACAAACTACAAATAAATTGAAGTTATCGGTTAGTCGAAAAATGACATTTAAATGCCCAACTTTCAAAGTTTAGCCATTGAAATTACCACGTTTCGTGTGGACGGTTTAAATAACAAACTATACTTTGACTATTTTTTTTAAATTACGAACTTATGTTGATTTGCACATATTAGGCACAACATTAACTTCACTACCAAACGAAGATTAGACGCCCTTTAATAGATCTGGTACTGAAGTTAACGTCGTGTCTAATATGGCAGAGTCAATATAAGTTCGTGATTTAAATATCGGTCAACAAAAAAATTTATTATTTAAACGGATCACGCAAAAAATGGTGCTTTGAAATTCAAAGTTTGAATGGCTGAACTCTTGCACAAATTCTACTTAAAAGTTGGTATTTTCTTACGATCATTACCTAGGACTGGGAGTGTTTATTTGTTTATTTGATTGTTTTGTTGTAATTACATCATCGCAAGACCAATACTATCTTTGTTACTATTTATAAAAGGAAAGTTCTAGATCTTGTTCAATTTCCGCAATTCAGAGCGAGAGGGGAGGATTAGTGATTCCCTCTGGAAAGCAAGTTCTTGAACTGTGAAGGGAGATAATACGTCTCGTGGCTTGTGGGGAAAGTTTCATTAAGCTGATCGTTTAGGTCAATTGAGGTTAATTAGTTTGATCGATCTGGCTCACGAAATTGATATATTTTTTGTTTGCAGAATTTTGCAATGAACTGATAAGTATTATTATGACGGCTTATAACATAGGAATCAGGGGAGATAACAGTGAAGGCCAGTTTAAATTCCAAAATCCGAATAAAGTGTTACAAGTCTATTCTTGAAGTCAATGACATTGAAGGTCAGTTTAAATTCTTTGCATAGAATCGGTTGACCTTTATCATTGATATTGTTTCATTGTTATCCAACCTGTGACACCTTATATGCTTCACCAAAATATTTGGAATTTTCTTAAAACTATCGATATTAGCTTATGACTTTAATATAACTTTTATATAGCATCAAAATATGATTGATCCCAGCTTAAATTGATGAA
This sequence comes from Alliaria petiolata, assembly GCA_020283515.1. Taxonomy (NCBI): domain Eukaryota; kingdom Viridiplantae; phylum Streptophyta; class Magnoliopsida; order Brassicales; family Brassicaceae; genus Alliaria; species Alliaria petiolata. The sequence goes on along the minus strand of JAHZTW010000002.1, from coordinate 49,006,574 downwards.
TCATTACTTTTTAGGGTCGTAATGTCATTACCATTGGTGCGGAGATTAGCACCGTAAGCGTTACTATTCAACTTCAGTCCTATAACCGATCAACAGTTTGACTGAAATTGCAAAAGTCATTTTTGCGATTATAATTCTTTACTCCAGGTATGTTTCTGAATTGACTTAAAAATATTGATTCTTTTAGCGAATCATTTAAGTTACACTCTAGAGAAGTAGGTATCAATGGCATTAGATTGTGAAAATGATTTTGCATTTCTCAACCTGTAATATTTATGATATCAAATAGATTCAGTGGTAAAGATTGCTAATGTAGATGCAAATTATGGATCAGTCATTACCTCTCTGGAGTTCAGTAAATCAGTCTCAGATTTCTGTGGGAAATGAGACCATTATTCTTGCTTCAACACTAATTCATATTTTTTAGGTCACATGAGACTGTGAGAGCAAGGCAATCACGTGGTATCCTAGTTGCATCCAAAAATCAAAGTTTAAGGTGTGTGGTTAGATTCTCAATGATAAATAAAGGCAATCTAATATAAATTGACAAACAACAAATTTGTGAAATATGCTAACCTTTTTTTGAAATTTTTTGAAACAACAAACTTGATAATAAATTTTTGAAATTGATCATGACTTTAGATGCATCCAATAAATTTGTGATTTGAATATCTCCTGTGAAACCAATAACAAAGACGTCTTGTTATTCTCAAATGAAGCAGGTATTGCTATAACTCTAAATTAGTAGTTAACAGATACCATTAAAATATTGAATCGACAACAAACTTACTTAGTGTCTCTTGGAACAAACTCTATCTTCTTTCTTTCTTTTCCATTCATTTCAACATTTTCAAGATCTTTAACATCTACTACATCGCCAATAACATCTGCAAAGACCATAAACAGTTTGTTTAAAAACTTTCATATATAGAATCATAGATTAATTTAGTCAAATTAGATTAAAACTGATAATCTTAAATCTTACCAACCAAGAAGAAATTGAGTGAACAACTGAAAATTGTTTGAAAACTTGCGAAAGATAGGAAGTCATTTTCTAGTTTATATTTGATAAACTATAAATTTGATACTCCCTCTGTTCCTAAAAGGATGTAGTTTTAAGAAAAAAATTGTTTCAAAAAGAATGTAGTTTTCAATTTTCTATGCACTTTTTATGAGTTAATAATGATAAATTGTAAATTTCAATAAAAGTAATTGAATTTATTGAATTGCTATTGGTTTAAATTTATAGGAAATTGTTAATCACAGAAAATCATACATTTATTATCAAGTTTTAATGTGTTTTCTTAATATGTGTAAAAATCCTAAAAATACTTTCTTTTAGAAACAGAGGGAGTAATTATTATTTTAGTTCATAAGAAAGTATGCTAGCTGGTCCAATTCACATTAACAATATGTATGTTGTACAATTGTAATAGTTATTGATAGTTTGTGAAACATCTGTATGTTTCAGGAACGAACCTGGATACCCGATTGATAAGTTTTGGTGGAGAACGGAGCATTTCACACGGAATTTGAGTACTTCGTATATCCAGGTGCATCACAAAAATCATCTTCAATTTAGGTGTAACATATTGACATAAAATTACAGGCCCGTTAAGTTTGAACTATGGTTAACACACAAAGGAGAAATTGTAATCAAGTGTTTAATATTGTATGTAACTTAGAATGATTAAACGTTATCTATTATATAAAAGAGGGTCAACTCTCTCTAGTTGAGTGACACATCATCATTTTTGATTAATGTGAAGATGACATGTGTAATTCTCTCTAATTTAATGATGCAAATTTTGTAAAACAAAATTAATAGATAAATTTAAGGTATTATTTTTCAAACTACTAAGAGAACATGAATTTTTTTTTTATTAGTGACTCTTGGATAACTTATTTTTGTAAATATTAAATAATAATATAGGTTGTAATTATTTTTTTAAATTGTTAATATTTCACTTATTTTCATTTCTTAATGTTGTTCAAACATGTTTTATTCAAACATGTTCTATTTATTCACAACAACTTAGGAGCCACCAAATCTTTTAAAGATCAAGGTTTCAGATGAATCAAGATACGCAAATGAGTTAATTCACCACAACCAAGATCTCTTCTGATACTATGTTTAAGTTTATGATGGAGCTCTTACAATATTCAAGCTCTTGGACCCAGTAAATCAAAGGAAAAAGAGAATTGCATTCCATTTTGTTGGTGAAATACATGTCAATTCGGTTATTTTTGTCAGTTCGTTTTGCTTGTTTGGTAAATTTAGTGTATAATTTTCTGACAAAAAAAATATTTTAAATTTTAAGATATACCTGATTGAACTTAAAGGAAGAAATATGATAAACTCAAAGCCGATCGAGATATGACTAATAATGTCGAGCCTGAGATCAAATGAAAGAAAGCGTTTTGATCAACAATTTTCATGTTCAGGAAAACATGTTGTATCACACTATTTTTTAAATAGTTTAACTACAAAAAGGAAGCTGGGATATCTTTTTATTTTGAAATCCTAAAAAAAATTTAGGCCTAACTTAAGACAAAGTAAAAAAAAAATAATAAGGTCAGAGATAACAATCAAGAGCTAACATAACATATAAAAATCAAAATAAAAAGTAATTCTTTAGTTTTAATAAATCAAATGATTTTTTAATAAAAACTAGAAACTGAAAGGAAACACCAACATATAAAAGTGTCAAGTTTACTACTATGTGGATCAAAGCTATGGTTTGAATATTTTTGCTGTGATTTTAATTATGTTGGCCATTTTATACATTTAATTTGGTTTAACCACATTTTTATAATAAAACCAAATATAGCAAACAAAACCCGCGCGTATGTGCGGGTTTTCTCCTAGTTACCCTTAATGAAGACATGAAATTTTCTAGACAATTCAATGGCATATTTAGTAAATACCATGTATGGATAAAGTTAATTAAAATTGTGTTTCTCTTATGGATATGCCAGGAATAGAAAAGAAGATTCATAACCCACTAACTAACCTCTTAAGAAGAGAATAAGATCAGGTAAAGTAAGCTCTTAGCCACTAGAGGGAAATAAAGCTCTTGGTGAACATGTTCGTTATGGTATAAGTCAAGCAGCTATTTATTTATTTTTAAAAAAAATTAGATGAAAATTGGAGCTAAATCTAATTGAATTAGGAACTGGATTTGCTTATCAACAAATATTAACTGAAAACATTATGCTGCTTTGTGTCAATGTACTTTTGAAAAAGGTGATATTAATAGATATACATAGATAACTTAAGAATTAGGTAGATAGGAATAGATAACTATAAATTAAATAAATAGGAAAGAGAAATACTTTTTTATCCTAAAAAATCTTTTTTATTATGTAAAATATAGAACATGTCATTGTTCTGAAAACTTGGTTGTCGACCAACAAACCCGGTAACATTGTTTACCGTTAACTGGAAACACTGTTCACAATACCAAAAAAACCAAGTTTAGTTAGTGAACATAGTGGTTTCACTAAAATCTATATATCAACAAGTTTTTCTTATCAACTTTACAGAAACCACTATGTTATGTCACTGTCTTTGAAAAACAGTATATATACATAAAAATCTATGTGGATTCAGAATTTATATAAAAAATAGGTTCGAGTTCTTGTTAATTCGGTTTAGCTCTAAACCGAGTTATTACACTCACTAGTTGAATTAGGAACCGGTTTAGGAAAAGGAAAAATTGCAAAACCGAGAAAGTAGAAAAAAAAACAGGCTGGAAATACTCTTTTTATGGAAAGATATATTTACCAATCTCAGTATGTGATACCCAAAAATCCAGAAAAATGCATTCTCTTGATTGATTTGTGCGATCAAAATAGGAAATTGGAAAAGGGATGTTGGAAGTTAATGAGAATTAACTTTTTGAGATGGAAAACTTGGTGGGCAAGTCCCTTCCTCGGTATTAATGTGAACATTCCCAATTCTTGAATCAAGGCTTTATTTTTCTTTCTTTCTTTTTCACTTTCCATCCTCTTGGCCTCTTTCTAAGGACAATCATTCAATTAGGGTTTTGCTTTCTTTCAGCTAAAAAAGTTTATTCATGTCTCTGCTTATGAACCAGCCCCCGAAGCTATGCTTTGGGAAACCTGTGTTGGTAAGAACCTCTCCTCTTCCCTCGAATGGCTTCTCATCTTCTTGCTTGCCACAAACCCTTCCTTACACCATCATCTGCGCTGATCCTTGTAGACCACATCTCGTAACAGTCGTGAATAGGAGGTATGGCGACTTCACTCCTTTTGAAAGAAAGATGTCTATGGATTTAATGGAAAGTATGGGAATGATAGGATCATCCGATGGATGGGTAGCTACTTTGAAGGAGGACGTGGTGCGTCTCCGAGACTACCCGGATTCACGGCTCAAGGGTCGTGATCCGGTATGCATTTCGTTGCCTCCTCTTGAAACTCTGCCTCTTTGTCAAACCCAAATCGTCACCAACATTGCAATGTCCTCACCTTTTCCAGAGGAAATGGACTGTGTTGTGGCTGTCAAGTTCTTGGGACCTCAGCTCAGCTTTTGCAGATCCGCTGCTGGAATTAACTCCGAGTGGATCAACATCAGAATCGAAAACCCTTGTTTCTTCTCCTCCCGTGTCATGTTCTCAAAGAAAGACGAGCTGTTTCGTATCCCCGGATCTGGAGGCCACCTTATTGGATCATGGGATCTCAGTGGCAAACAAAAGCACAATCACAAGTTTCAGAGGTTGCGGTTTAAAAACATTCCCAAGATGACAGAGACCAAACGGGAGCTCCTGGATACGTGCTACACAAGCGAACACTTGGTGGAGTCAAGAAGCACCAACGAAACTTTCATGATTAAGTGGTACAAGAAGACCGTTGCCAAGACCATATATGGTATTGAGAGAATGGAAACAGAAGCTTTAATGGTGTTCAAGCTAGAGGAAGAAGAAGGTGACGCTGTTTACACTCAAGACATTGGAGATCTTGTCATTTACCTCACAAGGCCTGAGTCTTTCTGTGTCCCTGCTAGCTCCTGTTCCAACATGCGTCGTAACCGCGTCAAAATCTTGGATGTCGACGAAACCCTCGTTGTCGATCTAGCTACTCAAAACTGGAATTGTTAAGCTAGAGTCTAGTTGAGATGTTTTGAGTCTAGAATCTTGTCTTTCATCTTAAACCCTTTCAAATCTGTTATTTATTTTTTAATTCTGTGTGGGATATGATTGATATATGCATATACTCTTGGAGAAATCAACTTTGCTACCATCTCTCATGATCAGTGGATCCCAACTACAGTATTTATGTTTGAACTATATCCAGTACGTTATCAGGATTTATTCAATGCTACTTTAGGTACATTGAAAACCATTCTCTGTAATCTCTTTCAGTTCTTTTTAGTAACTTTGTTGTTTTTAGAGTCTAGTTAAGGACAAGTTTTTAATTGGAGCCGAACTTGGCGGCTTGAATCGGGAACGACTTAGACGAATTGGATTTACCATGTCAGAGGTTTGTATAGTAAGAAGCTGTACATCATGTATTTTGTTTCTTGCCATTCGTAATTGACGAACCTGAGAGCAGTCTCCTGAACCTGAGATGGTAAGTTTTATCACTCAAAGCTCTTCGCTGTCTTCTTTCTTCCCTGTGGACATTTTTGTGTTTGATGACAATGGCTTGATTCTTGAGTTTCACATCTTCAACTTAGCTTATGCTTTCATTGATCAGCAATGGCTTTACCAATAATCTGTAATATTCTGATAGATATCTTTACCATTACAATACACTGAAAAATGTCTCTACTTACAACACCTCTGTGTTATTTATATATATACAAAAATGATTATCTGATTGGTTCTTTATAAAACTCAGTATTACATATTTGTCACAAGGTTGATCACGAGTTAACTTTGATGCAAGTATGCTTGTCTCTTTGAGTTTTGACTTAAGTAGATGCAAGTATGCTTGTCTCTTAGACTAACTTAAATAGTTGTTCTTCTCGACTAATTTAATTTGTTTTTTTTCTTATAAAAATTAATTTAATTTGTTTTCCATTTATATCATTCAATTATTCCGCCGCACTTGGAACGTAACTGTCTTATCATGACAACATATACCAAGCAATTGCTCACCATCTCCGACAAATCCTTCACCGCTCCGACAACCCTTCACCGCTCCGATCACCATAAATGCTTACAAAGTATATTAGAATTTAACTAAACTAAAATTATAAACTATTATCAACAAAAAGAAAACAAATATTTCTATAGGTAATTAATTGATATTTTATAAAATAATAAAATATTGAATTCTGGCTTTTACTTTATAGAAAAAAGGGAATTGGATGAGAATGTGAAGTTAGATAGGATCAAGTTGTCAAATAGGAAATAAAATCGAATCTTGTAAAGTGAATATTTTAGGTCGGCTTTAGATGGAAACCGGAGATTAACCAAAGAGTCCTGGACGAAAAAATGAAATGAATTTGCATCTTTCTTTCTTTTTCGCTTTTCTTTTAGCTGTAAATGGAAGATGATCTGGAAACTTAACTATATAATAATGTGAGAATTAGAGCAATTAATTTTGGAGATGGAAAACTTGGTGGGCAAGTCCCTTCCTCTGTATTAATTGTGGGACATCACCAATCAATATCATTCAATTAGGGTTTTCCTTTTGATTCTTCATGTCTCTGCTTATGAACCAGCCCCTGAAGCTATGCTTTGGGAAACCTGTGTTGGTAAGATCCTCCTCTCCTCTTCAGTTTTGTAAAGAATTGTCATCTTCTTACTTGCCACAAACCCTTCCTGACACCATCGTGTGCGCTGATCCTTGTAGACCACATCTCGTAACAGTCTTGGCTTAGAAGGATGGTGACATGACTCCTTTTAACAATAAGAAGTCTATGGAGTTGTTAGAGGGCACTGAAGTGATAGGAACATCCAATGGAGGGTTAGCGGGTTCAATGCTCGACACGGTTCGCATAGAATCGTTCGATCCCTCATGCGAGTTTGCTGATATCAAATTCATTTGCTGTCCTCATGAACTTGTACCTCTGCCTCTTTGCAAAACCCAAATGGTCACCAAAGTGGAAATGTCCTCATCTTCTCCAGAGGAAGAGGATTGTGTTGTGTCTGTCAAGTTCTCTGGACCTCAGCTCAGCTTTTGCAGGCCTTCTCAAAGCGAATCCAAGTGGATCAACATAAGAATCTCAAACTATTGTTTCTTCTCCTCCCCTGTCATGTTTTCCAAACAAGCTGTTTCGCATCCCCGGATCTGGAGGCCACCTTATTGGATCATGAGATCCCTTCGAACCAAAGCACACACCTCAGATACAGAGGTTGCGGTTTGAAAACGTTCCCAAGATGACAAAGACCAAACGGGAGCTCTTGGATTCTTGCTACAGAAGCGAACACGTGGTGGGGTCAACATCCACGGGTGAAACTTTCTTGGTTAAGTGGTACAAGAAGACCGTGGCCAAGACCATTGAGAGAATGGAAACGGAAGCTTTAATTGTGTTCAAGCTAGACGAAGAAGAAGGAAACGCTGTTTACACTCAAGACATTGAGATCTTGTCATTTTCCTCACAAACTCTGAAACTTTCTGTGTCCCTGCTAGCTCCTTTCCCCACATGCGTCCTAACCGCATCAAAATCTTGGATGTCGACGAAATCATAATTGTCAATCTGGCTGCTCAAAACTGGAATTGTTAAGCTAGGGTCTAGCTGTCTTGTCTTTTCACTTAAACCCTTTCAAATATCAAATCTTTTTAAAAAAAAAAATTATCTGTGAGTTATGATTATTAATATGCATATGCTTTTGGAGAAATTAAGTTTGCTGCCATCTATCATGGTCAGTAGATCCCAACTATTTATGTTTAAGCTATATCCAGTTATCAGCAATCATTCAATTGTACTTTAGGTACATGGTTCCATTCTTTGTAATCGGTAAGTCTAGAGTCTTGTTTTTGCTCTTAAACCCTTTCAAATATCAAATCTACTTTAAAAAAAATTGATCAACGGTCCATTTCTTTTACCATTACAATACACTACTTACAACACGTTGTGTGGGCACAAAACATCCTTAAAATCGCTTGTCAATGAAAACAAAGACACACAGAAAAACAGTGAAATGAAATTTTCGTTTGGGTTGGTAACTTTGGTATCATTACAATACATTGAAGATGAGTCTGCTAACAAGTTTCACCTCAGTGAGTTAAGCCAAAATCTGGTTTTCCTATAAATATTTACAGTTCATCGATCTAAATATCCTGAACTCGTGGCCTGCCGTAGACTACGGTTTCGTCTCAGACCAATGCAACACTTCCAAATTCCGCATATTTGGAGTCGAACTCACACCACAAAGTGCCATCAACACTAAATTTAAAACCTCTTACATTTCAAATTTCGCAAAGTAATTCACAAACAAATCAAACACATTACATATAATTTCTCTTCGCGAAATAGAAGCAATAACAAAGCTAATTCACATTTAGTATTAAAGGAAACTCAAATCCGTCAACACTAAATTTCAACAAAAGCAGAGAAATTACGTGAACAGTTTAACCTCGCGCGCAGCAAAGAATCAAGTATCAAGGACAGATCATTCCCCTAGAAATGTACATTTTTAGAATAATATTTAACTGAAATCAACATAAGTTTATAATATCAAACTAATCCACATATTATTATATCATGCAGGTACATCGGTAGCCTAGTGATATATCATGGTTTTTACCCATTTTTGGACCATGATATAAGTGTTTTATTGAGTCTTAGTATTATTTTCGAGTCTATTTAGAGTCTATGCAGGTTCAGGTACAATTGGAGCTGAACTGGAGATTTGGATTCATTTTGGAGCATAATAGAATGAAGTCACGAAGTTGGATTGAAGTTGCACGCTTGGTGTCGATCGACACCGATTTTCCCGAAACCAAAGACGTGAAGTTTCCAGAATTTTGAAGAAAAATGAAATCTCCAAGACTTTTCCTAATCTTCCAGGGAATTGAGGATTCGTGCTTTGGCCTATATATAGAACTTTTATGCCATTGTTTAGGCAGACACTTTATAATTTAGAGAGACAAAGAGAGATTTTAGGTTTTTGAGAGTTTTAGGGAGAAAATCTGTTCTTGAGAGATTTGGAACCTTGTATCTTTTCTTATATTCTTTTTATGCAAATTACTTATTCTATGATGTTTGCTGCATCCATGTCTGAGTAGTTTCATAGTTAGGTTGTGGGGAATTCAAGGGATTGATGATAGGTTGTTAGATTTGGTTTTCTATTGGGATTATTTGCTTGTTCTTCATCTTAGATTGTTTTAACTCTGAAATTTAGGATTGATCACCTAGATTTCGAAACCCTAGGTAATTAAACAGATGTGAAAGTGTTGTTAATCACCTAGCGATCAGATCTTTAGATGAGCATTGAATCTATTCGCAACGACAGTTGGTTTAGGTCTTTGTGAACAATATCGAACCTGAAATTAATGCATGTTTCTATCTTTGAACTCGCAGCGAAAGTTGGTTTTCTAGGTTTAGACATTGATAACATCTGCAGTGAAAGCTGGCTTGTTTGCTTTTCGTGTTTCGAGTTCTAGAACAATTAATCCTAAATAGTAATCAAACCTTCAACCTGAATCTTCCTGAGATACCTCACTGCCTAGCGCCTTGTCTCCCTGATTTTAAAAACCAGAATTCGACTTGCTACATTTATTTTATTGCTTTTTACTGCTTTCCTACTTTACTCTTGGACTAAAACCTGAATTAGAATTTGTCTAGTTACATCAATTCTCTGTGGAATGCGACCCCTAAGTACTACAGTGATCTCTTAATTTGAGAGAGTAGCTCAGGGCTAATTTGAGCATATCAAATTTTTGGCGCCGTTGTCGGGGATTTGATTTCTATCTAGACATATTTCTTGTTTGGAATTTTTGTCTAAGTTTTAGCTAACTATTTTACTAACTACTTTACTTTCTTTTGTTTCAGGTTTATGCAGAAACGCTCCACCAGAAGCAACAAGGAAGCAGAGCTAACTTTTCTTAACTTAAAGGCACTTGCGGAACTAGAGCGTACGAACCGAAAATCTGCAAGAGCGTCGATCGACACCAACAGCATTGATCGACACCCTTCGCAGATGAAGATGCCAAACGCTATAGTTTTGATGCAAGATGCCGCAGGTCTGCTACGAGACCGAGAAGGAAACCGGCGCAATGAAGACGGAGCGCGTCTTGATGACAATGGAGCTGTGATCATTGAACAAGTCAATGACGCAGAGGATGANACATATTTCTTGTTTGGAATTTTTGTCTAAGTTTTAGCTAACTATTTTACTAACTACTTTACTTTCTTTTGTTTCAGGTTTATGCAGAAACGCTCCACCAGAAGCAACAAGGAAGCAGAGCTAACTTTTCTTAACTTAAAGGCACTTGCGGAACTAGAGCGTACGAACCGAAAATCTGCAAGAGCGTCGATCGACACCAACAGCATTGATCGACACCCTTCGCAGATGAAGATGCCAAACGCTATAGTTTTGATGCAAGATGCCGCAGGTCTGCTACGAGACCGAGAAGGAAACCGGCGCAATGAAGACGGAGCGCGTCTTGATGACAATGGAGCTGTGATCATTGAACAAGTCAATGACGCAGAGGATGAGCGCACCCTTGGCGACTACAACATGCCAGATCAGTTCTACGCCAATAGAGCTGCAATCCGCCTACCCACTTTTCAGAGGAATGACTTTGAGCTGAAGCCCACATTCTATACTCTTGTGGCTCAGCACCCTTTTCATGGTCTTCCTCATGAGCACCCAATGGATCATCTGGAGAGATTTGAAGATCTGGCGTCCAGTATCAAGGCACACGGAGTGACTGAAGATTATCTCTTCTGCAAACTCTTCCCATATTCTCTTAGAGGAGATGCTGCATACTGGCTGACGCAGCTGGAACCTGGTTCTTTGACCACTTGGGAGGAGACCAAAAATGCGTTCCTCAACAACTTCTTTGATGATGCGAGGTCCGAGGAGCTGCGAATGAAGATTTCTACCTTTTCTCAAGGACCTAGCGAAGCATTCAAAGGTTCTTGGATCCGATTCAAAGCATACCAGAGAGATTGCCCCCATCATGGATTCACTGATGTTCAGCTGCTGGGAATTTTCTTTAGAGGAATAGACTAGAGGTACCAGATGGCTCTAGATGCTGCGAGCAATGGGAACTTCAACACTAGATCCCCAGCAGAAGCAGTAAAGCTGATTGACAACTTGGTATCTAGCAATAGTACCAAGAATGCAGATCTTCAAAGGAAAGCATCAGCTGGCGCTAATGACGGAGGACAAATCGCAGAGATGAAGGCCATGCTAGGATCTATGGATAACCTTCTAGTGGGAAAGAAACAAGTCCAATTTGCTGCAGAAGTGGAGCATTTCGAACCAACGGCTGAGGTTCAAGTGGAAGACTGCAATTTCGTAAACGAAGGTGGCTTTCAGAGGCAGAAGTTTGGGAATCAACAGGGAAACAGGTTCTACAATGGAAACAACCAGAGAAACTCTTTCTCTGGAATTCAGAACTCAGGTGGTTATTCTCCAAGATCCCAGTTTCAAAAGACCGAGTTTCAGAAGCCATATCAAAGCACCAACTACACCAGAAACTATGGGTCTTCCTCCTATCAAAACCCACCAGCTCAATCTTCTGCAGATAATGATATGAAAGCAATGATGGAACAGCTTTTAGAAGGACAACAGAAGATGACAGTGAGTTTTAATGGAAAGATGGACGCTATGTACCAAGACTTGAATGGGAAATTCGAATCTCTGAACAACCATGTCAAGAAATTGGATACTCAAGTGGCTCAAACTGCAGAATCTGTGAAAAGGCAAGAAGGATTTCTTCCTGGGAAAATTGATACAAATCTCAGACACCATGTCAATGCCATCACGACAAGGAGCAGAAGCAAGTTGGAAACAGAGCAGAGGAAGGATCTAAGTGCTGAAGACATTGTGGACTTAGAGGAAATTGAGGAAGAAGCTGATGAAACCTCTGCAGAGTCAGTGTCGATCGACACAGAGGAGTGTCGATCGACACCAGACGAGAATCGCGAAGTGGTTGAGACACCAAACCCGTGTGTCGATCGACACCAGGCGGGTGTCGATCGACGCCACGCCCAGACGACTGCAGAAGCACCCAAACCTGCAGAAACTTCAGAGGAACGAGTTTACAAACCCAGAATCCCCTATCCCAGAACCCAGAAGAAGACCAAACATGAGCTAGATGAAGCCAGATGCAAGACAATCGTGGATAAACTCATATTAGAGATTCCATTGATTGATGCTTTGAAGATTACTAACGTTCTTAGGAGATATGTGAAGAGAATGGTGACTAAGAACTTGGGGCTTGAAGAAGGAGTTGCTCTAATTTCAGAACAAGTCAGTGCAGTAATTCAGAACAGGTTACCAGAGAAGCTCAAGGATCCTGGAAGTTTTGTTTTGGATTGCTCGATTTTTGCAGAAAGATTTGAGAGATCTCTTTGTGATTTGGGAGCTAGTGTCAACCTCATGCCACTCTCAGTTGCTAAAAGTCTTGGGATGACTGATTTTAAAACAACAAAGATCTCTCTCATCCTCGCAGACATGACCACTCGAATTCCAGAGGGTATCTTGGAGGATGTTCCAATCAAGGTTGGTGATTGCATGATTCCAACTGATTTTGTGGTGCTGAAGTATGGAGAAGAACCCAAAGATCCTCTTATCTTGGGTAGACCTTTCCTAGCCACAGCAGGAGCTATCATTGATGTCAAGAGAGGCAGCATTGCACTGAATGTGGGCGATCTAGTCATGAAGTTCGACATGGACAAGCTGATGAAGAGGCCAACAATAGATGGGCAGACCTTCTTTTTGGATTCTCTCACCCATCTAGCTGAAGAGATTTTCCATGAGATGAGTCCTGAGGATCCTTTGGAAGGTATACTGACCAACACCACAGCAGAGACACAACATCTCGACGAGATTACTGAGGGATTCAACAAAATGATGAACACAAGCAAGCAAGTGCTGCAACTAGTCGCACAGGAGAGCCTGTGTCGATCGACACCAACTAGTGTCGATCGACACCATGCAAAACCCACGAAGGATGCCCCACTTGGCGAATGGAGTGAGGCCAAGGCACCTAAAGTTGAGCTTAAACAGCTCCCTGCCGGGCTAAGGTACGCATTTCTTGGTCCCAATTCCACTTATCCTGTTATTGTCAATGCTACTTTGAACAATGAAGAGCTCACGTTACTGCTAAGCAAGCTGCGCAAATTTCGCAAAGCTCTTGGATATTCTCTTGATGACATTTCAGGAATATCACCAAACTTGTGTATGCATCGCATTAATCTTGAAAACGAGACCAAAACATCAGTAGAGCATCAAAGGAGGCTGAATCCGAACTTAAAGGAGGTCGTGAAGAAGGAGATTCTGAAGCTTTTGGCCACAGGGATCATCTACCCCATCTCAGATAGCGCCTGGATCAGCCCAGTTCACGTGGTTCCTAAGAAAGGAGGCGTCACAGTGGTGAAGAACGANAATTCCACTTATCCTGTTATTGTCAATGCTACTTTGAACAATGAAGAGCTCACGTTACTGCTAAGCAAGCTGCGCAAATTTCGCAAAGCTCTTGGTTATTCTCTTGATGACATTTCAGGAATATCACCAAACTTGTGTATGCATCGCATTTATCTTGAAAACGAGACCAAGACATCAGTAGAGCATCAAAGGAGGCTGAATCCGAACTTAAAGGAGGTCGTGAAGAAGGAGATTCTGAAGCTTTTGGCCACAGGGATCATCTACCCCATCTCAGATAGCGCCTGGATCAGCCCAGTTCACGTGGTTCCTAAGAAAGGAGGCGTCACAGTGGTGAAGAATGAGAAAGAGGAGCTGATTCCTACACAAGCTGTGACTGGACACAGAATATGCATCGATTACAGGAAGCTAAACGCAGCCACAAGGAATGACCATTTTCCATTGCCTTTCATCGATCAAATGCTGGAAAGGTTGGCGAATCATCCTTACTACTGCTTCCTGGATGGGTATTCTGGTTTCTTTCAGATTCCCATTCACCCAGATGACCAGGAGAAGACCACTTTTACATGTCCTTATGGTACATTTGCATACCGCAGAATGCCATTTGGACTTTGTAATGCTCCTGCGACATTCCAGCGCTGCATGATGTCAATCTTCACAGACATAAATAAAGATTGTATGGAAGTCTTTATAGATGATTTCTCAGTCTATGGGTCTTCATTCAAAGGCTGTCTAGACAATCTCTGCAAAGTGCTAGCTAGATGTGAAGAGAAGCACTTGGTTCTAAATTGGGAGAAGTGTCACTTCATGGTTCAAGATGGCATTGTACTTGGACATAGAGTTTCAGCTGCTGGGATTGAAGTGGATCGCGCCAAGATCGAGGTGATGACAACACTGCAGGCGCCAAATTCAGTGAAGGCAGTGAGAAGTTTTCTGGGCCACGCTGGATTTTACAGAAGATTCATCAAGGACTTTAGTAAAATTGCGAGACCCATTACTGCTTTGCTTTGCAAGGATGTGAAGTTTGAGTTTTCTGCAGAATGTCACTCAGCTTTTGAGCAGATTAAGAAGGCTTTGGTGAGCGCCCCAATTGTACAACCACCAGACTGGGATTTGCCTTTTGAGGTAATGTGTGATGCTAGTGATTTCGCAGTAGGCGCTGTGATATATCATAGTTTTTACCCATTTTTAGACCATGATATAAGTGTTTTTATAGAGTCTTTTGGCTATTTTCGAGTCTATATAGAGTCTTTACAGGTTCAGGTACAATTGAAGATAAATTGGAGATTTGGATGCATTTTGGAACTTAATGAAATGAAGTCACGAAGTGATGAAGTCAAGACTGGAATTACACGCAAGGTGTCGATCGACACCATGTAGTGTCGATCGACACCATGTAGTGTCGATCGACACCAAGTTTTCCAATTTCCAAAATCAAGAAGTTTCCATATTTTGAAGAAAATGAAATCTCCAAGACTTTTCCTAATCCTTTTGAGAATTGAAGACTCGTACCTAAGCCTATAAATATAGTATTTCAGTAACTCTGCCTCTTTGTCAGACCCAAATGGTCACCAACATTGCAATGTCCTCACCTTTTCTAGAGGAAATGGACTGTGTTGTGGCTGTCAAGTTCTTGGGAGCTCGGCTTTTGCAAACCCTTGTTTCTTCTCCTCCAGTGTCATGTTCTCAAAGAAAGACGAGCTGCTCGAATTCCCGGATCTGGAGGCCACCTTATTGGATCATGGGATCTCAGTTGCAAACAAAAGCACAGTCACAAGTTCCAGAGGTTTCGGTTTAAAAACATTCCCAAGATGACAGAGATCAAACGGGAGCTCCTGGATACGTGCTACACAAGCGAACACTTGGTGGAGTCAAGAACCACCAACAAAACTTTCATGGTTAAGTGGTACAAGAAGACCGTTGCAAAGACCATCCATGGTATTCAGAGAATGGAAACAGAAGCTTTAATGGTGTTTAAGCTAGACGAAGAAGAAGGAGACGCTGTTTACACTCAAGACATTGGAGATCTTGTCATTTTCCTCACAAAGCCTGAAACTTTCTGTCACAACATGCGTCCTAACCGGGTCAAAATCTTGGAGGGAAAAAACCTTAAAAAAAACCTGAATTATTTTAAATCTGGAACAAAAATACACGAACTAGTTGAGCTCTTCAAAACATACATAAACTATTTAAAAGAGCCATATTAATACACCAACTTTCAAATTTTGTTGGGTCAACACAAATTCGGTCAACTCCGTTTACCCATTTAACAGAACCGATAAAACTCCATTTAAACTAAAAAAACATGGGTTTTATTACCATTGAAAAGACTTATGTTACCCCTAGCCTATTTTTGCCCAAATCGATTTTTCCCCAAATCTAAGAACCAATCTAAGAACATGAACAACGGCGGCTCTTAGATCGGGTTTTTCGTTAATTTAAGGATTAAATTAAATGAAAAATAATTAATAAATCAAGAAACGATTCCTAACTAAGAAATTTAAAGATTGGTTCTTAAGAGCCACGTGTCAGAAGGGTGCTTTTTCTCTCTCGAGGTCTTCTTCTTCCTTCGACCTCTTCTTTCTTCCTCTCTGTTTCCACCCTTAGTGTTTTCGAGGGAATATCTATCATCTTCCTCTTTTGTTTCCTGAAATCTTAATTTTCCGGTTTCCCTCGGAGAAAAGGAGTCAAGGTTAGCGATCTCGGTTGTTCAATTGGAAATAAAGCTGCGTTTTTTTGTTTGATTTCCTCGCTAATCGATTTGGGAAATTTTTTCCTTGGGAAATTCCGAAGCCGAAATCGAAGCTTCAGTCGCCTTTCCGGTACTACTACTGCACATATTTCCATTTCTTCTATATATCACCGATTGATTCCTTAATTATTTAGTTGATTAGAGTTTGATCAAAATATATAAACTTTGGACTTTAGGAATCATTACTTTTGCTCTTCTATTCTGGGTTTACTTCTGCTCGTCTGTATATTAAAAAATCAAAACTTAGATGAGAGTCCGAATCCTCCTTTTGGTGTGTTCTTCGTTTTCTCGTGTGTCTTTTTTTTTGGTAACAGCCATGTCTAACGTTTTGATCAACTAATTGCATGTTGCAACTAATTTCGTAACAGCCATGTCTATGGCTGCCTTTTGACACCTGGGTTCAAATTCGTTGTTAGACACATAGTTGATGGGGTTATTAAACATGAAAATTGTTTTTGTTTTGTTTTAGGTGATCTTGAATACCTGGTGATCTTGAACAATTTCAACCATGTATTGTGTACTCTTAGTCGCAGTGCAGCTTGATTGCCGATTTGCAGGACCTAAACAATTTTGAGAGTGATCCTGAGGAATTTGCAAGAACCTTGTGCAAGGATTTAGGTGTTGAAGATCCTGAAGTTGGGGTAAGATAACCGCTCAATTTTTACCTTTCATTTTGTAATTAAACGAACTTCAGTTCAAATGTTTGATCCAAGTGGTGTTTGGTTTCTTTTTCTCTCTGAAGCCTCCTGTTGCCTTTGCAATCAGAGAACATCTTTATGAGGTGAAATTTCTGGTTGGATCATAAAGCTGTTTTTTTGTGTTTCAGTGAAAATATTGTTTTCAACAAGAATGCTAAACTTGACCTACCATATTCATATTGTTGTTTGTGCTTACCAGATTGCAATTCAAAATGTGCTTCGGCTAGGGAGAGTATAATAAGTAAGAAAGGCCGTAGAGAATCTGATCATGGTTCAGCGAGGTCTTTTCACGTTGCTCCTATTTTTCTATCAAAATTATCTTGTGATAACAGTTAAGCTAGCTCGAACAATTCTATAATAATTTTCTCTCTTTTATGTGCAGCAAGGCAAGTGGCTTGTCAATGGACTTAGTGAAGTTATTCAGCTTTAAGTTCAGTGTAGTTCGATAAGTGATTTTCCTGATTCCACTTGATGTATAAAATGTCTTAGTGAAATGCCTTTTTAAGACTTTTTGTACGATTGTCTCTACTAGTGTCTGAAACAGTTTTAACTTTGTGATACATCCTATACTTCTATCTTAGATGTACACTAAAATGCCACCTCTTCATGCATTTGATATTATGATCCCATTATTTAGAGATGGTCCTTCCTAGGTATTGTTCTGATTGTGAACTCTGGGAATGTTGCATCTTATCATTGAAGAACAAATTTAGATGTGAAACCAAGCAAAAGTGATAACAAATTCCTTTCATAACAAATGTTATCATTGATCTTTCCTTTATGATTTAAAAATCTATGTTTTGAATGTTTTTATGTTATGTATAGTTCAAATGTAATATATTTTATGTTTTAATAAATCAAATAAAATTTTCATAAAATAAAATCAAAAAAAAAAAAAATTTACTAAGAAACTCATCAAAAATTTTACCATTAGAGGAGGAAAAATAAATTAGGAGTTCTTAGATTAAATCCACAATCACTATTCCGGCAATAGCTCCGGCGGATAGCTTGTCGCTTTTTCCTTTCCCGGTTGTCTCAGTGCCGTTGCCGGTGCCGGGGACGGAGCAAGCGTCTAACGGCTTCCCACAAAGAGAGTTGCCTTCAAAAGCGGTTTTGGGCATACCGACAACGGATAAGGTATCGACCCGTTTAATTGATTCGAGGACACATTAAATTGCTGAACCTGAGTCGTAATCTCCGGGATCGGACCCGTGAGCTGAGTATCATCATCACCAGCACACAAAGCTCCCATTGATGTCCTCCGATGAGTTTTGCATTTTTCTTTTCATTCATGATTTCTCTGTTTTTCTTTGACAATTTCATAAGAGAGACCACTTTTTGTTATGTTTTTAAGTTCCTTTCTTTTTCCAGTTGTTTCTAAGATGATCAATGTCTAAATTTCTAAGGTTTGGGGAAGTTTTGTCGAGAGAGAGAGAGAGAGAATATATGAGAAATCGATTTAGGTTTCTTAGATTTGGGGAAAAATCGATTTGGGCAAAAATAGGCTTTTAGTAACTTTGTTGTTTTTAGAGTCATCATTAGAAAGGTTTGTTAAGGACAAGTTTTTTATTGGAGAAAGAGCCGAACTTGGCGGCTTGAATTTGGAAGGACTTAGACAAATTGGATTAACCATGTCAGACCAACCCCAATAGACAACTTGGGGTGTCTTAACATGCTATCTTATGATTATTAGTGATTAAAAAAATAAATTATAGTGTCTAAAATATAAGATCAGTGTCTTATATTAGACACTTATTTTGAGTTAAGACCCGCATACGTGGCGGTCACTGATTGGTTGACGGAAAATAAACAATGGGTAAAAGAAAAAAAAACAAAAACCACGGCCATTGTTTTTTTTCAGACTATCTCTCTTCCTCTCACTCTCTCGACGCGAGAAAGAGGAGATATTGTGGCCAAAATCCGATTCTCCTCTTCCTCTCACTCTCTCTTCCTCTCACTCTCTCGACGCGAAAAAGAAAGAATCATGGGAAGAGTCGGCGAATTTGGTTGAGAAATCAACCGGGATTCGCCTCACCAAAAATAAATGTCTTCGCATGTAAGTAATCCTCTCATTTCTTTAGTAATTCGTCTTCAATTCGTTGTTTATAGTGAAATTAGGGTTCTGTGAAATCGGATTTGAGCCTGCTTGAAATTAGGGTTCTTGTTTTTGAAATTAGGGGTTTCGAATTTGGGATTTCGCCAAATTGATTTGGGGGTTCTTTATGTCTTGACTACTGATTTAATGATTAGTTTTGCTCTTACTCTGTCTTGACTAGATTTGAATCCGATCCTCTGTGAAATTCGGGATTAGATTTGAATCCGATCCTCTGTGAAATTAGGGATTTTGTGAATTTAGGATGCTGTTGTTGTGTTCTAATTCTTTGATCCTTGTGATCGAATTGTCTGATAATTTTTTTTTTGACATTTTGAAAATTTGATGATTTCAACAGGCATATCTCTCAAGACGCAGGAGCTAACGGCTTTGTTTCTGGCCGTGCGATTGTATTGTAGTTTTGTAATGGAGTTTGATCTTCACACATTACTCGATTCAGCTGCTTTGGCGACGACTCTTTGGGTCATCTATATGATCCGTTTCAACCTTGTAAGTTACCAAAATCTTTGTTTTCACTTTGTGTTTTTGTAATCTTGTGTATTAGAATAGTGTATTTAATGTGCGATGCTGATATTCATGAGATTGATTTTGTTGGGGGCTCTGGAGTTTTACTTTTCCCATAGATATCTTCAGCATCACATTTACTACTTGTTTCGTTGTTTATTGATTTGGATGAGTAATCATGAATTGTGTTGTTAGGGATACCTGGATGTGCTAAATCTACACTTTGTAAGGAGTTACTGAACACCCCAGGAGGCTTTGGAGATGATCGGCCAGTGCACACACTGATGGGAGATCTTGTCAAAGGTATGATATAAAATGTAGGATTTTGTGAAAATTTCTCTCGTCTCTTTATTTTGCTATATAGCCCACCTCATGCAGAATTCTACGTACTGGACAGGAAAATATTGGCCAAAGGTTGCTGATGAGTGTAAAAAGCCACATTCGATTATGTTGGCTGACAAAAATGCTCCAAATGAAGACGTCTGGAGACAGGTAATCTATTATACGCTAGGAATCTGTTACAATGCCCATGTGTCTCTTTAGAATGGCTTTGGCTTATTATGGAGTAGATTCTTATCAGAATCATTGAAAATATTGTTGCAATCGTATTTTCAGTTGCTTTGGCTCCTAATGGCTGTCAAGATCAATATTTGATTCCATGACATTGTTACTTGTTTTTACTGAAGGCAATCTTTTGAAAATATATTTTTAACCTGCCTTTAACATACATACATGCATGGTTTGTTGTATTGTAGAAGCTAGTTATGTTTCGAGAGTACCCATATCAATGTTATATGTTGCTGAAATGATTTCTTTCGGAACATTCTTTTGTGTCTTAACAAGCCTCGCTTCAATATAATTATTGTATTGCTCTGAATGTCCCTGAATGTTTACTTCCTTGCAGCTTGCACGTAGATATACAGGTGGCCATAAAGGATCAATTTATTGCACAGGAACTCAACCTCTTTCCATCAATTCTTCTCTGAGAACGAGGTATGCTTCAAAATCTGACTTGACTTCTCTGAGATCTTTCAATTGCTTCTCTAAGTTTAAGTGTGATTAGACTTGTACCTGCTTAATACAACCCTTGTTCAATTGTAACTATATGGTTAGAATCTGAAATAAATGCTTTGTTAGAGTTTGTTAGATTTTAGGGTTTGGTTGTTGAGTTTAAGTGTGATTAGACTTGTATCTTTTAATCAATGCATCGATTGAATGCTTAATACAAAGAGCACAACTACTTGTGCTCTGCTTTAACACAACCATTAATTCTATATATATCCGTAACTACTTCTTCTCTTTCACCTACATCTTCTCTTTCACCTTCATCTTCTCTTTCAACTTCTTCTCTTTCATTCTTGTTTTTATTTTTTTCAAACAGAAAAGTTAGGTTATGGATTCTACGAATCCATATAGTCAATCCCAAAATTTTATGGACCTTCTAAATAGTCAACAGGATAGCCACCACCCTTATGAGATTGCTTCCCAATCCAGACCTTTTCGATCATCAGAAATTCCCTTGTTTAGTAGTCAGTGTTCTAATGAACCAACACTAGAGGGTTTAGGGACAGCTGAGGAGCGTAAAGAGAGGAAGAGATGGACTCCCACTGATGATATAGTGCTCATTAGCGCCTGGCTTAACACCAGCAAGGATGCTATGGTGTCTAATGAGCAGAAAAGTGGTGCCTTTTGGACACGCATAGCAGCATTATATAATGCTAGTCCTAAGGTTGCATCTGCTGAGAAGAGAGATCACAGTAAGTGTAAGCAGAGGTGGAGGAAGATCAATGAGCTTGTCTCCAAGTTCTGTGGAGCATTTGAGGCTGCAAAAAAACTTAAGACAAGTGGGCAGAATGATGATGATGTTCTCAAGCAGGCACATCAGATCTTCTACAATGACAACAAGGCAAAATTCACCCTTGAGCATGCATGGAAGGAGCTTCGGTATGACCAGAAATGGTGTAGCAACTCGTTTGGTCAAGGTGCAGGTGAATGTAGTTCAAAAAGAAGAAAACGTGAGGATGGTTCAGCACAATCTGGTAGCTCCCAGTCGGTTAACATTGAAGATGATGAGGTCATGGTTCGACCTCCTGGTGTTAAAGCAGCGAAAGCTAAGAGGGCAGCGAAAGCCTCTGTGGAAGCACAAAACCAGTGTCTGTCAGAGTTTTAGACCATGTGGGGTATAAGGGAGAAGGACTTGGCCATCAAAGATAAGATTTCAGATAAAAGGGTGCTTGAAAGACTCCTAGGAAAAACAGAGCCACTTTCTGATATAGAAATTGCTCTAAAGAACAAGTTAATTCAGGACATGTTGTCCTGATTTCGTATGTGTTGTTTCATCGAGTATGTTGTTGCTTTCAGTTGTTTGATTGAGTCTGTTTGATTGAGTTTGTTGTTGCAATTAAGTTTCATCGAGTCTTGTATGATATGAAATTTAAGTTTATGAAATGAAAGTGTGTTCCTTGAGAAAACATCGACTCCTCAGTAATTTGGGAATCTCTGATTCAGAGAAGTTTCAATAAACGATAGCTAAGAATGTTCACGAATTAGTCCGACTCTTTATATGATTCACTGCTTCTTCTTCATCTCTTGATTTTTAGCTGACTAATCTCTGTCTTGAAACTTCCAACAAAGCTTAGATTTTGATCAATGAAGAGGAAAGACACAGTTGAATATGTAGTTTTGATAGATTAACATCCATCGTTGGTATATTATAAGGGATTTGTCTAATTGTTTGAAATGATTTTGCAGATTGTAGCTGTTTCAAAGAACGATGATTGATCTTGTTGGAGAAGAGGTACGGTGCTCTCTCTCTCTCTCTCTCTCTCTCTCTTTCAACCAAGCAAAATACTCTTTTATTAGTTTGATGTCATGTGGGTTTGACATTAGGATAGAAACAGCTTTGACAATACTCTTTTGTTTTCTAGTGACAGAAAAGAGAGAAGCTCACATGTTTTTGGATCAACGTGTTCCCGTGGACAAACAGGGATGATGTTTGCGTGGAAGGCCCGTGTAGAGAGCTCACATGTTTTATTTTCAATCACATGTTTTTGGATTGTTTTGTGAGCCCGTGTAAAGAGAGAAGCTCACAAAATATTTCATGTGGTTCATTTTGCTATATATAACGCTTGTATAAAGAGAGAAGCTCACAAGATATTTCATTTGGATATATATAACGCTTTTATAACCATTCATTCCATCTCTTGTAAACTTTCATAAATCTATTTCTTTCCTTGTAAACCATCTCTCAAAACTTTCATAAATCTATTTCTTTCCTTGTAAACCATCTCTCAAAAATTTCATAAATCTATTTCTCTCCTTCTAAACCATCTTTCAAAACTTATAACCAACACAAAACACTCATTCCATCTCTCAAAATTTTCATATTTTTAAATGGCTTCTTCTTCCAATGATCCTTCTGATCAAAATTTTGACGATAATTTTGATCAAGCTTTCGATGAAAAATTTGATCAAGCTTTCGATGAAAAATTTGATCAAGGTTTCGAGGAAACATTCGAGAAGCTCATTGCTATTCGTCAAAAGGCAACAAAATCAAAGAAAAAACGACCCTATATTGAAAGAAATCGCGAAGAAGGCCACATCAACTTATGGAACGATTATTTTGCTGAAAATGCGAAATACCGGGGTCATTTATTTCGACGCCGTTTTAGAATGAACAAGCCCTTGCTCATGCGTATTGTTGATGGACTCTCGAATGCTCTTCCATTCTTTCAGCAAAGAAGGGATGCTACCGGAAGGTTTGGTTTCTCAGCACTACAGAAGTGTACAGCAGCAATTCGTATGCTGGCATATGGGTGTCCGACTGATTCGGTTGACGAATACCTCGGGTTCGGAGAAAGTACTACAATATCATGCTTGAAAAATTTCGTCGAAGGAATAATAAAAGTGTTCGAGAATGAGTACCTAAGAAGACCCACAGCAGAGGATCTTCAACGACTACTGTATATCGGAGATATACGCGGATTTCCCGGGATGATAGGAAGCATCGACTGTATGCATTGGAATGGAAGAACTGCCCCACCGCTTGGAAAGGGCAATATGCACGTGGATCTGGAAAACCAACAATCGTTTTAAAAGTTGTACCTTCACATGATCTCTGGATATGGCACGCGTTTTTTGGACCTCCAGGTACCTACAACGATATCAATGTTCTTGATCGCTCACCAGTTTTTGATGATGTGTTACATGGTAAAGCTCCAAAAGTTAATTACTTTGTCAACGGACACAAGTATAATTTGGCTTACTATCTCACTGATGGTATTTATCCGAAAAGACATCAACAATTGAAAGCTGATTTGGTTGAACATATATGGCAAAAATTTGGCGGAAGTGAAGATTACAATTGAGCGGGTTTTCTAGTTTTTATATTGCATTTCTCTAATTTATATGTCTTAATGTATTATATTTTTTTTTCAATGTATTATATTTTAACTTAAAATAAAAAAAAAATTTGGTTTTTAAGACACCCATCCAAATGTCTCCATTGTAGACTCATAAAACAACAAATTTTAACAAAGTGTCTTAAATCCAAAAAAGTACACAAAATATTGTTTTTTTATTTTTAAGACACCATACTTGAGGTGACCATTGGGTTGCTCTCAGAGGTTTGTACTGTGACACAATGTTGAGAGTCTTTTGAAGTAAGAAGCTGTACATCACTATGGAGTGTTGCCAATATAATCATGTATTTTGTTTCTTGCCATTCGTAAATGAAGAACCTGAGAGCAGTCTCCTGAAACAGTCCCCTTAAGTCTTGAAGGGCGTCTCACGAAGATGGTAAGTTTTATCACTCAAAGCTCTTCGCTGTCTTCTTTCTTCCCTGTGGATCTATTCTATTGCAGTACAACACAGCTCGACATGCTCGACATTTTTGTGTTTGATGACAACGACTTAGCGTACGCATTCATTGATCAGCAATGGCTCTACCAATATCTGTAATAATAGTCTGATAGATAGCTTTACCATTACAATACACTGAAGATGTCTCTGTGTTATTTATATATAAAAAATGAATATCAGATCAGGTTTTGGTTCTTTATAAAACTCAGTATTACATATTTGTCAGCTGTCACAAGGTTGATCACGATTTAACTTTGATGCAAGTATGCACGTCTCTTTGATTTTTGACTCAAGTTGATGCAAGTATGCATGTCTTTTAGACTAGCTTAAATAGTTGTTCTTCTCGATTAATTTAATTTGTTTTCCATTCAAATTGCGACCTAGCTCCGTATGCACTTTCTACCCGTTACATCAGCTTTTTTCGTATCATTATGTAGCAACTTGTCTATTTTCATAATTATTAGTTGGTCCAACCCTTCCCGTTTTAATTTTTTTTTTTCACTAAAAGATGACTTTTATTCAAAGTTTGAAGTGTTACACATAAAGCCGACGGACTAATGAAACTGTTCTCAGAGATAAACGCCACACATGTCACACTAAAATTACCATGTCACACTAGTAAATATAGTGACAATAAAAGGACATACAAACCATTAGAAACACTTAAACCATATCGAAACTAAATAAAAAGAAACTAATTGTGTGTAGCCCAGAAAATATCGGGAACCGGGACGGATATTTTTGGGTACGGGACGGAAACGGGAAATTTGATAATTGAAAAACAATTCTCAAAAGGGAATCCATAAGAACGGGACGGGTTCGGGAAATTCTCTTACGTAAAATCTTATCTCAAACGGGTAATTATTCGGGAAATTTCGAGAAAATTTCGGAAAATTTTTGGAAAATTCGGGAAGTTTAGATATCCGATCTCATTCCCGTACCCTTTCCGTACCTGTTTGAAAAAAAAATGGTCCCGAACGAGAATTTTTTAAACCGGGAACGGGACGGGAAATTTGAAACGGGTACTAGTGGGAACCGGGTACCCGTCCCGAAATTTGCAAGGCTAATTGTGTGAGTGACATGTGTCTTTTTTTATTTTTTAAATCAATTTTTTTAAAACAAATGTCATCTTTCTAATTTTTCACGTTCTTTTTCTTAAATCTAATTAGCCTAATCAACTTTTTTTCTAACCCTAATTCACTCAAATTAAAAAAAAAAATTAACTTCTTCCTAAACTGCTCCCACGCTCTTCACTTTCTCTCTTCAACAGTGGATGCACAAAACTGTCGACTACTAATTTATAGTCAAAACCAGCCACCAATCATTCCCAATGTTTCTTTCTTCTTTACTATCTTTTATACTTTGCTTTGCAATTTGCTCAATTTTGCCTTGGTTTTTTCTGTTTCATTAGAGAATATTTTGCAAGGGGATAATCTTTGTCATCATCAGAATTTGGAGTCTGTTAAGTTGTCTCCACCAGAATCAATACCGTGTCTGATCTCGAACTGATTCAACAAAAGATTAATTTTTCAGGCTTTTGATGTTATCATGAAATCCTCAGCAAAATTTATCCAGGATTCTTAACACGAAGAGGTGGGCTGAAGATATGGCGCAACGTCAAGCTGGATAAGCTCGAAGTTCGTTGATTCCGAGGAATGACCGTTCGACGAGACCTCGATGATCGTTGATTCTGAAGAATGGCGGTTCAAACGAGGGTTCTTGATAATCGTTGATTCACGAAGAATCTGATAACAAGGAAAGATGAACTGCAAGTTCTAGGTTTATTTTATTAATCAAAAGCTGAATTACAATCGAGCCTAGTGGCTAACTTATATAGAAGACTTAAACGAAAATCCTAACGTAGCTAAGAAACAAAGCCAACAATAATTATTAAAAGCCTAAATGAAAGAGAAAGTCCAATAAGATATAAAACCCAACAAACGGTATTAAAAGAGTATGATCACGGCGAAGGAGACTGTGATCGTATGAAGATGCGCTGCATCACGTCCCCTCGGGTAAGTAAAGATTCGTCCTCGGATCTGAATCATTGTCAAAACAGTCAAGCTGATGCATAAGCTGGGAAACCACTCACGTACCATCCAAAAATACAGGAAATTCAGGAAATACTCCACCAACAACAGCAGATCAAACACACACGCACAGAAGATGTTACACTTACGGTAACGTTTGGTAAGTGAACACCAACCATCATACTGCATACCAAAACTGCTTCTTTTTCACCAATAGCTGCAGAAATGTCCTCAAAGAACTCCAATTGCGTGATTCGCATGAAACCACGTTTTATTGTAAAAGAATCACGTTGCAGCCCAAGTCGTGACGAGAGGAGAGAGAAGATCACTGAGATCACATAAAGCACATGGTTTGGCAGAATAAGGCATAAGACAGTGAGCAAAAGAGACCAAGCACGAGACATTGCGGACATCTCCAAGTCGCACGTCACGAAGGTGTACTGAAAGCCCCACGTGAAACACCATATTATTCAAGAAAACATCCCCTTGACTATGACCTTGTTCTGCTTTTTCCCCATTAAAACGTTGAAATAGAACCGTATTGCTGATGGATTGGTAGGATATAAGGCCCCCTGCTCCGTTGTGATTGTATGAAGAAGAGATGACCTCGGTATGAATAACCATTGTGAGCACGAAAACAGTGACGCCTCTTTGCTAACGACCACAAAGGCCATAAAGTCACCCCACTGAAATACAAGACGTGGAGAAAAAACAACCGAACAAGAAGAATTATGAACTTCCGCAAGTTGTCGTTCGAACTGTGGATGAAGCTGAACACAAATCGGGTCAAACGTCGCCAACACCTGAAGCTTTTCACACAACGTACCTTGACAATCAGTAGCTTCTTGTGTCAATACCCACATGAGAAGAGAAAATTGATTGCATGATGGGAGTGGAAAAACAGAGGCCGCACAAACAACATGGAAAAACAGAGCCATAGCAAAACAATAGCTTGCTTGACTCAAAAACGACCTCAAACCCATGAATATATGCATTATCTCGGGAAACCCATTTTTTGCGATGCATAACTTCAATTCTCCACTTCAATTCTCCACGTTGTGATACAAATAGCCATGAAACGTTTGAAAAGATCACAACCGGCACGATCGTAAACGTTGAAGGGAGACGCATACAAACCTTGGTAGTCCATGGTGACCACAAAAACTTAGACTCCTCTTTGCCATCTAGAACGTAGACCACACAGTAACTAAATCGAGGCAGTAGACATTGAGCAAAAGAAACTAAACAAGTAAAATTTTGGACTTTCACAAGATGCACATTGCCAAGCTTCATTGAAACACCGACATTGGACACCATACCATTCATACGAGACTCCCACGTTGCTTTAATCTTTTGTTTTCCTCTGACAAAAAAATTATTTTCACAACTTTTGAGATCAAATAGCTGGTGGTGTTGGAAATTCTGCACAACCGACACGTTTCCAAACATTCGCAACCAATGAGAACGACGAGATGGTTGCACCGGTCGACGAAGCTGCTCATGAATCAGGTCTTTCACAACAAATACCACAATCTGCTTGTGGCCTCTTACTTGATAAACAACAGCTTCTTCTGCTATTAACCACACAATAAGAGACAACCACGTGAATGATGGCGGTGGAGAAACAGTGTCACAAATTTCTAACTCCTCACTCACAAGAGTAATACCATTGTAGAACTTAGACAAAGAACTGATAATCACCAAATTTCGCAAACCACACGATCCAATGAACGACTCGTTTGTCGAACCATAAGAGAAGCCATGTGAGTAGTTGTTGCCCAACAAATTCAATTGTCGCGTCTGCTTATTAATCCTCTCTGGGTGTAGATTATCACAAAGCTGGTTCCATTGTCTCCTCAATTCCATTAACTCTTCTTTTTGTAAAGAATTGTTTCTATCATGAGATTTGAGCCACGAAGGTAAGAGATTATTTTGATTAGCTGCAAGGACTTTTGTCTCTCTAGTGAAACAAGTGAGAAACTCAGCACAACAACTTGAAACAGAGCTTATTTTCCCTTCTTTCTCAGCGTTATTATCCATAAAAAGGACGTCGTTGTATTAACAATACTCACGTGCTTTACCGCATGTCCAGTTGTCCCATGAAGGTTCAAAGCAAGATTAGTAAACGACAAAAGTTCATTGATTCCACCATCGATGTTCTTGTTGTTACGAATCCATATGAATATCCACTTTAAGTCACTAGGGAAGATAATTACCTCTTTGCCACTCGTTGTGAGAAAGTAAAATATGACTTTCTTTATGTTGCTCACTACGTTATTTCTTCTCACAAAATCTGATGCCATTGTTGTTGATAAACACATCGTTGTTGAATGGTTTCTTGGGACTTCATGTGTCGTGGCACAAATAGTGTTATGATCAATAACATAACCCAAAGTTGGCATATGAATGTGTGTCAGCCTCTTTGAAAGAATCGACATGACTTGATATTTTCCAAACTTGTATCCCTTATATGTAGAATAAGCATAGCTCATAACTAATATTTTATCATTGTAAAAATCATAGATGAGCTGCTCTTCCCTGATACCAAAAACCGGATCCCCATAGGACTTGCTGAAGACAGTTTGTTCAACGTGAAAAACTGAAATTTTACTTCGATCCCGATCTGGTGGTTGTCGTTGAAGATTTGCCGGAGAAATAAATCTACCTTGGTTTCTGGTATCCATGTGCTTCAATATACCTATACAATCAGATGGAATTCTTATTCGATCATTTTTTTCAAAAATCAAAATTGTGAACTCTCTCTTTCTGAATTGCCCACGAATATGTCATTAGCTTCCCTCGGATGGATGTTCTCGATGATTTGGCCATGTTCTCTAGGAGTGAAACAAAGGACCACATCGTCCACAACTTCCGCCACATCAACTTAGAGGTATTCCTGTTGAAGATTGTCTTCACCATCGTAGATATCCCAAATTGGATCTCCAGCATCGAGGTCCATAAGAGAAAAATCATCATCATAAGCATCGTATATAGGCTCACCGACAAAGTCGTTGACTTGATCGTAACAATCTCGAGATTCATAGAGTTCTTGAAACGGGCTTTTTGTTGGGGAAAACACAAAACGCAACAATGGCGCAGCGGAATAAAGTTCTTCGCACTTGTGTGAACCTGTGAGAAAAATACTTCGACGATAGCAGAAAATAATCAATGCAGAAAATAAAGAAGACGCAAACTTATTTTACGTGGAAAACCTCCTCGATGTGAGGAGTAAAAACAACGGGACCGTAGTCCACTCAAAAATTCACTATATGAAATGAATATGAGTTGCAACCACGTCCTCCCTGTTCCCACAGAACAGATCCAAAGACTCAAGCTCTCACAGAGCAATCTCCAGCACAAGAAACTCAAACAAGAGAGCAATACAAGAGCAAAACAAGAGCTCGGAAATAAGCAGTCACAAACGACTTCAGTTCATTAGGATTCCCGCCACCAGATGAAGATCCAACCGTAAAAATCAAAGGGGAACCAGTCAACAACAGCTCTGCCAAATTTCAGCTCAAACAGAGAAGAACTCACCGTCGGATTTTCCAAACACCGAAGATATAACCTGCTGAACAACTGCAGCGAACAGCCACGCTAAAACCCGGATTCACGAGAAACCAACCTTTGAAATGAAAATCCCACCGTTGAATCTCAAAACCACTGAGTCACGAAGCTTTCCACAAAGTTTCAGCCCAATGAGAAAATTTTCAAGCCTCCGATTGTAGTCTTCAAGAACCTGGACGAAAACTGTTTTTCACCTCTCTTCTTGCCTCTCTCTCTTCTCTCTCTTTTCTCTCTTGTCTTCTTTTTCTGCTTACTTGCCTCTTGACTCTTGTTGCCTCTTTTTATATTTGCCTCTTGGCTTTTACTTTTGACCCTTATGTAGCCATAAAACTATATTAAAAGCCTTTATATATATATCTATATATATAATCCTCCACTAGGAGGAACACCTCCGACTAGGTGGAGGAAACATGCATACCGGCTATCTCTCGGCAAACTTCAAGCTTCCCTCTCGGCAATGACTTCGTCATCATATCAGCTTCATTATCATCCGTATGTACTTTCACAAGTTCCACTTCCTTAGAAGCAACCACATCACGTATCCAATGATACCTCTTGTCAATGTGTTTTGAACGCGAATGAAATGTAGAGTTCTTCCCGAGACAAATTGCACTTTGACTATCGCAAAGCAACACATACTTATCTTGCTTGAAACCGATCTCCTCAAGAAAACTCTTCATCCACAACAACTCCTTACAAGCTTCCGTTGCGGCTATAAACTCAGCTTCAGTGGTAGAAAGTGCAACACACTTTTGCAACCTTGATTGCCATGCCACAGCTCCACCCGCAAATGTTACCAAGTAACCCGAAGTAGACTTCCTGGAATCAACATCCCCAGCCATATCAGAATCAGTGTAACTGGCAAGCAATGGCTTATCACCTCCAAAGGTAAGCTTCAAACTAGAAGTCCCTCGAAGATATCTCAAAATCCACTTCACAGCATTCCAATGTTCTCTTCCAGGTTTGGAAAGAAAACGACTAATTGTACCAACGGCGTGAGCTAAACCTGGTCTTGTACAAACCATGGCATACATCAAACTACCAACTGCAGAAGCATATGGAACCCGCGACATATCTTCCTTCTCAGAATATGTACTAGGACTCTGTTGAATGCTCAATATAAAGTGTGTAGCAAGAGGAGTGCTAACACCTTTAGACTTGTCCATGTGAAACCTTTGAAGTACCTTCTCAATATACTTCTCTTGAGACAAGTGAATCAACCTCACACCTCTGTCTCTAGCAATTCTAATACCAAGAATCTGTTTCGCTGGACCCAAATCTTTCATGGCAAAGGACTTGCTAAGCTGCTTCTTTAGCTCTTGAATTCTGCTCAAGTTCCTGCCCACAATCAACATATCGTCAACATACAACAATAAGATGATAAAATCATCATCACCAAACACCTGCACAAACACACAATGATCAGAAGTAGTCTCCTTATAACCATGCTCCCCCATAACAGACTTGAACTTCATGTACCACTGCCTCGGTGCTTGTTTCAATCCATAAAGACTTTTCTTCAGGCGGCAAACTAAGTCCTCTTTGCCCTTCTTCACAAAGCCTTCCGGTTGTACCATGTAAATCTCCTCCTCCAAATCACCATGAAGGAAAGCTGTCTTTACATCCATTTGCTCAACCTCTAGATCAAGACTCGCTGCCAATCCAAGTACAACTCGAATGGATGACATCTTCACAACAGGAGAAAAGATTTCATCATAATCAATCCCCTTCTTTTGGCTGAATCCTTTCACAACCAATCTAGCCTTGTATCGAGGTAGCAAACTGGTATCTTCATGCTTAATCCTGTACACCCACTTATTAAGCAATGCCTTCTTGCCCTTTGGCAACTTCACCAATTCAAATGTATGATTCTCATCAAAAGAATCCATCTCTTCTCCCATGGCACCAAGCCATTTATCCTTGTGTTCATCTTCCAAAGCTTCATCAAAACTTTCAGGTTCTCCCCCATCAGTAAGTAACACATACTCGCTAGGATCATATCTTGTCGACAGTTTTAGACCTCTCTCAGATCTTCTAACAGCAGGTAGGTTCTCAGTAATAGGTGTTCCATCATGATTGTCACCATGACCACCAATACCATCATCATCATGTGCAGGAGCATCTGCACTGGGTGTATCAACTTGAACCTCACCTTCGACCTGACCGTGGACCGATGTAGAAGGAGCAACTCTGAATCAATCAAACCCTCAAAACTTTGAGCTGGGGTTTATGGACTTGTCAATGTCCTTAATCGTTTGATCTTCCATGAACACAACATCTCTGCTCCTAATGAGCTTCTTCTCAACAGGATCATAAAATCTGTATCCAAACTCATCTTGACCATAACCAATGAACACGCATTGTCGCGACTTCGACTCAAGCTTCGACCTCTCATCTTTAGGAATATGCACAAATGCCTTGCACCCAAAGACACTCAAATGACCATAAGAAACATCCTTATCGATCCAAACTCTCTCTGGAATATCACTCTCCAATGGAGCACTTGGTGACAAATTAAGCACATGAACAACCGTGCTCAAAGCTTCTGCCCAGAAAGTCATCGCCAAGCCGGACTGTGAGATTAAACATCTCACTCTTTCGACAATCGTCATGTTCATCCTCTCAGCCAACCCATTCAACTGTGGAGTCTTAGGCGGCGTAAACTGATGCCTAATACCATGTTCCTTGCAATAAACATCAAATGGTCCAGAATACTCTCCACCATTATCATTGCGGATACACTTCAACTTCTTTCTCGTTTGTCTCTCAACCAATGCCACAAAATGCTTGAAATATCCCAGAACCTGATCTTTCGTCTTCATAGTGTAAACCCACAACTTCTTAGAATGATCATCAATGAAAGTGACAAAATATGATGCACCACCAAGAGATTTTGTCTTCATTGGACCACAAACATCTGAATGCACCAGATCAAGTATCTCAGGTTTCCTAGAAGGTGCAGAAGACTTGAAAGAGACCCTGTATTGTTTTCCCGCAATACAATGTGCACACTTCTGCAAGTGCACACCGGAGATCCCTGGAATAGATTCCTTCTTAGACAACACAGACAATCCTTTCTCACTCATGTGACCGAGTCTCTTATGCCACAACTCCATGGCATCATCATTCTCCAACGCATTAACAATGTCTTTAGAGATCTTAGCTTGCATCCAATAGAAATATGAAAGCTTATCACCTCGAGCCACAACCATAGAACCTCTTGAGAGTTTCCATTTACCACCACCAAATAAGCTATAGAAACCTTCATCATCAAGTCTTCCCGTGGATATCAAGTTCAATCGAACATCTGGGACATGCTTAACTCCTTTAAGCACAAGTTTAGTACCNAAATTCAATTGTCGCGTCTGCTTATTAATCCTCTCTGGGTGTAGATTATCACAAAGCTGGTTCCATTGTCTCCTCAATTCCATTAACTCTTCTTTTTGTAAAGAATTGTTTCTATCATGAGATTTGAGCCACGAAGGTAAGAGATTATTTTGATTAGCTGCAAGGACTTTTGTCTCTCTAGTGAAACAAGTGAGAAACTCAGCACAACAACTTGAAACAGAGCTTATTTTCCCTTCTTTCTCAGCGTTATTATCCATAAAAAGGACGTCGTTGTATTAACAATACTCACGTGCTTTACCGCATGTCCAGTTGTCCCATGAAGGTTCAAAGCAAGATTAGTAAACGACAAAAGTTCATTGATTCCACCATCGATGTTCTTGTTGTTACGAATCCATATGAATATCCACTTTAAGTCACTAGGGAAGATAATTACCTCTTTGCCACTCGTTGTGAGAAAGTAAAATATGACTTTCTTTATGTTGCTCACTACGTTATTTCTTCTCACAAAATCTGATGCCATTGTTGTTGATAAACACATCGTTGTTGAATGGTTTCTTGGGACTTCATGTGTCGTGGCACAAATAGTGTTATGATCAATAACATAACCCAAAGTTGGCATATGAATGTGTGTCAGCCTCTTTGAAAGAATCGACATGACTTGATATTTTCCAAACTTGTATCCCTTATATGTAGAATAAGCATAGCTCATAACTAATATTTTATCATTGTAAAAATCATAGATGAGCTGCTCTTCCCTGATACCAAAAACCGGATCCCCATAGGACTTGCTGAAGACAGTTTGTTCAACGTGAAAAACTGAAATTTTACTTCGATCCCGATCTGGTGGTTGTCGTTGAAGATTTGCCGGAGAAATAAATCTACCTTGGTTTCTGGTATCCATGTGCTTCAATATACCTATACAATCAGATGGAATTCTTATTCGATCATTTTTTTCAAAAATCAAAATTGTGAACTCTCTCTTTCTGAATTGCCCACGAATATGTCATTAGCTTCCCTCGGATGGATGTTCTCGATGATTTGGCCATGTTCTCTAGGAGTGAAACAAAGGACCACATCGTCCACAACTTCCGCCACATCAACTTAGAGGTATTCCTGTTGAAGATTGTCTTCACCATCGTAGATATCCCAAATTGGATCTCCAGCATCGAGGTCCATAAGAGAAAAATCATCATCATAAGCATCGTATATAGGCTCACCGACAAAGTCGTTGACTTGATCGTAACAATCTCGAGATTCATAGAGTTCTTGAAACGGGCTTTTTGTTGGGGAAAACACAAAACGCAACAATGGCGCAGCGGAATAAAGTTCTTCGCACTTGTGTGAACCTGTGAGAAAAATACTTCGACGATAGCAGATAATAATCAATGCAGAAAATAAAGAAGACGCAAACTTATTTTACGTGGAAAACCTCCTCGATGTGAGGAGTAAAAACAACGGGACCGTAGTCCACTCAAAAATTCACTATATGAAATGAATATGAGTTGCAACCACGTCCTCCCTGTTCCCACAGAACAGATCCAAAGACTCAAGCTCTCACAGAGCAATCTCCAGCACAAGAAACTCAAACAAGAGAGCAATACAAGAGCAAAACAAGAGCTCGGAAATAAGCAGTCACAAACGACTTCAGTTCATTAGGATTCCGGCCACCAGATGAAGATCCAACCGTACAAATCAAAGACGAACCAATAAAAAACAGCTCTGCCAAATTTCAGCTCAAACAGAAAAGAACTCACCGTCGGATTTTCCAAACACCGAAGATATAACCTGCTGAGCAACTGCAGCGAACAGCCACGCTAAAACCCGGATTCACGAGAAACCAACCGTTGAAATTAAAATCCCACCGTTGAATCTCAAAGCCACTGAGTCACGAAGCTTTCCACAAAGTTTTAGTCCAATCAGAAAACTTTCAAGCCTCCGGTTGCAGTCTTCAAGAACCTGGACGAAAACTGTTTTTTCACCTCTCTTCTTGCCTCTCTTTTCCTCTCTTGTCTTCTTTTTCTGCTTACTTGCCTCTGACTTTTGTTGCCTCTTTTTATATTTGCCTCTTGGCTTTTACGTTTGACCCTTATGTAGCCATAAAACTATATTAAAAGCCTTTATATATATATGTATATATATAATCCTCCACTAGGAGGAACACCAACACTTTTATCCACTCTCTCCGCTAATTTGTGAATTGCGTTGTGGATTGTAGCATGGAAATTCTCTCGCATCTCAAAGAGATTTTGCTGCAACTTTGACCAATCATTCGATGAGTCTTTTACTCGTCCTTTTGTTGTGAGAGGATAGTTGTTGCGATTCGGTGTCATGATTTGTTAAAAAAAAATCCGGACAGGAACTTGCTTGCTTTGATACCAAACTGGCGCAGCGTCAAGCTGGATAAGCTCGAAAATCATTGATTCCGAGGAATGGCCGTTCGACGAGAACTCGATGATGTTGATTCCGAAGAATGGCCGTAAAGAATCTGATAACAACAAAAGATGAACCGAAAGTTCTAGGTTTATTTTATTAATCAAAAGCTGAATTACAATCGAGCCTAGCAGCTAACTTATATAGAAAACTTAAACGAAAATCCTAACGTAGTTAAGAAACAAAGCCAACAATAATTATTAAAAGTCTAAATGAAAGAGAAAGTCCAATAAGATATAAAACCCAACAAACGGTATTAAAAGAGTATGATCACGGCGAAGGAGACGTGATCGTATGAAGATGCGCTCCATCAAGATAGAACACAGTTTCTTTACTATTTTCAAATCATATCCTCATCTTTTATTTATTTATCATAGGCTTGGACGAGACCTAAAACTCAAACAATAGGTGGCCAGAAGGTAGAATACAGTTTTTTTTTTTTTTTCTTTTGACTATTTTGGAATCACATCCTCTATCTTTTTTTGTTTTTTTTTTATAGGCTCGGCGATATTATTCGGTAGTGATGTCAAATGACATATTTAAGCAAATTTCTTGCACGGTAGCTTAAGTCAAATGACATATTTAAGCAAATTTCTTGCACGGTAGCTTAAGTTTTTCACTTTTCACTTCATATATAATTAGATTGTAATAAATTTTTACTCTACTTTAAGTTTTGATTTTTGTTTTTGGTAGACAGTATGATAAAGACTGTGTGGTTGTAGAACAAACCTCACCGTGCTCAATGAATGGTCCATGGCAAAGAATAATTTTTCTTTTGATGCTCCTTACATTGATTAAAGTTTCATTAAACGTGTTCGTTTCTGATCCTTTTTAGACTATGTTGATAATCAACACCAATGTGTTGGCAAAAAAGAGATTACGGAAGTACATTTTAAATTTTGTTTGTCTCACTTCTTTTCCTCCGCAATTAGTAGGTCACACGTATAGTCATTCAGGTTAACAACATGTAAATTTAAATATAAATGATCAGAAACGAACTAATAACTTATATTATCTTATATTATTTGACTGCTATCATGTAAGTCTATTGGTTGGATGTAAAAAGGACAATCACCTTTGTAAAGTGGGAACGTTTAGATTCACTTCATGCGTCGACATTAGTATAAATATTAAATAGTATGAACACGAAGATTATACATTATCCAAATAAAGCTAATTAAAAAAAGAAGAAGGGAGAAGTGTTATAGGAAAATTTTCAGAAACAAGAAAAAAAAAGATTATAAAGATAGAAGCTAGGATCATGTGTTGCTTAAATAAATGTGAACACCATCAATGGGCTTATTATGAATCAAAATCCCACACTTCTCCAGCTTCGTTCTTTATTCACATGCATGAGAAGAAGATGATGTGAGACCATCAATCATCCCATGAGTAAGAACTTCTCACTGCACTTTCTAAGACTCCGATTGGTTTAAACGCAGTTTCTACGTCTGCGTTTGTTTTTACACGAAGAAAAGAACTAATAACTTTGATATATATATGATTTGTTTTTGTAAAAATTCTGCAAATCGTAAACGCAAAAACAAACAGAATGAGAATTTTTGTTTTATGTTTGGAATTTACGTTTACACTCAATAAAATGTTGAAAGACATGATTTTTTATTTACTTTAAATATGTGATAAATGTGAAGAAAAACGTAAAAGCAAACAAACAAAATTGAATGTCTAAATCCGATAAAACATCGACAAGTAACAAACTTGAACCAGCGGCTTCGAATGGTCCAAATCGATCCATACCTAAATGGGCTGGGCCAAAATGGATATCCTGGCCCATGACAACAACCATATATCTTACCATTCTCACTGCATGTCAATGTATGTATATCAGTTATCAGGAATCATTCATTGCTACTTCTTTTGCAAAAAA
Source organism: Alliaria petiolata (assembly GCA_020283515.1). Classification (NCBI taxonomy): domain Eukaryota; kingdom Viridiplantae; phylum Streptophyta; class Magnoliopsida; order Brassicales; family Brassicaceae; genus Alliaria; species Alliaria petiolata. The sequence goes on along the minus strand of JAHZTW010000002.1, from coordinate 48,968,852 downwards.
GCCAAAAAAAAAAAAAAAAAATCATTCATTGCTATTTTAGGTACATTAGACTAGTTCTGGGCATAAAAACCGGACCTGAAGAACCGAACCGAACCGAACCGAATTAGAAGGAACCGAACCGAACCGGAACCGACCTAAATATCCGAATGAGTCCTATATTTTTATATTCGAAAACCAGGAACCGAATCGGAACCGAACCGGGAACCGAATGGGTACATTAAATACCCAAAATATAATTATATATCCAAAACATTTGTTGTATTTATAATTTAAATAACTTAAATACTCAAAATTTCAATTATAAACCAAATATATTAGTTATGTTTAGAACAAAATAACTAAAATACTCAAAATATTTGAAAATCTTTATTTATATTTATCAAATTTTGATTATTTTAGAAAAATTTTAGATAATTTGGATATCCGGAACCGACCCGGATCCGAACGGAACCGAACCAAACTCGAACCAAAAAAGCAAAATACCCGAATGGGTTCTATTCTCTAGAACTGAAATACCCGAACCCGAAAAAAACCGACCCGAACTCAAACGGGTACCCGAATGCCCAGACCTACATTAGACCATCCACATTGGTAGTCTATCACCAAGATTCTCACTATTAAAATAAATCAAAAATAATAAAAAAATATTTTTTTAATTGGATTTGATGAGAATCGATTCTCAGACTATGAAAACCTCTCATATGGGACACATGTCTATTCATGATTGGTCTAACTTTTATTCTAATAACTTAAATTCTCTATAGTTTTGAAAGTTAAATAAATCATTTATATGTTATTATTTTTTATTTATTCTTTTTATAAATTATAAAATAAAATTATCTATCTAACAAATTTTATTATGCATAAGTTTAAATTATATATTAATATAATATTTAATTAATAAAAGTTAAAATTAATAAAATAATATTAAAATAATATTGTTTTAGTTAAAATAACAATAAAAATATTAGAAACAAAAATTCGAATTTTTTTATAAAATTAAAAAATTATATATATAATTATTATTTTTCTCTATATATAGAACCTATATTTTCATCTTTTCACATACCATGCCATAATATTTTTTCTTTCTTTTTTTTTTTTTTTAAATTAAATATTATATTAAAATCTTCCCCGTAAGGACATCGGGATAGACGATCTCCGGCGGATCTGAACAAAATCCGGCTAAACAAGAGATAGACTAATCGTAAGTACAGAGTAGAGCAAAATGAGAATGGGAAAGATAAACACAAGAGACCAGGCCACGACTCCGACGAACACGAGACAGGAACGAATCCTCAACGGCTCCGTTGCAAAACTGAGAGACCATGTTCGAGACCAATCTCCGATTTTGCAGACTGGGGCGAATCAGAAAAGATCTGCTTCTGAAGGTTTACACGACCTGAACTCAGGGAACCCCACGGCCAAAAAACGCCGACTACCACCAAGAGTAACCGACTCCCAGATCTCTACCCCAAACCACCAATAATATTATATTGATGAGAGACTACCAATGTAGACAACAAATTATCATAAGGTTCTCAAATTAAACAATATTAAAAATAATAATATTATAATGGTGAGAGACTCATTAAGGTTCTTACCAATGCGGATGTTCATTCGATTTTCACTCGACCATTTCGTTAGAATTTTGACATCCCTATTTATATCATAATATTCCAAGCGTCATATATTTGGATTTTACTTTAAACAAAAGTTAAAACACGCACTGGGAAAATATTTACGATCAAACTAAAAATTCTCATAACGGACCATTGACAAGCAGAACATAATAAATAAGGATACATATAAACGCTGTGTTTAGTTGTGTTGATTTTATCCATTACGAATAATATATAATTATTATATGGTATAAATTACAGTCTACTATATATATATTATGATACAGACAAAAACGTACGTATACACAGGTCAAATTTTAATTATGCAATTGCGAAACAAATCTGATTGTACAGTTTCAGAAAATCGTAAACCCATCTTTTGTCTGCAGTTTGTCTATACATATATCAAGTTTGGTTGTCAGGTGAGAGAGAGAAATAAAAACTGGAATTTTTTCTTTTATTTCTGGGACCACTTCATTTAAACCCAGCTCTTTATGTTCACTTTCTCTCCGGTGCTTTTTCTTCTTCTATAATTGAACGAATGATAAATAACACTTGTAGTTGCATGTTGTCTTTAAATGCAATTTCAAGAATATTCTCCATAACAAACATTCTCTCCGTTTCAAGTAGTCTTTCGCATAAAAACTGGATTAAAAAACCCAAATCAGAACCGATTTAAAATAACTAGTTCGGATCGGATTCGCTTATATCTTATTTATCCAACGGTTATTATGTTTCAGACCCGTAGGTATCAGATCGGTTCCGGTTCCTATCTGAAACCGCTCGGTTAACCGAAACCAAAAAACACAAAACCCCTATTTAGCCACTTACCTTTAGTCTGTTCGCCTGTTCTTCAAGGTTCACGTATATCAACTCGAGTCGAATAAAATTCCCAATTAGAAAGCTGGAACCCTTATCTAATATCGATGATGGCTTTGTGTCGCTGCCATCAGCGTCGTCGAGAAACCAATCGGAGGTACGTGTCTTCCTTCCCTACTCTTGTTTTTCTAATCTTTGTCGATTCTCCGTTCTCGATTATCGATTGTGGTAAACTGCTACTATGTGTGTTTTTGTAAATCGTGTTTGTCTGATTTTGAAGGTCTCTCTCCCTCTCTCTTTGTTCCTTATATCTGCGATTGTCTCTCAAATTATCTGATGCTTAATCCAACAATTCTAATTTTCCATTTATTGATACCTAATTCCTTAAATCGAGAATTTTATGAACGTGTTTTAAAGATTTTTTTGTATTTGTGCCATAGGCATTGTCATTGTGCTAATGTCACTTTGTGTTAATACTTACTTTTTGTAGAGTTGTGACATTTTTATTTTGTTATGTATGCTTTGATTAGTGATTACCAATTCTTAGACACACGGTTTCGATAGAAATTTGATCGTTACAAGGGTATGTGAACAATTTATGGAAATACCTGAATCTTGTTTGTCTGATTGTTTGTCTGATTGTTTGTCTGATTTTGAAGTAATTTCATCTCATACTTGAGTTTGTCATTTTCAGTTATCTTCATTACCACTTTCCTTTGTAAGTAAGTCAATGTTCAGTCTCAAAACAAATATCTCCATCTCACACACATCTGACTTCTCTAGAGTTTGTTGTTGTTTTATCTTGAATCAATATTGCTTGATGTCGTTTAATCTGCTTCTTGTTATTTTATCTTGAATCAGTTTTGCTTGTTGTTGTTTAATCTGCTTGCTGCTGTTTTATCTTGAATCAATATTGCTTGTTGTTTAATCTGAAGCTGCAGATTGTTGATATGATGAGACATTATCTCAGCTTCTCAAGTTTATATCTGATTATTGAATTGTTTAGTGATGATGCAAATGGCGTCTTGTAAATCTCTTCCAAAAACAATGAGTCTCCAATGGTGAAAGATAATATTGATGTATCAGACAATGAAGTTGAAATGGCAAGTCCTGCAACTGGAAGTAAAGGGAAGAAGAAAGACAAATCAGGAGTTTCTGGTTCTAGTTTAGGGCCAAGGAAGAAGCCAAGATCTTGGGTTTGGATCACTTCACCAGACTGAAGACAATTATGACAAATGTAATTATCAATAGTGTGGGAAAGTAATGAGTTGTCCAACCAAGTATGGCACATCCAATCTGAAGAAACATTTAGAGGGTTTTAAGTCTTACAACGTTTGGGTAGCTGCTAATAAATATAAAAGTCAGACTGTGATAACTCTTGGTGAGGATGGCGACATAAGTTTGTGTAAGGTCTCTGAGAAGTTCTTTAAGGAAGCTACAAATGAGATGATGGTATTAGCAGAATTGCCATTAACTTTCGTAGAGAGCTTTGGAGACCTTTCTGCTCAAAAGTGAAGTTGTATCAGCCTCATTCTCAGAGAACATGCACAAGAGATATTGTTGAGATGTATGTTTCAAGGAAAGCAGTTATGAAGAAAATTCTTGGACAGAACAAGCAAAATTTGTCGTTGACTACAGATATATGGGTTGCTCCCAATACTTCAGCTAGTTATATGGTAATAACAGCTCATTTTATTGATGCTAATTTGAAGTTAAGAAAGCTGATCATAGGTTTCAAGAATATTTATGATCATAAAGGTGCAACAATCTCTAAGGTGCTTCTAGAGTGTTTAGAAGAGTGGGATATAAAGAGAGTTTTATGCATCACATTAGACAATGCCACAGCTAACACTTTAGCTCTGAAGAAGTACAAGGAAGGATTCAGTCAACTTGGTGATGATGATTTGGTTCTAAAAGGTGATTTTTGCATATAAGGTGTTCTACTCACATACTCAACTTGATTGTGAAAGAAAGTTTGACGTAGATAAAATACATTGTGGCTGGGATTCGTAATGGTATTCAATATGTGAGGTCTTCAACAAACACACTGAAGTCCTTTGAGTTTTGTGTAGAATCAGGAAAGGTTACAAGGAGAAACTTACCTTTAGATGTGAGAACCAGATGGAATTCCACATATCTTATGCTAGAACAAGCTATGAAATTTAGATTGGCATTTGAAAAGATGGAGGCTGGAGATAAACCGTATAACGACTACTTTCTGGAAATTGTGGAAAAGAGGATTGGACCAGCGACTACGAGTGATTGGGAAGAAGTTGAGAGGTTAACAAAATTTCTTATAATCTTTTACAATTCCACTTTGAGTCTACAATGAGATTTGCACAATTACTAAAAATATTAGTGCAATAAACAGTTGTCCAGGTCCTGATGAAGAATTAAGGTACAAAACCTTAAATATGATGAGAAAATTACAGAAATATTAGAATCCTTTTAGCGAAGTTACAAGTGATAACGGTAAATCTCAAAACCGCGAGATGAACAAATTTTTGATAGTAGCAAGTGTATTTTACCCAACAAAGAAGATGAAGTTTGCTCACCTCTGTTTCGATAAGCTTTATGGGAAAGAATCTATCGAGTTTACTCTTCTTTCTGATACAATCAAAAGTATCTTGAAGAAATTGTTTGATGAGTACAAAACTGCTAGTGCTAGTGGTGGGTATGCTACTACTTCACAGTCACAAGGACCATCGTCTTCTCAGTCCGAAGTTCAAGTGACAAGTCAAGTTTTTGAGAGAGTGGTTCTGGGTAATGGAATCGGCTATGAAAGAATGGATAACCTATGCGAAGAGTTTGTACAAGAAACTGGAATTCCATATTCAGTTAATGAGTTAGAATTGTACTTGAAAGAATATGTGGAGCATCCGAAGGTAATGAAAGGTACTGGATGCGATATTGGTGGAGGAAAAATAGTCACAAGTTTCCAGTTCTGTCTCTTGCAGTTAGGGATATACTTGCAATGCAAGTGTCCTCAGTAGCATCGTAATCTGCATTTAGCACTAGTGAGAGAGTATTAGACTCATGTAAGAGTTGTTTGACACACTACATGATTGAAGTGTTGATGTGCACTAAGCAATGGTTGACATGTGAAATTCACCTCAATGATAAAGGAGACTTAACAATTAAAAGTTTACTTTTGGATGTATAGATGCAAGATGAACATATCAGAGGTAATTTCTTTCTTTTCAACTCTCTTTTAAATCGATTTTACAATTTTGATTTCTAAGCTTATGTTCTTTCATTTTTCTATAGAGTTTGAACATGAATTCAACTTTCCAAGACCATGAGAATGAGGTAACCTAGTCTATCTTTTATTGATTTCTTGCTATTCTTTATGCCTTTGACTCTCAGATTTACTGTTTTCGGTTTATAGGAGACATAAGAGCAAATAGCAAAAGAAATTTGATGTTCAAGGGTTGCACCTTTAGGTCATTTACCATTCCATATCGTACTCTTGTATGTTTCATTATTATGTTTGAATTTCGTCTCTAATCTCTACTTTATTCTTTGTGTGACTATTTCAAGAACTTTTTATTTGAAATTTCTACTTTAGAATAATGTTTTCTGTTTAATCTAGTTCGGTTATTTTGCTTGAAATTGTGTATTTTGCTTGAAATTGGTTATTTTGTCTTTATTTCGGATATTTCAACATGATTCGGGTACAAATGGTACTAATTACCCGACCCGACCTGATTACCAACAAGAACCGATTTATTTGGGATATTTTAAGGTTCTCAAAGTTTAAATCCGAACCGATCTGGAACCGGTAGGAATCGAACTGAACCTGATTCGAAATAATTTTGATACCTATATGGGTACAAAATTTCTATATCCGAAAATCAAGAATCGAACGATTCTTACCCGGAAACGATCTGAATATCCGAATACCCAAGACTTGTTTCAAGTATCCTTTTAGAAAAACTTTTTTTACCAAATAAATATTGTTTAATGATTTCACTGCAACCTTTTGTATAAATTTTTCTATTTACCCTTAATTGAATTGATAAAAAAAAATAAAAAATATCACTGAATTTCAATAGTCAAATACGAACATTCATAACAAATGCAAATCAAAGTTTTACTTATATCAGAAAATGAACATATTTATCCTGGTCTTATTTTTGGGAGACTCCTCCTTTTTAATTTTAACAAATAAAAATAAATTACAATTCTCAAAAATATCAATAAACTAAGTTTTTTTTGCAAAATACCATCACTAAGTTTTTCTTTGCAAAACTACCATAAAATCATATTTTTTCCAAAAATATCACAAAACTAAAACTAAACCTTAAATCCTCAAAACTAAACCCTAAATCCTTAAAAATAAACTCTACACCCTCAAAACTATACCATAAACCCAAAATACTAAATCCAAACTTCAATATTTAAATTATAAACCTTAAAAAATTATTTTTAAAGTTTATACTATTTTTGAAAAAAAAACTTAATGATGATATTTTTGAAATAAAAACTATTTTAGTCTTATTTTGGGGTATTTCTATTTTAAACCATTTTATATGATTAACGTTTTTACTATTAAACGGAGCAAAATTTAAACAAAAAAAAAGTTAATGAAACTATTAAACACTTTGCGAAGGTGATTTTCTCACTTTATACGTATATATATACGTATATATATATAATCTTCCGAATGGTATGCCTCATTTTCACTCTATGTATATATTTAGCTTTTGAATGGGTCTATGCTTCATTATTCTGAAAAAAAAAAGACAAAAGATAGGAAAGATAACTTCTACTCTCTGCTAGTAAACTATGCTTTTTTAAATAGGAGACAAAAGATACTATGTGCTTTGAATGATATAGAAACGTATACATACGCTCATACAAAACTATTTAGTCTGACATTAGTTTAAACGGTGGTACAAAAAATGTGGACAACTGTATCAGAAATTTTAGTTTCAGAGTATGAAAATTTTAGTTTCAGAGTATGAATTTTTATTGATGAATGAAAGTCCAAAAGTTTCCGTTTTTGATCATATGTTGGAGGTATGATCTTTCTCTTGTTTAACCTAGTATAGAAATGTTTTTTTGGAACTATAAAAAAAACAACGTCTCAGCTAGCTGCAGGACCTGTACACACACAAACAATACAACAATATATAAGGTATAAGAAAGAGAAAATTTTACCCATTAACAGAAAACATACAAATAAATTAAAAGTAAGTTTGAACTAACTTGACTTAAAAGAAATATGTGGAAATCATAGTTCAAAAAAAAAAAAAAAATATATATATATATATAGCAATTAAAAAGCTTTACTTTGAAATTGATTTTTTTCTTAACTTTACTTTGAAAAAAGAAATGTGAGGTAAGAAAAGGAAAAAAGAAGCTCAGTTTAGTAAAATATCAAATATTTATTTTCGAAGTCAGCTATGATGTTTCATTTGTATACTAATAACAAATTTTTACTTTGAATTAATTGACTTTAAAATTATTTGTCGATTATAATAGCAACTTTACTTTAAACTAGTTTGATTCATCATAAAAAAAAATTAATGTACTAAGCCCCAGGTCTGATGTCACATCGTACCACCATGTCTTTCAACGATCCATAGGAGGACCATATCTTACACTTCTTCAGTTCTTCTAGTTATAACTTATAAAGTATGGAATCAACAACTTGAGATTAATAATAGATGATGATGAGATCGTTGAGAGGATCTTTTAGGAAAATCTCTTTCTCTTTCGGGACTGGTCATTTGTGGAGTTTTCTTGAAACTATGAGTTGGGAAATAAATGTTTAATGATTTCATTGCAAAATTTTGTATAAATTTATCTCTTTTACCTTTAATTAAATCGATTAAAAATATATATAACACTGAATTTCAATAGTCAGATATGAACAGAATTGACATTCAACTAATTTAAAAATTATATGAGAAACTGAAGTGATATGTAACCTAAAAAGGAGAAAATAGTACTAATTAATTCCTACCTTAAAACATGTGGTTGTGTCAATCCATGCAATAGATAGACATCCTAAAACCAGATAAAATATCGAATATCCAATATGATTGGATATAATCATGTCTGAAAACAAGTTTTCAAAAATAAATGATTCGCCTAAAACAAGTTTTCAAAAATAAATGATTCGCCTCTAACTTATACTCCCTCTGTTTTTAATTAATTGTCATTTGGAGAAAATGTATTTGGATGTATTAAACTCAAAACACATTCAGATACATCCAATTACATTGCAGATACATTTCTCCAAACGACACTTAAATCAAAACGGAGAGAGTATAAATGGGTATCCAAATCTGGTCTAATTACAGTTACATAAAAATTAATTATTTTTATGATATATTATTAATTTAGAGAGTTATAATTTTTTTTTTTAAAACATCTAAAAGTAGCATATAAACAGAAGATCAGAAGAATTAGTTGTAAGCTGCAGACAAAATATTGGCTCGACGATTCTCTACAATTGTACAATCAGATTTAACTCTGCAACTTATTAATATCACCATTTTATTAGTGATAATTCGTACAAAGGCTTTGCCGCTTTGGCTACCATTTTAGTATAACAAAGCTAATTCACACTGTTTAATACTAATTCGTACAAAGGCTTTGAGTACCATTTTGATTTAATTAGTGAACAACTTGGTTTTAATCTCTTGGTTAAACATTGTGAAATAGCTTTCGCATGAGGTGAATTCGTACAAAGGCTTTGACTACCATTTTATTTTTGGGTCTCAAATGAGAGTACAAGTCCACTTGGAAAAGTTAAGTTAAGAAGCGCGTGGAAATGAGTGGCTAAATGCCTAAATCTCAGTGTACACGTGTGACGTGTCATTTCTCTAGAAAATTGCCACCGTTTAGTCTACCGCCGGAGTTTCTTTTCTCTGCCGAATCACAACAGCTACGTGTCAGAAGACCAGAAGAATTAATTGTAAGCTGCAGACAAAATATGGGCTCGACGAATCTCTACAATTGTACAATCAGATTTAACTCTGCAATTGTACAATCAGATTTTAAAATTTTCCCTATTTCTATTGTATTTACATAATTAAAATAAAACAATAATGAGATGTTATATAGTACTTGCTAACCAGAACTGCTACGATTATTAACCAGAAATAGCTGGCGTTTCTTACGAGAATATTATATCCGTTTCACTGAATAATTTTATGTTTGAGATAAATAGTTATTTTTCTTTCTCATAAATAAAAGCTTGTCCAGAGAGAGTAGGCTGCCAAGTCTTAGTATACTCAGAGATCCGAGGAACCTTTATTAAAAGTGGTAATATACAAACATACCTTAAAGCATGTGTACGCGTCAATCTCTAATTAACTTTGACATTGATGCAAGGATTAAAAAGAACTTTTTCTTCCATGCCATTGATCAAGATAATTAATTCTGTTTGTGAGCATATATATATATCCTTTTCTTCTATTTGAATTATCGTTTGTGACAGTATCTTATTGGCATCAGTTTACTCTTCAACCAACCCAGGCAAAATGTTTGAATCACGAGTTAACTAATTTTATTGGAAGGTGAAAAAACAAATTTTCATTTATCAAATGAAAAGTATGAATGCTTTAGCACCTAGTTTGGGATATGGTATAATTAGTTAAAAGTGATTTATTTTTGAGGCCATTGTCAAAATACCCTAATTAATATTTGTAATTTGAAAAATACACTGCTTTAATTTTTTTTATTACTAAATTTAATGATATATAAAAAAACTATTTTGACCAGATTTTAATAATATATATTTTTATAAATTAAAATAAAAATCGAAAATTAAATATATGAGATATATTTAATTAGATTAATCTTAGGATTTTCTCTAAATTTTATATTTATATAAATCTTTTAATTAGATAAATCTTAAATCAGATAAAACTTAATATTTGAGAAATGTCTATACAAATTTATAACTAGTTTTAATAGAATAATCTATAGATAAGTATATAATATATAAAAAATTTAGGAATTATTTTTTCTTTTTTTCCTATGAAAAATATATTTTTGTAGAATATTCTATAGATTAGTACAAAATTAAGATTTTAGAATTTATGAATAAAGTAAAATTTAAATAGATATTATTTTGTTTCAAAATGTTATTTTATTTTGATTTATTAAATAATTTTAAATTATAAAAAAAAATCAAAATAAAGTTAATTTAGTCATTTTATATATAATTAATTCTAAGAAAATGAAAAATAATAAAGGTGTCTTTTTCAAATTATAAACTAATTTTCGTGTATTTCCCCAAATTTTCTCTTTATTTTTTCCATTTTTGTAATATTAGGTATTTTGGTAGTTAATAGTATTAGTTAATTACCAAAGTAGTCTCCATGTACTCTAAAACTGGGTTCCTCGTTTTGTTTTAATACATTTTTTATGAAAAATGATATAATATAAATAATTAAACAAAGTATTTTTTTAACATTAAAACAAAGTATTTTGCTATAATAATATCTTTTAGTAATAGTTTATGCATGCATGTTATATGGTATAATATTTTTAGTAATAGTTCATGCATGCATGGTATATGGTACGTATAATATGATCTTTGTTTAGTTATTTATATTATATCATTTTTTAGTAAACGATAAATTTGTCGTCAAGTTAAGAAAACGATAAATTGCCAAACGAAAGGAAGTGTGAAAAAAAGACCATTAGTGAGATTGTGATTTGGGACCTTTCTGCTGCTAAATTATATGATACTGATATAATAAGTCTTAGCAGTAATAAAAAAAATTCTAATCAAGGAATACATTTGATTTTTACGAATTTAATATTAACATATATTGGATTATAATTGACCAAACTGTCACCAAAATGACCAGATTTTTTTGTTCGTTGTATGTATGTATATTTATGCGAATACTAAAAATCAATCTAAATATATATTTGTATTTGGCCGAATTATATATGTATTTCTGATGATAAATATATAACAATTATTTGAAACAACCATGTGGATGATCATTTATTCATGTATATTATTGTCAGTGTTTAATCATTACAACATAAGTACTGATAAATCGATATTAATGTTGAACTTCGTATTAGTGTCAGTACAGTACTATACTTTCAGTTAATAAATGAGATTAATTAAGGATTGTTATTTTTTTAGCAAATTTTGGTACAATATTTGCAAACTTTTTGGCTCTATTTCAACCCTTACAAATTTCAATTTTATAGAGTGGAAAATTAAATAAAAATTGTTCTCATTGTTGGATAATTCCTAACTTGAAAAAGGAAATTATCTCTTAAAAAGTAGCTTAAGAAGATAGGAATTAGAACTTAATAGGAAAATGAAGTTTTCTATTTTGTACTTAGGAAAAAGGAAAGAGTAGTTTCCATTCCTAATAGAACTAGGAGAAGCTAAGTTCTATATAAAGAGCCATGGAGGTTGTTCCATAGACAAAAGACAAGAGGTTTAGTTTTGAGAAGTTTCTAAATCTAATAAAAAGAGAAGTTCTTTATATTTCTTGTTTAGCTTAATCGCTTTGAATTGGTATCAGAGCTTCAAGGAGGAAGTCTCGGAACCTGATGGCGGAAGTAAACAATCCGCAGCCGCGAGCTAGGGAAGCAGGAACTCCATCGATCCAATGACCTATGCTCACATCGACAAACTACACGGTTTGGTCGATGAGGATGAAAGTCATACTTCGAGTCAGTGAAGTATGGGAGACAATTGATCCGGGTTAGCCGATCCGAAGAAGAACTATGCGGCGATAGCTCTCATCTTCCAAGCTATCCCGGAATCACTTATTCTTCAAGTGGGAGAACAAGAGACGTCGAAAGGAGTTTGGGAAGCCATCAAGTCTCGCCATCTAGGAGCAGATCATGTGAGAGAAGCAAGATTGCAAACCCTTATGTCAGAATTCGACAAACTAAGCATGACAAGCACGGACTCAGTTGACGACTTCGCCGGAAGAATCTCAAGGTTAGCTTCAAAGGCAGCCGCACTCGGAGAAGTCATAGAGGAGTCGAAACTTGTGAAAAAGTTCCTAAAGGCACTCCCGTGAAATAAGTATATCCAAATCGTTGCTTCACTAGAGCAAGTCCTGGACCTAAACAACACAGGATTTGAAGACATAGTCGGAAGACTAAAAGCGTATGAAGATCGAGTTGGGGAGGTTTCGCAGGAAGAGGAACAGAGCAAACTAATGTGGGCAAACAACGATTAAAGTGGTCGTGGTGGTCATGGAGGATCACAAGGAAGCGGTAGAGGAAAAGGAGCTGGTGGTAGAGGCAGAGGACGAGGAAGATCTAATGGTCAAAACCAGGGAAAAGAAGCTGCGGAGAAAAATCAAAAGCAGAAGAAAGACAAAGATAGGTCTCACATAGTATGCTGGAGATGTGACAAGACGGGTCACTATGTATCTGCATGTCCCGAACGACCAATGGAGCAGCAAGAATCAAACCTCAATGACGCTCAGGAAGAAGACGCGCTTTATTTTCATGAGGTGGTATTCCTGAATGAAGACAAGGTGTTTCCCGAAAACTATGATATCAATAACGGCGATGCAAGTATTTAGTATCTAGACAACGGAGCAAGCAATCACATGACAGGAAACAAGAATTTCTTCTCAAGTTTAGATGGCAACATCAAAGGGAAAGTCAAGTTTGGTGATGGATCTTATGTTGATATCGTTGGGAAGGGTACGATAGTTTTTGTTGGCAAGACAGGAGAGAGGAAAGCCCTCAAAGACATCTACTACATACCCGACCTAAAGCACAACATAATAAGTCTTGGACAGGCAACCGAGAATGGGTGTGAAGTACACATGAAGGGGAATGCTTTAACACTAAGAGATCCTAGCGGAAGGTTACTTGTACAAGTTATAAGATCATCAAACCGACTATACAAGACATCTATGGAAATCAGCTTTCATAAGTGTTTTCAGATACAACGTGAAGATACTACATGGACTTGGCACGCTCGGCTAGGACATATAAGCTTCGGAGTGATGAACAACATGGTAAAGAAGAAGATGGTCGTAGGAATGCCGAGTATACTACATGAGAGGAGTATATGCGAAGCATGTCTTGCCGGGAAACAAACAAGAAACTCGTTCCCAACCAAAACCACTTACCTTGCGGCACAAGCATTGGAGCTGATCCATGGAGACTTGTGCGGACCAATATCACCATCAACACCAGCGAATAGTCGATATGTATTCGTTCTGATAGATGATTTCTCGAGATTCATGTGGACGTTGTTACTAAAGGAGAAGAGTGAGGCATTCGATCGGTTCAAAAGGTTTAAAGAGCTTGTCGAAAAGCAAGTTGGCATGAACCTTGCGCACCAATAGAGGAGGAGAGTTTACCTCAGCTCAATTTAATCTATTCTGTGAAGAGAATGGAATCTCGAGACAACTAACAGCAACATACACACCTCAGCAGAATGGCGTGGTGGAAAGAAGAAATCTAACATTGATGGAGATGACAAGAAGTATGCTGAAGGCAATGTATGTTCCAAATTTCTTGTGGGGAGAAGCTGTACGACATTCAACTTACATCATCAATAGAGTTCCTATCAAAGCATTGGAGGACAAGACCCCCTACGAAGAAGATTAAAGATCTCAATCAGTTTTTTAGTGAAATAGATATAGTATTAAAAGAAGCAAGATTAAGCGGAAATAAATATGTTTTTGCATCGCTTTAGTATGATGAGGATATATCAACAAAAAAATATATGGAAGTTCATTCTAAAAATGGCTAACATTTTTTCAAAACTCAAAAAAAATGAGCTAACGAAAAGAGTGCTCGTAATTTTAATAGTATAAGTTAATTACCAAAGTAGTCTTGGTTAAATCTTTTTAATATCTACCAATAAACCTATATTTAATGCAACTAAAATATGTTTTAAATCCAAATCGATATCTTGTTCTTCTTTAATTAAATATTTTCTGTTTTCTAATAATTTAAGTATACACCCTAATTAAGATTTGAATTCACGTCTTCTTTTTAACCTCTTATTCATTAAGTTACTAGATGAATACCTACACAAATGTGTGGGGGTTTCTTTTTAATATTTTGTCTAATTTTAAAAATTTAAAAGTAGTTTTTAAAAAAAATTACTTTCATTTTTGTTTTTTTATGGTCATCATATGTAGACAAATGTGTGGAGTTTCTTTTTAATATTTTGTCTAATATTTAAAATTTAAAAGTAGTTTTTAGAAAAATTTACTTTCATTTTTGTTTTTTTTAATGGTCATATGAATCATATGTAGAGAAAATATTATTTGTTTTTTTAAAGTGATCTTGTTTTGGTTAAATTTTCTATTGACTTTTTGTCTTCAATGAAACTTATCACATAATTATACTATTAAAAATAATTAAGTTCTTCAGTTAGAACTATAATCTGGCAATCTAGAGCATCGTAAACAAATCTAGATAAAAAAATCCACAAATACTATATACTATACTAAATATTATGATTTAGAACTCAATATGCATATTCTATAAATAAATATATAAACTTATTATAACTAATTTTTTTATTCTCATTGAGACCTTCACAATTTCTCTTGAAATTAAAAAGTTAAGTAAAACGAATATTTCAACAATATATCAACCAAATAAAAAACTAAAAATCAGTTCTATAATACCGTAATACACAATGATTTATATATAGCATCACGATACACAATCATTTGTGAGATACAAGAACAAACCATTAGTGAATCTTATTTTTATGTAAAACTTACTTAAGTATACTAAATTAATGTTTGTTATATTTCTTTAACATATCAATCTATAATACCATAATACACAATAATTTGTATATAACATAAATATACACAAAAATTTGTGAGCTAGAAAAACAAACCATTATCGAATCTCATTTTAAAGTAAACTTACTCAAAGTATACTAAATTAATATATGTTAGTTTTCTTTAACCAATCTATCAACAAATGTTCAACTTTTAAAAAAAAAATAGAAGGTATCTAAAGTAAAAGTCAAAAAGTTATCATGATAAATAAATCAGAGCATGGAAGAAATGAACATGTAAATAAAAGATATATTTAGTTATAATATAGATTTGACCACACACAAAAAATATAGCTTTAATTGAATTTGACCAAGAAAAAAAAGTTTTAATTGAGTTTTATATTTTTTTAAAATAATAAATAAGTTAGATGATGTGTCATGGAGATGGATGCTTAGGTGTCAATCCCTAGTGAGGCACACTCAACTTTTATATAATAGATAACGTCCTCTTTGTTCTACAAGTTATGTTATTCTGTAAAGACGTAGAACGTCCTCTTCTAATAAACTACAGAACATAAAGTTTGACAAACGGAGACGTAATTTTT
Source organism: Alliaria petiolata (assembly GCA_020283515.1). NCBI lineage: Eukaryota > Viridiplantae > Streptophyta > Magnoliopsida > Brassicales > Brassicaceae > Alliaria > Alliaria petiolata. Next base: position 48,953,091 of record JAHZTW010000002.1, on the reverse strand, counting down.
TTAAAAGGTTATTGCATATTTTATCTCAAAAGAAAACGAATCAAAAATTATAAATCTACCGGCATAATTTCTAATAGTTATAATTCAAAAATCTGCATGTTTGAATTTTTTTTTCCCACCCTTATTTTTGGGTCTTCGATTATTAAAAAGTAGCACAGCTAAGATTTGATCATCCAAATTCTGTTAGTTGAGTGATACCGTATTGTTGCTTGGGATTAATTAAATATTGATTCTTATTGTCAAGTTTTCCAACCTCATGACATTCATAGATTACACAAGACATGGATTCTCAAAGAATCAAAGCAATTCACTGAAAAAATTCAAGATGCGTGACTAATTGGAAAGACTCATATTGTTTTTATTCATCTTCTAAAATACAGTTTTTCTCCTTACTTATTGTGGGTATTCATTACATATTGGCATTCTATTATTTTTTGTTAACCTTTAGATTTTGTCATCTAAATTGTGGTCGTTGAATGATTTTTTTTTTTGTTGATTAAGATTAAATAAAGATAGAGTCTTATTGAGATTTATTAAGGAAGCAACAAAAACATTGCTTTGCTATGTGTGGCTCAAGGAGTATGTGATTTATACTGATTAAGAATCGCTGTATTTTAATGGATTTGGAAATCCAAACCAAATCCAGTGTTATTGGTTCTATGATTTTAAAATTCATATTAAAATCCAGTGTTATTGGTTCCAGAGGCGGACCCACGTTATAAAATGGTGGGTCAGCTGACCCAGGGAAAATATATAAAATTTCGGTGTAGTGCTTAGCAATATTTGTTCTCTAGCGCAAATGGTTTGTGCTCTACTTTTTCAGTCTCATGTTAGGGGTTCTACACATCAATTGTTTTTTTTTCTTTTAAATTTTGCTTAAAATAAATTAGCTTATAGTATTTTTTTCTAAAGCATATGAATAATTCATTCTTTTCATAGGATATTATTTTTTTACTTGGAAGAAACTATAATAAAATTACTTTACAAAAAAACTATAATAAAATTATACATTATTAAAAAAAACTAGTTTAGAGGAATCATCATTGACAATACTTAAAATAAATTAAATAATTAATACGTTCATATATACCTATAAATAATAAAACTATGAACATATATATGATATAAAACTAAAATAAATTATATATATATATAGAAAACTCATAATCTGATAGATATTTTTAATATGAAAGATGAAAAATGAATAGTCATTATATTTTAGAAGTATGTTATTAAAAAAAATTATCTGGTCGATAATACTACTTCTACAATAAATATCATCAAAAAAATGTATAATTTTATCATAAAATTTTGTTTTTAATAAAAATAAATATATTATAATAAATATTTTTTTAAAATTATTTTTTGACCCAGGTAAACTAAATTTCTGGGTCCGCCACTGATTGGTTCTATGATTTTAAAATATATAGTGAAATCTAGTGTTATTGGTTCTATGATTTTAAAATCCAATTATTATAAAGATTTGAGTTTTTATTGGATTTGAATGGATTTAGAAGTATTTTCATGACTAAAATACAAATACCCAAATCCAAGATTTAACCTTGTTATTTGGTTGGATTTGAATATTTTCTAAATCCAAAGAGGATTTCAAAATCCATTAAAATATAAGAACCAATAACCCCACCTTATAAAAGGAAATCAAATTTAAACCAAAAGTAGATGGTCAACTGGACAGATAATGTCTACAAAAATATAACCTATTTTAACAAATCATGAAAGTCCAAGCGATTTGTGTTTCTAGTTAAGAGAAATGACCAACATTCATACCAAAAATCAATTTGAAATCATGGAGAAAATCAAGAGTTTAATTTATGCATTATCCTTACTTTCATTTGTTTTTGAGACAACTTATTATTTATTTTCAATTTTGAGTAATTTTCCATTGGAAACATTAACTTTACCTAATTTTTTGGTTAATTTTATTTTTGTGAGAACGATTTTCATTTGTTAAGATTTTTTTTTGATTTTTCTTTGTGTCACATTCACTAGTGTAATAACTCAAATCGGTCTTTCGAAATAAATAAGAGTTAATGGGTTTTCAAGAGAGATCTTTATTAAAAAATAGCCGGAGCTCGATAGATACACGATGAGTTTAGGTCGTTGGAATGAGAACACCGACCTAAACTTGAAAGAGAAGAAAGCTAAAGCGATAAAGCGATGGATTGCTAAATTTGCCCTAGATCTTCTCTCTCGATTTCTGAATACCTGGATCATTGTCAGGTCGCCTATATTTATAGTGCCATCAAGTCGGTTTTCTTGGTTAGGTCTTTCCTTTTTGGAATAGGAAAGTAAGCCGACTTGGCGTTCTTATTGGATAAGAATAGAATATTTCCTTTTATCTATGCCGATACGGCATCCGATAAAGATAAAAGGAATATTTCTTTTTAAGTTTGCCGACCTAAAATAGCCAAGGGCCATTTTAGGGTTTCATAGAGGCCGAGTTAGGTTTACGTCGGGCTTTGTAGAGGAGGTACGAATCCCGGCTCTAACAACCAGAATAACCAACCAGAATAACGGTGCATACATGATTTATCAAACGGTTCATGCATTCTTTTTACTATCGTCTTTCTGTAAGAGTATTGGTTATTAAGTTTAATATATCTCAAGTGTCTGCTGCTCTTATTCTGCATCTAAAAGTTTTCATCTCTAAAATTCAAAATTATGTTGTGAGTTTATTGATATACCTAAACTTTGTGTTACACAAAATTCTTTGGGTTGAGAACCTTTCCTTCCACCTCTATAGAAACAATTCTCGGATCCTTCGCACATCATCTTTCTCCGAGAGTCATCTTAAGACTTGGCAAATTTTTAAAACAGAAAATCCCAATCTTCTTTGGTCTATCTTATAATTTTATTGGCGATCCATTTGCACCTCCCATACATTTCACGTGAACTAAACCACTATACAAAACATCTCGATGTTTTTATTTTTTTTCTGAATTTGATTATAATAAACTGGGTACTTAGTTCATTTTCTAGCTTCGAATATATAGTTAGGTTCTTTCTTATATCCTTTACGTCTTGACTTCAATTGTTCTTACATTATTGAGATAACAACAAACTGAGGGAAATTCTCATCCAGAAGTGTTTAGAATCTTAAGAGGAAAAAGATAATCAAAAGCATAGCAAAACTTGGGATTTTTTTGCATAAAATTGTATTTATAACACATAAAAATGAACCGGCTTGACTTTAAAACAAGATAATAAAGGTGACCGCAGGTTTGGAATTTGGAAGCGTCTGAAGAGACCGGTTCGTGTTTAGACAAGCGAGTTTTTTCTTGAAGTGGTCGGTTTGGAAGAACCTGAAGATGCCGGTAGGTGTCTCAGACCATGTGCAATGGTAGAACCACTAATAAGGTTCTTATCAATTTTTTATTATAAATTTTATCTAAGAACTCTTAATTTATTTTTCTCCTCCAATAGTAAAACATTTGATAAGGTTCTTAATAAAAATATAAATTATGAAAATTGTTTTATTTTACGAAGAGTTTATTTTCTTGAATAAAACATAAAAATATATTGCATTGAATGAAATTTAAAACATACATGACATAAAAATATTTTAAACATAGATTTTTTTTAAAGTGAAACATAGAATTTTTTTTAAAGTTCAAGTTAAGAAAAATTAAAAAACAAAGTAAAAAAAAATTCGGCGAATCAGACATCGACACGTGGCATTAAGAACCCACTAAAAAACTTCTTAATTAAGAACTAATTCTTGGTAAAAAAATTATTTTTCATTTAATTTTAATCTTTTTTACATTAAGAACTCTACTAAGATCCCTCCATTGTTCATGCTCTCAGACAGGTGGGTTTTTACTTCAGTCATCTTCTTACTTCTTCATGACTTTTCTTTGTTTCACTTCTTTTTCCACCTCTATCACAAATCCTCAAGTCTCGCTAAACTCCATACCCTAAAATACATACAAAATACAATGTAAATGCAACAAAATGGCGTATGCCTCTGTGATGACACTAGATGATGCAAAAAAATCTGAAAACACTAAAATGACTTCTAAGTGGAATGAAATGAGGAAAACCAAACAAAACAAATTTTTCGGGATAGAATTTTGGAGGTAGCGTATTGATGGCTTCGGTGTGGGCCAAAGGGGTTCAGGTTCTTAGAAAAGCATATGAGCTTAAGGTAGGTGTTCGTCCGCTGGCAGGATAAGAAGTATTGTTCGGGGTGAGTCTTTCCATGGGGACATCATGTACACAAGTAAAGATACCGCAAAGGCCTCTGGAAGGGAGAAAATGAGTTTTTCTCCAAAAAAGTTCTCCGACCCCTAAGTCAGTCGTTTTCTACTGAGAACGAATAATCGGAAAATGTTTGTATAGGCTAAGTGAGGAGTCATGTCCGTGGATCACGAATCCTATCTACCGTATTTAAGTGGCAATATACGTATTGAATTGTCTTATGGGAGTGGGGTTAAAGCTCTCCTTTAAGAGTTGGTTGCAAACTGATGATTCTCGACAAATTGAGAGAAGTGGCACTTACAACGAAAGATGGAGATACTATGTGTTGAGGAGGATGGTCAGATTGTGATACGGGTCTCTTTCATGGTTAGAGAGACTCGAAAAAATTCTGTAGTTTTGTAGTATTTTTGAAAAAACAAATATCATTGTAATGGTATTTTTGAAATAAAAACTTACTGATAGTATTTTTAGAACAAAAACTTATTTGTGTTTATTTGTATCATGATAAATTCTTAGGAAAATTCTTACAAAATAATTATTCAGCTTTTTTTTTTAAATAGTTTTCATTCGGAATTAAGTTTTATACTGGTTCGATTCATCAGCTTTATTAATTTGGTTCAGGTTTGAACAAAAACAATTATAACAAAAATAAAAAATAATTAATTAATTTTTAAGTAATATTATCGATTTTAGTATTTTCAAATATATTTTTATATATTTAATCAAAATACTAATTGTTTTTTAATTTTGGTTTGCACGGTTAATTATATACGATTTTGTACAATTCATATTGTATTTATTTGAGATCGGATAGTTTGCTCTAAAGAAAACAGATCAAAAATCAACGGCCAAAACCATCAGGAACAGCCATTCCAACAAATTTCCGATGGGACCATAGATTTTAAGTGATCGGAAGTTTGAGTCAGTCGGAAAACTCTAATGAATTTTCGACAAGTGATTTTTTTGACAGAATTTCCGAGCACACATTTAGTCGGAAGTTCCAAGTTTTTCTCTAAGAAAACTGTCAAACAAAAATTTGATGGCTTTCCGACGACGAATGACCGGAGGATTTCTTATGGAATATTTCTTACGGATTTCCGAGGGAGTTAAGTTCTAGCAGATTTTAATATATTAGTAAATACTAAATATTAATTTTTCAATTCTCAATTAATTTTTATTTATTTAGAAATGAAAATAAAATGAATAATTATTAATTATTACTAAAAATTGTTTCAAAAACAAAAATAAAATATTTCTCAAATAAAATAAAAACATATCTAGAAGCATTTTTCTAAACTTTTAGGAATCAATTTTTTCTTACAAAATTGTAAACCATTCCTTAAAAACATTCACTTTTCCTAAATTTTTAGAATTATCTTTCTTACATATCTAGAAGTATATTATAAATGTTGAATAGACCATTCTAAAATGTTTATAATTATATTTCTAAATGTTTATACTTATTCAAATGTCAAAATTATTGTTAAATAGTTAGTAAACAAAACTTTTACGAACCTATTCTTGAAAATGAATAAATTAATCCTAAAAGTTTAGGAACCAATCCCTGCAACGAAAACAAATTTTGAAAAAAGAAATCAAAATAATATATATATATATATAATTGGCGAGACCCACTCTCTCTCTCTCGCACTCTTTCTCTTTCGCACTCTTACTCTTTCTCTTTGGCTCTGTTTCTCTGTTTATTTTCAAAATGAACTCTTTGTTTTTGTCCACTTTCCCAATGAATTCCCCAATGAATTCCCCTTTCACTCTTTCTTTTGCTCCAAAAAACCTCAAGTTTCTCACCCTTTGCTCCAAAAGTTCAGACTTGTACACAAGAAAGAAGCGTGAAGCAGATACGTTTTACAAGGGAAATCAGCTCCATCTCAAACCAGTTCAAGAAAGAAAGGAGCTTGTGAAAAGTTGGATCAAGAAGAACAAAGATGATGTGGAGGAAATTGAATTTGGAGATATTATGAGCAAGAGTAAGTGGAAGCTCATTAGGTTCATGCTAATTAAGATTGGTGTGTCTAAGGAGACTGAAGAAGAAAAGAAGGAGAGGGAGAAGAAGGAGAATGAAGAAGAAGAGGAGAGGAAGAAGAAGGAGAAAGAGAAGCTCAAAAAGGAGGAAGAGGAGCTCGAAAAGGAGGAAGAGGAGAGGAAGAAGGAGGAAGAGGAGAGGAAGAAGGAGGAAGAGAAGTTCGAAGAGTATTTCAAAGAGCTCGAAAAGGAGGAAGAGAAGTTCGAAGAGGAGTTCAAAGAGCTCGAAAAGGAGGAAGAAGAGAGGAAGAAGAAGGAGGAAGAGGAGAGGAAGGATAAAGAAGAAGAGGAGAGGAAGAAGAAGGCGGGTGAGCAATCTAAGAAGGAGGAAGAAGAGCTCGAAAAGGATGATGAAGGTTTGATTAACTAATGCTCTGTTTTTTTTTACTCTGTTTTCTCGTTAATGATGAAGTGGAAGTCTGTTTAATTAAACTCTGTTTTCATATGAATTCAGTTGAAGTCTGTTTTATTGGTTTGTTGAAGTCTGTTTAATTAATGATGGACCATAAATTTTATGGTATAAGTCAATTGCTAGGTTCTTTAATGACGGTTTTGTTTTGAGTGCAAATTTTAGACCGGTTTGAGATGAAACCCGGAGATTAACTAAAGTACTGGACGAAACGAAACTTGGTTTTTTTTTAAATATAGTGGAATTATGGGCTGAATTTGCTTGTAGGGGTGTAAATGGAATAAGATGATGTGCATTATGACAATGACTGAATCATAAGATTCGAATCTTTGTTGAAGAAAGAATGGTAATTTCGGTTTAGCTCTAAAGCGGGTTACAAACTCATAAGGAATCTTGGTTTTCTTAGGGACTTAATTGCTTTTAGGGTGTAAATGGAAAGATGATATGGATTATGATGAATCTCTATGATAGTGATTGAAGGAATGTTTAATTCGGTTTAGCTCTAAACCGGATATTTACAAGTCACAAATTGAATTTAGGGATCCATACAGTGATCTCGAAACGGAAAGTACGAGAGAAAGTGAGAAAGAGATACTCTGTTTCTCAGGCACAGCTTAAGAACAGAGCATAATTAACCGTTTCTCTCGTTAAAACCTCTAATTTTTAAAAATATTTAATTACAAACAAATTAACAAAAGACAACGCACCAACCAACGAGTGATTAGAGTTAAAATTAAGATAGAGAGATTTGTGTGTCAGGTGGGTCCCAATCCGTCCGGGCTCCACATTCCTTGAGGCATGTCTTTACTATTTAACCAAGTAATAGCATCTCATGTTCTTTCACCAGTCGGCATTTTTCTTGATTTCTGGTGAGATTTCAACAAAAAGAAGAAAGAAAAAAAGATTTTTGCTCGCCGGAATAATCACCGGAGATAAGGAAAAAGAATGGCGTCCCTGAAATTTCCGTCGAAGAAAAAGAATGGCGTATTTCTCACGCGCTAAAATTAGGCTCAAACAGTCAAACATATGAATATACACAGTCAGATAAAAGGACAAAAAGAATATCGTTCACATATACAAGATTTTCAGTGTTTATATTCATGTCTACTTTGTTTGAACAAAAATATATATATATATATATATATGTATATATATATATATATATATCATGTCTACTTTTTGTCAGAATTTTCACAGAGTGTCTTTCTCGGTCTATTTATCGACTTTCCACATTGCACCAAAATGGAAAGACATGCATATATATAAACATGTATATTTGTACATTCATTTATATGATTTACGTGATATATAATCAATGTTTGAGTTTTTTTTTATATTAAAAAATAGTTAGCACTGCAAATGAATACTCTCTTCAATAATCAATATTATTATGTTCATATCTAAAACAAATATCATACATACTATCTGGTAATGCACATTTATAGAATAGAATGCTATATATTCCGAAATAGTTGTTCCATTTAAACAAATATAAAACATTCAAAATTGTGGGTTCTTTTATTTTTTTTCTTGACGTAAACATCTTAATTGTGCGGATCGTCTAATTTTTTTTTTTTTGTGAGGGAAAACACACACAATAAAATTTAGCTTTACATATAGTTTTCCACCTTATAAATCCATTAAAAAAAACTACTATAGATATATATATATATATATATACACAAATACAAAAAAAAAAAATCAAAACCTATACTATTATTATATTTTTGTTGAATATATATTACCTGTCCACCAGAACTAGATTGAGAGACGCTAAAGTGCACTTCCACAGATACGTTGGAGAAAGTTGCACCATCCTCCCTTGATGAACGCATCGTTTTAAAGTTCTTCGATCTATTAGAGACACAAGCCCATTGTGATGAAACAAGCCTAATGAAGTCCAATATGTTTAGGGTTCTTATGAGACAATTGTTTGTAACCTTGAGAGTTGCCCTCCTCTTTCACATTTTATGATATAATCGAATCTCTTTGTTCTTGGTGACAAAAAGTATTTTCCTTTCTATCTTTAGCACAATAAAGCTCAATGAGCTATTTAATTTCAAGTCTTAGTTTTCTATTTCAATAAGGCTCTATAGAGCAAAACTCTAACTTGATTTACAAATGCTTTGACGATCTTCTTTCGTTTCTCTTTTTTTTTTGATTAAATAAGAAAAACGGGAAAATAACAATGAAAACCGTTCCGTTACATTTATCTCCAACTCAACTCAACCCCACCAGCCTAACTAGAATTGACACGTTGGCTTTTAGCAGTCCACGTGTCCATATTTGGATGTTTATAAGGTTTAATTTTGGACTTTTTTGTTTTAGAAAATAGGTTTCATTCGGAACAAATTTTATATTCCGTTTTTAATAATCTGGTTCAATTTTGGACAAACCAAATCATAACCAAAAAAAAAAAAAAAATTCAATTCCAGCATATATATCTTTTTAATATGTTACATGTATATTACAATGTTGCACATGCCTAGATTTATGTGTCTTTGCACGTACCCAAATTTGTGTGTCTTTCTATATAGAGGAGGAATCATACACGAACTGACGAACCACATGAACCATTCAAAAAAGTGAATATATATAGAAGCCATTTCGCAAGGAACCAAACTTTAGAGTATCTTTTAATCAAAACTCAAAACACTTAATAATGAGCTAACAAAAATAGTGCTCGTAATTTTGGTCTTGCACTCTTTCTGATCTCCACAATTTAGTCTGCGGAAATCCAGTTACAATAGAGGTCAACTAACATCGGTAAGAAAATTAGATTTTGTAACTTCAGTTTTTATTGTAAGCGTAATTTAGTTGTCGTTTTTGTTAATGTTACAAAGATAATATTTAGTGATATTTCTAATAAACATTGATCTATTTATTTTTGGTAGCGTGTGAACAAATAATAGGTATTTTTGATGTAAAACAAATAAAATACTTAGAAACATGAAAATAACTGAGTTAGAAGAAGGGGTTTGAAAACTGAAAGGACTTTGAATCAGAAACGCAGAAACGGAATAAGGAGTTTGAATCACTTGAATTGATGGACCATAAATTTTATGGTATAAGTTAACCGCTATGTTCTTATGATGACGGTTTTGTTTTGAGTGCAAATTTTAGACCGGTTTGAGATGAAAACCGGAGATTAACTAAAGTATTGGACGAAAGGAATCTTGGTTTTTTTCAGATATAGTGGGATTATGGGCTGAATTTGCTTGTAGGGTGTAAATGGAATAAGATGATGTGCATTATGACAATGACTGAATCATAAGATTCGAATCTTTGTTAATGAAAGAATGGTAATTTCGGTTTAGCTCTAAACCGGGTTACAAACTCACAAGGAATCTTGGTCTTCTTAGGGACTTAATTTGCTTTTAGGGTGTAAATGGAAAATGATATGGATTATGATGAATCTACGTATATGATAGAGATTGAAGGAATGATCTATTCGGTTTAGCACTAAACCGGATATTTACAAGTCACAAATTGAATTTAAGGATCCATACAGTGATCTCAAAACGGAAAATTGCAAAACCAGGAAAGTACGAGAGAAAGTGAGAAACAGGCTGGAGATACTCTGTTTTTATATTATTCTTCTCAGGCACAGCTTAAGAACAGAGCATAATTAACCGTTTCTCTCGTTAAACCTCTAATTTAAAAAAAAAATTTAATTAATTAAAAACAAATTAACAAAAGACAACGCACCAACCAACGAGTGATTAGAGTTTAAGACAGAGAGATTTGTGTGTCAGGTGGGTCCCAAGCCGTCTGGGCCAAACATTCATTAAGGCATGTCTTTACTATTTAACCAAGTAATAGCATCTCATGTTCTTTCACCAATCGGCATTTTTCTTGATTTCTGGTGAGATTTCAACAAAAAGAAGAAGAAAAAAAGATTCCCTCGCCGGAATAATCACCGGAGATAAGGAAAAAGAATGGCGTCCCTGAAATTTCCGTTGGAGATTCTCGCTATCTTCGTCGTCATCTCCGTGATTCTCTTGCCGATTGCTCAATCGCAATCTTCTTCGCCAGCTCCCGCGCCCACCAGCGATGGTATAATCTTCGATTAATATTTCACCATTTTGGATCAAAAGAATGTCTAAGAAGAATTTTGATTTTTGATATTTGTTTTGATTTTGGGATTTGGCAGGAACATCGATAGATCAGGGGATAGCGTATGTTCTAATGATGGTGGCTTTGGCGTTGACTTATTTCATTCATTGAACTTGATGGATCCTCCAATTTGTTCTTCCTCCCACAATGATTTTGTTTCCTAGTCTTTGTGTTCTTAATTATTTTGATCTTTTTTTCTTTTTGTTTCTTAACCTGTGACGTGAGATTTGTAGAAAATCAAAACAGAGTTAGGTTTTGGACATCATGCTTTGTTCTGTTTGTGTTGGTTGATTTATTCGTGTAATTTACTTCTTGTTTTATGAAAAAGCCTAATTATATAATAATAATTATTATTCAAAAGAAAAACGAATCGTAATACTCTTTCGGCTACGTGGGATTTTATTCAAAATAAACAACAGATAACAGAGCCGAGGTGAGATTTTCTTCGAGAATTTGGGCTCGAATGTACGAAATTAATATATATATGCATCCGTATTTCTTTAGGGATTCGGTTTCGTTCGTCGTCTTTGGTTTCTCCTTCGTATAATATATAGTTCAATTTGTGGATCAAACATCCTAGTTATGGCCGAAGATTATTTCAATTTACCATCATTGTCGTTATCGCATTATATATATTCAATAGTAACCAATATTATGAGATATTTGATGATGCGAAGAAGTTTAGACAAGTATATATTACATGCTCTAATCTAATTTTTCATAAGCCATTACAATTTTCTCCATTCACATCATTTCTCGGTAACCATCACTATCCTCATCATAATAATAAATTTCACAATTTATTTTGACGCATCTCTTACCAATTCATATATAATAACGAATTCATTATTAATTTCTTATCTGGTGTCAAAAATTAAAAATTGTTCTCTCATTTTTTTTCTTTTTTCCTGAACATTTGCTAAAAGTCAATTGTTGTTCTCTCATTTCTGACAAACTTTTTTCTTACAAACTTCAATTAGTTTTCACTTTTCAGGTTCATAAGTTTTATATTATATCATCTGCATGTGAAACAATTTTGGGCTGACGATCTATTTATCACTCAAAACTTTCATATAACATCGTATATCTACGCAAAGTTAGTAATTAGTATCTTACATTTTTTATTAAACAGTAAATTCAACTTTAAAAAAAAAAAACAGAGGTGACGCAACAAAAGCATAAAACCGTTGCATTATATATGTGATACGACTTTAAATAAATCGCGATTATATTGTCAGCGAGATGGACAAGCAATTGAGTTTATAAGCTGCGGTGACGGACTCAGCGACGCCTCCAGGAATAATATTGTTGAAAGGAGAATGATCGAGCTCAGCCTTGACCGCTGCTTCTGCGTCCTCGCCCGTCACTGATCTGTCTCTCCTTACTCTTACATCAATCTCCGCGATAACGTCACGGAGTTCCGTCTTCTCATCTTTCCTGTCTATTTTCTCGTTCCGAGCAACCGCCGCCTTCGCCACGGTGGTTACACTACCGGCTTTCTCTACGTCGTCTCCGGTAGCCCTGGCTTCCACCTCTTTTATGGCAGCAACGTCGGTGGTTTCCACCGGTTTGTGGCCAACGTTAATAGACGCTGCTTTGAGAGCCTCCGTTAAGGTCGTTGATCTTCCGACAAGTGCTTCAGCCGCCGTGGAGAGTTGCTCTGTAGGGCCTATAAACTGTTTTCATACAAATATGAATGCGTTTGAGATTACACGAGAACAAAGTTTAATAGTTGTATACATTGTCAAAATAGTAGCACTTCTATCAAATATTTCAAGGAGATGCATGCAACCGGCAAACATCGATCAAACGCAAACGACATGTTTTTATTTTGTATGCGTTTGGCTGTTACGTTTTCAATTAACAAAAATATAACATTTAAACTTGGATCTTCAAATTCGTTTTTTTTTTGGCAAAACACACACGATAAAAAATATATCATTTATTTACGTAAATGTCACCGATTTTGTCAATTTTAGCTTCACATATGGCTGTCTATCTAATAAATCAATTAAAAGAAAAACTACTACTCATTATACATACAAATACAAATTAAACAAACAATCAAAACCTATATTATTATTATTTTTTGTTGGATATATATATTACCTGTCCACAAGAACTAGATTGAGAGACGCGAAACTGCTCTTCCAAAGAGACGTTGGAGAAAGTTGCACCATCCTCCCTTGGTGAACGCATCGTTTTAAAGTTCTTCGATCTTCGATCTTCTTTCGTTCTCTTTTTTCTTTCCTCTATATTTTTTTTGTTGTTTAAATAAGAAAACGGGAAAGTAACAATGAAAAGTTATTTAGCAAAAAAAAAAAAAAAACAATGAAAAGTTGAAAACCGTTCCGTTACGTTTATCTCCAACTCAACTCAACTCAACCCCACCAGAGTCAAGACTGATTATAATTGACACGTTGGCTTTTAACAGTCCACGTGTCCATATTTGGATGTTTCTACGACAGTGACCCTTCTTCGATCATGCATTGGTGAGAGACTGAGGGACCAACGTGGATTTACACATCACACAGTCAAGAATTGGGAATACTTTTGGGCCTCACATATTAGAGCCCAAACAATTAACACGTGCATAGTCCGTGCCAGATTTTACCAGTTTCGCGTTTCCGGGTCGGGTGGGTTCCGACCCGTTTCCGAAATCAAATTCACCGGAGCGCTAATTTCAGTCCACAATTAAAGTGGGGGATTTTCTCGAAGTAGAGAAGAAGTTTTTTTTTTTTTTTTTCCTTTTCTTGCTTTTTCCCTCTTTTTTGCTCGTCACTTTGTTGGTCATGAAATGGGAGAAATGGAGATCGAAGAAATCGAAGCTGTTCTTGAGAAAATCTGGGATCTACACGACAAGCTCAGCGACGAGATTCACTTGATTTCGCGGTCTCACTTCCTCAAATCCGTCAAACCTTCGGCGAGATCGGAGAAGAGGAAGAGCCAGGGTTTAAATTCCGGCGAAGAAAAGCGTCCTGGTTATGTCTTCATCAAGGGATTCGCTGTCGACGACAACGACTCCACGATTCAGGAGGCGAAGAGCCTGAACGCAATCCGAACCGCGCTTGAGAACCTCGAAGACCAGCTTGAGTTTTTCCATGTGAGTTTCGTCTTCTCCGATTTTGATTAAATTAGATTCCCTGATATGAGCGAAATTGAGAGACGGAGGTGCTGCGAAATTGGGATAATAGCTTGTTTATCTTAGGGTTTTAGCTGATTTCTGAACAGAAAATAAGCAAATCCTTCTGCTAGATGACGACTATTCAACGTTTCTTAAACCGATTGTTTCTGCTTGTTGTTTGCTGAAGAAGCAGCTCATTGTTAAGCCGATTAGAGTCAATTTAGGGTAGAAATTGGTTTGAGTCAATGGCCAATTGCTTTTTCTATATGAAGTTGCATAGTTTTCGTTCTTTTAGTCAGAAAATCATCGTACAATGCGGTTCTGAGGATTTTCTAATTCACACTCTTTGTTCATGGAATCAAAGCTTTAACTGATGTAGGAAGGCGATGAAACAACAACCAAATCTAGATTCAGAGGGATTGTATAAGCCTAATGTATGATATATTCTTATGTAAGCTTAGAAGAAGTAGAGATGTCAAAGTGTAGAATCCACATGCTTATTCTTCATTAGACTCATTTAGACCAAAGAACAGGACTACGGAAGCTTTTTTTGCATAGATAGAAGAATCGTATTGATATATCCGTTCTCTTTGCCACTCATAGAGTTCTGGTCAGTTTCACTATGTAACGTTTACCACCTGAACCTGAAATCTAACCATTGGGTTAACCTCTGAAAGAAGATATGGTAAAACTTCTTTTCTCTATGCTCTGCAGACTATACATACACAGCAACGAACAGAGAGAGATGTCGCGGTTGCCCGGCTTGAACAGAGCAGGATGTTACTAGCAATGAGATTGGCCGAACACCACGGCAAGTGCTACGGAGTTCTAGAGGAAGCTCTTGCATTTGTTGGTAGCATTAAAAGCCCCGCTCGTTTCGTTTCGCCTGATCACCTTTACAGTTCCTCTCCAAACCCAACCGGAGCAAACTCTCCTTCTGATGATGGAAACAAGTCAAACTTTGTGATCAACGCCTTCGCATCGACTTTCGGGTTTGCCAAAAGAGCACTTGGATTCAACCATGTGAGAGGCGTACTTGGAAACGCTGCTATATTCGCCATCAGCATGGTCGCTTTGCTACATCTTAACCAAGTGGGTACTAGTGAACATCATCTAGGTAAGAAAGAAGATAGATTCTACAGAAACCAGAGGAAACCATACGGAAGAGAGATGTCTTCATCTGACGTAAGCTTGGACCACTTGGACGTGATGATGGCTCGTGGTTAACTAAGACCAGAGATCGAACTTGTCTACACGTGATACTCAGATACATTTTGCTTGCAGCAGAGGAGGAATAAAAGACAAAAAGTGAAAACCAAAAAAGAGAAGAGATAGTTTGTTTGCTCTCTCATATGATCTTCTGGGTTTCGATATTATCAACAGAAGGATAAGATTTTGGAGGCAAAATGTTGGAATTTTCTGAGATGAGCTAATGGGTCTTTTTTTTTTTTTTTTTTTTGCTTCCTTTAGAAGCAAATATTGTTTCTTTCTTCGTTCTCGTTTTGATTTTAAATCAATGTAGTTAAAGGTTTGTTTGTTGGCTTTCAACTTTCAAGTCGTAATTTCTTTTTTGTAATCACAAGATTATTATGTTATGGTCTCTTTACTCTCGGATCGCTCTGTGTATTTCTTTCGTTGGCGTAGTGGCGAATATATTGGGCCACTATTGGCCCATCTAAATTTCCAAAACTATTCAGCCCGTTTGTTCCATCTTAGACCCATTTGCTATGATGTCGCATCATTCTATACCGTAAGATATGATTATGGTCTTGTAGTTTTTTTTTTTTTTTTCTCGCTAAAGGATGGTCTTGTAGTTTAGTTATTAAAGTGGAAGAAAATTGACTCAAAAAAAATTAAAGTGGAAGAAATATATCATTTTCTTGAAATTGTATGAGTTTGTCATGTTTCGAAATTATTATGAAATTCTCAAAAGTCCAAAATATCCATCCATGATGTATAACGCGTATTGCTAACAATAATTAAGTGATTTGGTTTTGGTTATATTTATGTGAATTGTGATGTGAACAAAGCAAAGATAAGCGGGACGATAAGGTATACATATGAAACTGATAAAGGGAATAATGAGTCCAAATTGGTGGGATGAAGGAAACAATGTGAATATAGCAAAAACCCTTTTCCTTAACATTTGTTTTGTCTCTCTTTTTATTTTATTTTCCCTCTTTTTTTGTGTTGTTCACATAGCTTTTTTTTCTAGAGACTCTTAAACGTTATAAATGATTTCTTCTTCAATAGCTTTTTTTTCTAGAGACTCTTAAACGTTATAAATGATTTCTTCTTTTTCTTTCTATCTTTGTGTGCTGTCCCTTTTTGTAAACATATGTTTTTCAATGTGCTTAGACAAATACATGCATGATATCTTCTTACGGATTGTGCAAATATTGTTTTAGTATTTTGTAGGTCCCGATTCGCATTTTGGGAAATGTCACCCCGGTTTTTTGTATATGATTTCTAAGTAGAGATCATATATAAGGCATATAGTTGTTTCAAAATGTGTTCTCTCATACATTAACCTTTAATGTATCTTTGAATCATCAGATAGATGCCTTTTAAGCATTGGACAGCAATAGTTTGATCCCATGCTTCCACCAACAAAAACCATAAAAGGTTTTGTTTTTTTTTTCTTTTCCCAATTTTAGAAAAAACAAAAACCCTCACGCCACGTTTCGCTATAATAACGAACCTAAGTAACTGACGTGGATGGTAAAAATAGAACACGTCGTTCTGAACAGATGGGCTTTTTTATATATTGTACTTAGAATCATGTGATTGTGCACTACAAATTGCAGGGCCCATAACCACATCACGTGACTTTGTACTCTCTTTGTCTCTCTTTATTTATTTTTTTGACATCTCTTGTCTCTCAACATTTCTCTTTTAACGAAAGAGTTAAAATCATAACATAATACAGTAGTTTATTGATTTATATTAATAAATAATAATCTTGTGTCTTTTAACATAAACATATAATTAATATTCATTTTATTGTTCTACTGATAACACATTTCAAAATTTATAATGTCAGAATATTGTGTGTATCTTTAGTTCGAGATTTTTTTTGAGTTTTTTTAGAGATTATTGCGGGTGATTAAGAGATAGTTGATGTTCTTCTGGATACGAGGGATCTTTTCATAAGATGAGTTCGTTGTAGGGTAGCAAATTTTAATTTGAACTATAGAAAACAGTTAGAAAATTATGGAATATTGGTATGATGATTTTCTAAAAACACTTCGATCTTTGTTCAGAACATGTGTGGCTGATCGGAAAACTGGAAAAATGAAAAATGAAGAGGATATTTTTTTATGAATTGTGCCAAAAAAAGCAGTTCGCAGTTTAATAAATTTTATTTTCATCCCATTTTTTAGATATAAACATTTTGGTCAACTCAATTTTATCGATATATATTTTTATTATTTTTTCACCTTAAGGTCGCAGTTTAAGTTTTTTTTAAACTAAAACCGTTCAGATTTTACGAGTGTTTAGTTTAGACCGAACTCTAGTAGTTTGTGTAATTGTAGAGTGATTAGTTTGTAGATAAAAACATAGTTTGGTTTCCGTCCCATTAAAAAGAGACTGGCTAATTTATATACATATTCGTTTGAAAACTTTCTATTTAAGAATATGGCCCCCACTTCTCTGTGTCGACAACGACCCCAAAACCAAAATTTAATTTTAAACTAGAGAGTGGAGAGCATCGTGTGACTTTACTAAATCAGAAGCCGTGATTTGGTTCAGGGTACCAAAATCACACGGCTTCAGAGCACACCACGTGTCATTTCAACATTCGCACCAGCTGCTTTGATTAGTCAACGTTCTCTGTGTAGTGTGTTTTCACTGTTATGTATGTCATATACTAACATATTTAGTATTTACAACGTTATACTTATTGTATCGACAGAAAAAGGTAAAAGAAAAGACATAGCCTTACTCTACAAAGATATACAAATCTCAATAAGGTAAAACAAATTTCAGAAGAAAGATCTTTAAAAACAGAAAAATTTAAATACAAAGTTATGATCAAAGGAGAGAATGGGTAGGGGACCATCACAGTTTCAAACCCAAAATAAATCATAAAATAAAATAAAATGAATTGCGGCTAAAAATTTACCCACTTGCGGAAGAAAAAAAAAAAACCTAAGGCTTATATTATTTTGATTATTAATTTTTTGTTTTGCAATATCTGCCAAAAGAAACAAACAAACACAATATACTGCATTACGTGTGTACATACCTATATAGTCATTATAGCCTGTTAGTTCGTTATAACCTATTAAATCGTTGGAATTTATTTTATTTTTTTGACCGTTGAAAAATTAGAAAAATCGACATGCAAAATTCATGTGGAAAGCTGCAACCTTTTTCGTTAGACCAAATTATGTGATTTCCCATGCACATGCAGACTAATTTGCGGCTCAGCGCAATTAGGACAGAAGCAAAACAACATTTTACTATATATTTTAGATTTGGTTAGTCCGGTTTATGAAAAACTTCTTTTTGTTCAAGATTAGTTATGCTTTTTATATTCTGATCACGGTGATTGAAATCCTTCTATAGTAAAATTGTAATTTTTCTGTGTAGTTCGATTCGACTTAATCTTTTAAGGTTGGATCTCTCTATATATATGGTCTAGTTTTCTATAATACGATTTGGAAGAGTTTTTAATTTAAATAACCGTGGTCCGTGGTAGGCCTGGACATTCGGATACCCGTTCGGGTTCGGATCGGTTATTTTCGGGTTCGAGTATTTAGGTTTTAGAAAATAGAACCCATTCGAGTATTTTGCTTTTTTGGTTCGGGTTTTGTTCGGATCCGTTCGGGTCCGGATCGGTTCCGGATATCCAAATTATCTAAAAAAATTCTAAAATAATTAAAATTTGATAAATATAACTAAAAATTTTCAAATATTTTGAGTATTTTAGTTATTTTATTCTAAACATAACTAATATATTTGGTTTATAATTAAAATTTTGAGTATTTAAGTTATTTAAAGTATAAATACAACAAATGTTTTGAATATATAATTATATTTTGGGTATTTAATGTACCCTTTCGGTTCCCGGTTCGGTTCCGGTTCGATTCCGGGTTTTCGGATATAAAAATATAGGACCCATTCGAATATTTAGATCGGTTCCGATTCGGTTCGGTTCCTTCTAATTCGGTTCGGTTCGGTTCGGTTCTTCGGATCCGGTTTTTATGCCAGGACTAGTCCGTGGCATCTATATGTCCCTCTTCCTCTTGTTAAAAAAATAAAATAAAAAAATAATCTATTTGTCTCCCTTGCCTTACATTATCGGATCAAGCAGTCTACTCGAGCCCTTGCTCGTAAATCATATAACTAAAAAGTATAATTTTGGCAAAATAATACCTGAGCATATATATACATGAAGACGCGCGTGACTTCAATTATATTATATATAAAAAAACAGATTAGTTGAATATAGAAAGGGAATACAAAAAATGTTTAAATAACATAGCATCGCCTTCTGTAGCAACTAGCAAGACGGATCTGTGACCTCCAAGCTGAGACAAAAAAAAAGTATTTTAAAATCGTAATTACGTACTGTGTAGTATTAATTTCATCATATGCGTTATTCTACGTTTATATATTATTTTGGATCTATATGTATGCGAAGAAAAAAAATAACAAACAAACAAAAATGCAGACAAAGGAAATTGTATTCCATTTATTTTGTTATGATCTCCGCCCAAAAAATGAGTCATCAAAGAGTTCGGACTTTTTTGTTAATCAAAATAAATTGGTAAATTAGTAGACAAAAAAGACAATTATCACATATAAAGGGCTCTTCTTCTTTTTTTTTTCCCCCCTTTGGAAATGACATTAATTAGTATAAACGTATAGTACTGTACATAAAAATTTATAATATGTATCATTCTCATGCATGAACGGTGCTTATATTAAAAAAGGTTAGATGGTCGATGTGTTTATTGTCTATTTCTGGTGGAACTATGCGGACAGAACATATATTTATTACGTGCATATTAGTATATATACATATATCTAAATTATAAGAAAACTTAATAAATGTTTTTGGATTTTGTATGGAACTTTAGTGTGACAAAAAATGACAAAATGTGAGCCTCTTTTGCAGGGTTATATGAGCCTACACCTAAGAGGCCAGCTCAGTTTGGGCATTCACGTTTGTCAATGTCTAATGTGTCATAAAATAATTAAATAAATCAAAGATTTTGTCTAACAGAGAAATTAGAGTCTAGTTTTATACAAAAATGTGGTGTACATATATATTAGCCGGAGTGGCCAGCAAAATACGATTTTCGATCGATTTGGATGTTCAGTGTTTGTTAGGATTGGAATTCCACTTCCGATCTTCAATAAAATGTTGAACCCACTAGTCAAATCGAATAGCGGATTCAAAATACTAGCTAGGCTTCACAGCTCTAAAAAATGTTAACGTTTAATCTGGCGTCAAACTATTATTACCACTAGTTTATATAAAAGCTTTTCAGGTTTTGTTTAGTATATTTAAGTGGACTAACATCATAATGATGCAAATAACATTTCATAATGTTAATATCCTCTTTAAAATGTCCTACGCGCAGTGTTTTTTATTTATTTACGTTTACGCATAATTCTCTTCTAATAAATTGAGCTACCTACGCTTTTGTTGATAAAATTATAATAAAAGATTGTAAATTCGTTAAATTTACTGTTGTTCTTATTAACCTATAGTATGTATATATTTTGTCAGGTTGAAATGTCGATTGGTTACTATATACTGTATGTTATAAGTGCTTCCACTGTTCCACATATAGATGAAATGCTTCAAAAGCTTACAAAGTGGGTCAATGAGGTAGGGGTCTAGGTGTTGCTACTCATCATGCCAACAAATAAGTTCGGTTTAAAGT
Source organism: Alliaria petiolata (assembly GCA_020283515.1). Classification (NCBI taxonomy): domain Eukaryota; kingdom Viridiplantae; phylum Streptophyta; class Magnoliopsida; order Brassicales; family Brassicaceae; genus Alliaria; species Alliaria petiolata. The sequence continues at coordinate 48,932,282 of JAHZTW010000002.1, read as the reverse complement.
CTTTGACCAATCTCTGTCCATTATCAAGTTTCGTTAGTAATTTTTTTTTTTTTTTTGAAAAACAACTTGGGAAAATTATTTTTACATTTGTGTGTGATTAAAATCTTGATTTTTCTTCTGAACAAGTAAACCTTTAAAATATCCAATATTTATTTCCAGTATTTCCTGTTTCGATTCCAAGTTAGGATCTTCGGAAAATAGACTATATATGTTATTTTGTTTACACCTAATCGGGTTGGTTTAGTTTTGAGTCTTTCGACTGTGGAAGAGAAGCCACGGTCATACAAACGGATCAGTGATAATAATTACATAAAGAGGGTTAAAACTAAAAGTTTAAAAATGCCTCAAAGTAATTTTAAAAGCGAACAAATAAAGAAAAAAGTTGCCTCAAAGTGTAGGAAATTTTGTTAAGAAAAACTTAATTAAAACAACTTGCATATGGTGACTTTTTCGATACTCCAAAAAGGGGGGCTATATATGTATACATATTGAAAATGGTACGAAAAGGAAAAAAAAAATGAATGTAACGAACACGGACTCACGTGAGTTGAGAGACATCATGATCTTAGCTTCCATGTCATTCCCTATAATATACTTGAATTGTCACTAATTTAAGATATCCTTATCAAGCATGCATCATATATACATATATATTATGTGTGCATGTATGGATTTATATATATTATGAAATACAAACACAAGCATAGCCATAATCACTCGTTTAAGGATATGATAGTTTTTATTCAAGATCAATGGAAATAATCATGCTGTTACATGGTATAACTTCGAAACATGTTTTCCTTTGTTAAATATTGATATTGGTAGTCTAATTTAAATTTGTTGAAGGACACAGTTTTTTTGTAAGAGTCCAATAGTTAAGATATTTAATCCAAATTACGTAGATGTTAAGTAAACTCTAAACTAGTTATAAAAGTCGACAAGTTTTTCTAAAAAATCATAATAGTCCATGGACTAAGAACTTAAAAAAGTCACATATCGGTCAAGATGTTAGAAATTTTGTTGACAGTATATGTAAGACATAAAATAAAATTAAAAATATCAATTTCTTCCCAAACCGAGAACTGTAATAAAACTAATATACTTTTCTTGTCAACTTGATTTTATGGCCGAAATACAACCTAATATGGGGATTTAATTACGGTAACCATTTTTTTTTCGGCTAACCATTTTTTTTTCGGCTAAAAGAACGATCACCATGTTAATTATGTGCTATGTATCTGATAGAAATCATTTTTCATTTTTAACTATCAGACGAAAACAAAGTAATTAGATATTTTGATAGATTTTATAATCAACGATAGATTATGTGTATTTATATAATATATATTTCATGTGGGTAATGATGGTGTGATCATTCGAAATAAAAGGCTTACCGGTGGAGCGGTGAACTCCAATATGTTTGTGTAAAATAGTATAATACTATATAATAATAAAAGCAGTGTAATTATGTTATTGAATAAAATAAACGCAGCTACATTTCTGTGTGTTTATGTAGTCGAATAAAAGAACAATATGATAACTATTATTGGAAACGAATAAGGTATACGTATGATGCCTCTGTCTCGGCCATAACAGACCAAGTGGTATTGAATCCCTCTTGGGACAATGTCCTTTCACGTCACAAAAGCGAAAGCCAAAAACATTAAATTACTTTTTCTTTTACAAACCACATTTATTACTATTTTAATTTTGTATGAAAATGCATAATGTGGAGAAGAAAAACATAGAAATGCAGATCGTTTTAAATGTTATATACAATTTAAGGTCTATGTGTGTGCTTAACTTTTTTCCACGTAATTTTTTTTTTTTTTTGAAATATGTCATGTGCCACCTACTTTTCTCCGACATTGAACAAAATTTCAAATAAAATTCTTATACTTTCCACTCGTTATTGTGTCTTTAAGAAATATACCAACCGGCAAGAAGCCAACAAAGCCAACACGAAGGAAGAAAAAAGCGACGCCCAAAATCTTCGTTGCTGCATTAAGTTCGAAGATGGTTCAGACCAAAAGAAAGTTAGAAGATGGTTGAGACAAAATAAAAAGTTACACAATCTCACTTAGCTTGATAATTGATATATATTATTGGTATTTTATATAGTAAGACATGATGCTATGTTGGTCGAAGCTAATTTTGGAAATGCTGTTAGGAATAGTTAGGGTCTACAGCATATGTAACTTTTTTTTTAATGCAACATAAAACTCACATACAAACCGATTACAAAACAGTAAATTTGTAAAAAAAGTACCGAATAGTAAATTTGTTATTGACTGTTAGTTCCGAATTTGATTTGATTCATGTGCTCAATGGTTTACAATTATTTTGTTGGGAAAATGCAACATTAACTTATAATCTCATTAAGAATCTGTTGTGAATTAAGTCGAATTGTAACTGTATGAAAATCAGAGATAAGACGAATTGAGACAAATACCCGTTTAGAATTTCTTTAGTAGTGTGTGAATGATTGATTAATTACAAACTCTAATACCTTGTATTTACAAGTTCTAAAACTGGATTCCTAATCATTTCAGCCCGTTATATTTCTCTACTCGCTCAAGCAAGGCTCCATAGTATATTTTGTCAATAAAAAACAACATAATCGTATGATCTCATATTTAAAATGCAGATTGATCAAGAATATGGATTTGATTTTGAGTATTCATCCTGAAAAGCTCCATAGAGGTAGATGGTAGGTTGTTTAGATCGACCACTGCAACCAAAACAGCTGGTTAGTTTTTTTTTTAATATCACACGATAAATTTTTTAAACTCCTACAAAATTCTTAAATAGTTACTCATCGTGAATCATGGTTGTCTTTAATCCGTGCTTCTCATACCGATAATGATCTCTTACCAACAAAAACTTCTCTCTCAACGCACAACGGCACCAGCCAATGCAGCCATGCAAACGATCGTATTCGTAGGTCAAACTGTCTGTTTAGAAGCTTTGATCACAATCAATTGGATAACTTTAACCTTTGTGCTTTGTATAAGTATGTACACTTCTTCCTATCTCTCTTTTGTCTCCCTTTAAAAGGACTTTTCCACAACTGATATACTCACCTCAAGGTACGATAAGTATTCCCTGTTAATCAATTATCTACAAATACGAAAACACATCATAAGAGAAATCATAGGAATCAAATTATCGTTAACCAACAAATAAATATTTAACATGTTTAAACCAAAAAAAAAGAGATTAAACATGGCGATAGGAAATGAATTTCTTCATTTGCTTTTTAGAACAAAATCATTTTCAATTAAGTCATAAACTTTTTTATTCAGCTATTATTTTAGAATTTTCTTTTTTATTGATTAGAAAATTTGGGGGAAAGGCAAGTGCATCCATCTAACCGGAGATCAGAACATGTAATATGATGTATCTCCTGATTCTCCTCTTAAAAATATCACTCGATCATGCCACATTTATATTTTTGTTCTTGGTACTTTTAAGTCAAACTAAAGACAATTGGTTATTTTAGAAAATTTTACTTATATCAATTACAACAATAAGCGTCATTCCGCCATCGATCGTCCCATTTCAAGCTATTAGCATCCTTTAGATTATTGGTCATTTTATTTGTAAAGTCTTTAAAAAAAAACTATATTTATTGGTTTATATAATATTACATTACTAATAAATTTTTGTTCTTTTGGTTTAATTGATTTTTAATTCCATCAAAAATCAACTGTTAATTAAAAATTAGTGTAGTATATGGAAACAAATCTCGCGTTTTACAACACTTACATATAATATGAGTAAAATATCTAAAAACTTCATTGACAAATTATATATTTAAGTAAAATATAATTTTTTTTCAAACTACTCATATTGTAACAATTAAATAAAAGAGGTAAAATCATTTAAAATGATAAAAATTTATTCTTATTTGTTGGAAAATAAATGTCTTGTTATTTTCCTAATACCGATTTTTCATTGTCACATAGTGTAACTACTTATTGATTTTGAAAGAGCTTTAGTAAAACAAGGCATTTTATTGGATTGAACCAAAATATTTTTTTAAAAAAAATTCAATAAACATTATAGACTTTTGGTGCAAAAACAATTATAATAAACATATAGGGGGGGTTATTCTGCAAGATAAAAGTTAAACAGCAGCTAAAATTTGTAAGTCTGTAAAACCCTGCAAAGGTTTGAGTTTTTTCATTATTATTATTATTATTTTTTTTTTTGGCAGCATTATTATTTTTCTTTTTTTTGTGTTAAAGTGTGATTTTATTTTTGTTCACCAAGTTGTTAGCTAAAACTATTTTTAATAACATTTCCTAATGTTGTATAATCTTTTTTCATACTTTCAAATTAATTAGACAAATATCCTAAATTACCAATTTGTATGTTTTTTATAAAATTCCGTTATCCCAAACTATAACACATAGATACCGCATCAACTTAAACGTCATTTAACTTTAGAGAGAATAAGCAAAACGCATCATCAACGCCTCTTACAAAAAAATAATTTTGAAAACAGAGTTTAATTCCCTTTCTAACGACTGAATTACTACACTATATCCACTAAAATCCAACACACTCAGTATTCTTCGACAAACACGATTTACTGATATATTGTGTTTTGACAAATTTATCAAAGATTAAAATAATTTTAAATAGTACAATAGATCTGCCTCAAACCATTTCAATGTTAAAATCCTTATTATCACCACATGAGAAATTTTATGAAATCCCATATACACATTTCTATGAATTAATATTCTTACCAACATAAAAAGTAAAAACACAACACACCAACTGAAGGAAAACATAAATCAGACCAAACCCAAAAAGACCTTCAGTTCACTGGCTACGACCGTAATTTGCGCCTTATAGTATGACATTGACAAAGAGAATGCCACTTTGGCTTTTCTAAATTAAATTAGTAACAAACTAAATAAATGCAAAAGGCTATAAATATTAGTACTAGTACTTAAAAATTAAACACGTTCGTGCAACTAATAACACATTAATTGATAAATAAAGAACAAAAAACTCATTAACTATTTTCTTCCACTATTTCTCCAAAACTGTTATACAAGCTCCTGACAAAACTAAAATTATGAATTTTTTTAAAAAAGCTCATTAAATAAAATAAATAAAAAACATCAAAATTTTGCAGTCGCACCATAGATATTTGCTGATGACGATTCTCTTCTCGCTCATGGATATTAAACGACTAATAGATCTGATATCAATGAATCATCAAAATCACTGAACAATGAACCAATATCTTTGATACTGGAAGAACAAAACTCATCTCCAATGTTCATACTTTCACCAACCAAGAACATATCATTGAAGATAATATCATCATTTTCCGAAAACGCTTGACCCATAGGTTGATCGAATATAGAAATCTCCGGTGGCGATTCGTTGAAATAGTTGTCGAGAAACGGAGTATCCAACGGAAACGAATCGTCTGATTCGCCTGAACCGGTACTAAACCCGGTATGCCACCACGGTGCATCTGAAATTTCCGGTTCCGGTTTAGCTGATTTAAACGGCTGTTGTATTTGCTGCACTTCTTCGGATGATCGGAGATTGAGAACCGATGTAGGAGACGAGAGATGTTGAAAATCTTCGGTTGATTCGGAACTCGATGTTGTTGTGGTTGTTGTTGTAATGATGCTAACCGGTTTATCAATAACCGGTTCCTCCGGTTCGTCTTCTTCTTCTTCTTGAGATTGTGGCGGTATAGAGAAATTGGTTAAAGCGTCCGGTCCACGGAGTCTAATAGCGGCGTTATCATAAACCACGGCGGCTTCCTCCGCCGTTTCGAAAGTCCCGAGCCAAATCCTCCGGCGTTGCTCCGGATCTCGAATCTCCGCCGCCCATTTTCCCCACGGCCGCTGTCTAACGCCGCGGAACTTCCTCCCGTTTTGGCCGGAAGAGACTGAGACCTTGAGTGGACGGTGACGGTTCGACGCCGGAGATTGAGTTTCATCGGAAAGTCTCTTCCTTTCCTTCATTGAAACTCCGGTGATACTGATGTTGTTGCAGCCTGGCTCGACTTTGATCTCGTTAACGAATCTCCTGACTCGCCGGCGAGGAAAGAGGAAGTCTTCTTCTTCTTCGTCACTTGATGAATCGGTTGCGTCAGGATCGGTTACACAGACACGAACGATTCTCACTGAGTCAGGTCGAGTTTCGCCGGAGAGATTTTTTGCCGGCGACTTTTTGGTATATTTAGTGACTGATGTTTTGTGCTCCGTGTACTTCAATGGTCGAAAATCCATGTATTCGTCCATTTCAAGTTCACAACTATTTCTTTTATTTTACTTTCTCTCTATATTCGCATCAAAATGAGAAAAAAAAAACGAAAAGAAAGGGATTATAAAAGGAAGAAGAGCTTGCGAATCACGGAAAGTTTCTGGGTTTGTTGAGAAGAGATTTCGAGAGAATCAAAAAGAAAAAAAAAAAATCTTGTGAGAGATTATCACGAGAATTTAATAAAAAATTTAAAAAGTGAGAGAAAGATCGAAGATTTTCTTCTTCTTTGTCTGAGAGAGAGAAAACGTGTTTTGAAACAGTGATTTTAACTTGCAAGTGTGTGAAGACCTTCTCAAGCTTACTCTTAAAATCCTCATTTATAGGATCTGTTCGGGGGAGAGAGAGGTTTAGCCGTAATTATTTTAATCATAAAAATTATATTTATTATTATTTAATTTTTAATTTTGATTTCTTACTGTTCCTTTCCGCTCCTCCATCAGTGGCATTTTCGATGTTATTCATTAAAACGCAAGGGTATTTTCGGAATACGAACGGTGTTTAAAAATACGGGACGCCGCATTCATGAGAGCAAGTCGCATGGTGACACGTGGCAATATTAGATATTTGGCCCCTTCTTGTTGCCTATGGTATGTGCTGACTCAGCGCGTGGCTTTCAGTCTTGAACTTCGCGATTCATGTCACGTGACCCCCAAGATACCCGGTCCCGGTTTTTATTTTACTTTTATCAGTAAATTTTTATAATAATAAATAGTATTAAATTACTACTTCTCAACAAGTTTTTTAATTTTAAATCTGTTTTTTTTAACTAGTTGTTATCACTCCACCACCTTTGACCGACATGTATGAGTAATTAATGATGATTGTGGAGGGTCATTTCGTCCATCTAAACTTTTTTATTTTTCAACTTGACAAGTACTAATGTTTTTTGTTTTTTTTAATCTATATGAGTTTTCAACTGTAACAAATAAAGAAATGAAAATTTTAATAAATGCTATTTTTGAATTTTTGAATACGTTGTATTGTCATTATATTTTTTTCTAAACCAGAAAATCAAATAAATTTATTTTTGGAAATAAAATATTTATATTAGGAAATTATGTATTTGCTTCTATTTAATTAAATCAAATTTTGGAAAAATATCTGTAAAAGAAAATACTATATGGTTGTTAAAATCTTAAATCTTACCATTTTACAGCTATAAGTAACGTGGCGAGCAACCTAGGATTTGCCGCCATTTATAATTCGGTGTGGTACGTCTCTAGGCTTTTTTCTGTATTCTTTGTTCCCTCACGCTCTTTCCAGCCACTACTTGCTCTGCGTGTCTTGCACGCGCCTAGTATTTATTTTTTGTTTTGTTTGAAACAAATCTTTGATTGGAGAAAAAAATCTATCATTTCAGAATTTCTTTTGGTATTTATGTTTGGTTTTCGGGGTTTTACTTGGGTTTGGAAAATCAAAGCTGTTTCCTAATTTTTGGGAAACAAAAAATCTTTCTTTCTTTTTTTCGTTTGATGCAATTGAGATTTGGTATTACTTTCTTTAAATCACGATTTGATGTGAAAAGAGTGCTAGTATATAGTACTACTTAGTACCACAATTTAAATCTTATCGGACATTCACGAAATACTTTTGCAAAACCATGATTAAATTTACTATATATCTTTTTTGTAAAGTTAATTAAATAGTCGGATTCCCCTTGTCCAATTTAAAGTAGCCATTATAGTTTTAACATTTGCAAATGAAAGACATTTGGAGAAAAATACTGTTATACAATTTTATACAGCTCATTTTTTTTGAGGTTCTATAACTATTTTGTATTTTTTTCAAAAGTTAATTATTGATGCGTGTAAAAAGTTTTTAAACGGAATGAAAAATATCAAGATGGTAACAAGCCAGTTCTGAAATCTAGATAATAGTATATGATTTGGGTTGATTGTGTCGGAATACAACCACATTAATTAGCCAGAAATTTATAAAAATACAGTATCATTAATTAATTTGTATAAAATGAAAAAGAGGTAAAGAAATTGGTTGAGCTAGCACTATTTTTGCATAAAACTACCAACAATAAGAGATTAAAAAACGTCTTAAATCTACCACCATGATACTCTGAATACCAAAAAAAAAATATACATGTACAGATACATTTATTCGAAGTAACAAAAGATTTTATAGCTATACATAAATAGAGGAAATGTGTTCAAAAGAGTTGTAGCAGCTACTTAAAATGCATAGAATATAAAGATATGTAAATTCAATGTATATACATGTAATGAAGTTAAGAAGTTATAACAAACATAGTTTAACCAAAAAGCCAAAACTAGTCGAAGCAAACATATATGCAATCTTTTTACACAAAAATATCTTTATGTCATACATATCTATCTCAAAATATTCTAAAACTCTCTGTAAGTTTTTTATAAAACATATATTTGATAGGCTATAAGATATATATATATATATATATATATAATTAGAGACTCCAATGTTATACATATTCATAATTTTTTTGTAGTATTTTTTTAAAAATCGGGATCATGTTAGAATGTACTAGATGAAGTGATGAACATGCTATAAACGGTACTGATATCATCGGTTGTTAGATATAATGCACTTTATTAATCGTCTTGGTCCATGAACATTTTTCACATGTTTTGTAATTGTATCATTAAGATCGATCACCTTCGGTCCATTCTTCACTTTTTCGACTAAAATATCATCTCTCGATCCTTTTATTCCCCATTTAATTGGATTATGAATTATCAATAACTTATTTTTGAGATATGAAAATTGCCAATTTAACTGTCAAAATACAATAATAATATTGTAAGGTGAATAATCGATATAGGTAGATAATATTTTTTTTTTGAACAAATATAGGTAGATAATATTGCAAGGTAGTTTTTTCACTATATAGATAATCTATAAGTTTTAACGGCTGAAATGAAACGTTGGTTTATGGGATTTATTTAGATTTTTAATTATGACAAACTGATCATCTCGTTGAAAGTTGAGAGTTTAAAATTCTAAAATAGCTAGTTTTTTACTATATTTTTGTTCTTAATTTCGAAAGTTGAGTAGTTTCATCTTGAGTTGTTAAAATGCTAGTATGAGTTTATTGTGCATAGGGCCGGTATCAGATTTAAACCCCTTTAGTTATTTTTTTGGAAGGCCCTTCAACAAAAAAAAAATTATATATATTTTTGGATAAATACTACAAAACTAGTATAACCTTAATTAATTAACAATAAACAGAGTCAAGCGCCTTTATAATAAAGTTTTGATATCCCAATTTTTTTTTATAATTATGTATATCATGGAAATAGAGTGGTATACTCTACTATATAAAAAATGTTTTTGTACAACAAAAAGGTATGGTAGTTTATTCGGGGAAAAACTCAATTATCTAAGAATTAAAGAAAATTATGAGAAATAAAAAGTCCACCAAGCTCAAACCAGCCGAAAGCAACATATGACTATAACTACTAGAAGTTAATCCCGAATTCCTGAAGAACGGACGGTCAAACCGGTTTTTCTGTTAGTGACAAAGTAATAACACAGAAAAAAACTTGAATGTTTCGCTAATTTATCCACAAATCCATAACCGTTAAGAATGAACAAAAAAGTATCAGGAATTATATTTCGAACTTGCGATTGAGAGATATGAGTGAGTTTGAATGTGAAGTTTTTCTTGTATTTCATCAAAGCGAAGAGTAAGCGCTATATTGATCATGGTAGTAGTCCCTTTTCTCGAAAGTAAATATTCCAATAAAAAGATATCGATAACCCCTTTTTCTCTTTATCAATCTCAGTTTAAGACTTGAAAATATATTTCTTATTATCAGAACTTTGTATAGCATACTCTGACAAAAAAAAAAGGTTTATATATCATAAAAAAATTCTTGCAGTAAAAATTTGTATAACAGCATTAGAAAGAAGAAAACGTAAAAGAAAAAAAGGGACGTAGGCAATATGAAGCATGAACGTGGGCCCCAAAATCTGAAGAGTGAGATTGCCTTGACCACATAATAGATGAATAGGTGTAACGCATCCTCATGCGTCCCCTACTGTTTTCGTTTTTTTTTTCAAATTTCTCCTTTAATGTTAATATAGTTTTTTAATCCTTATGTTTTTTTTCCATTTAACCACACAAAGTTCTGGTGAACCAAAAAATAAAAAGCCATAAAGTTCAGATTTCAGATCGTAAGAATTTTTACAACAATAATAATACCCTATAACATCATTTTATTTTGTCACGGTTAATAATTTATTACTATCATTTTTTTTTCATTCTGAAATCTCTCTTCCGTGTAAAAAGAAAGAAAAATTACTGTATTTTTTGCTAAGTTTTCTAATTTTGTATTTTATTTTCATGACCAAAATTTATATGTTCGTCCGCATTAACTAGAAAATTACGAGTTTAAAAATTTATAAAATTTTAACATTTATTTATTTTGTTTTTTTTTTTTACTTTCGTTACACTTTAATCGGTGTCGAATGTGACACTTTGATCCATCGCTTTCGATGAGAAAAACTTGAAATATAAGGAAACACATTATTTAATTTGGTTATTTAGCGTGTGCATGTTCTTGACGTTTGTTCACCAATAATTGCATGTTACGTTAACCAAAAAGAAATTGTGTATTTCGCTGCAAATAAAAAATTTGATGCCAACGAAAACAACATACTTTCCTTTATGTCAATTCTATAAAATTTAAAACGTAGGAACAAAATAAATAATTTTTTTATGTTTAGTTAATGAAGCTGAGAATACGCTAAAAGAATTGACAATGAAGATGGAGTGAACAGAATCACACGGTTAAAAGAACCACGCCTACATGGATTGAAAAAGAAGGGCAATTAAAGATTTTCCAAATGATTAGAAAGAAAAGAACAGTAGACGTATCATATCAAGTCGTATAGAATTTAGAAATAAGAAAGTATAAAAAACAACTCTTCTTTATTGATTTAGAAACTTTCTCAAAACTAAATCTCTTTCTTGAGTCTTATGGAACATAATCTCTCCATAGACTCTATATTTATATAACTAAGCTACCTTTACAAATAGGAAACTACTCTTTCCTTTTTCTAATGGCAATAGAGATAGAAAACTACTTTTTCTTTTTCTCTTAACAACAATAGAAGATTTCCTTTTCTATCTATTGAATCCTTATTTTCTTTTTTCTTTTGGAATTATCCAACATTCTCCCCCTTAATTCCAACTTGAATTCCGGGAAGCTTGATCTCTTCAACTCCAATTACACATCTCATTTCCTTGAATTTGATCCTTGCTAGCGGCTTGGTGAGGATGTCCGCCTTCTGTTCCGTGCCTACATGCTCCCAAATCTTGTTTTTTACGATAGAGTCTAGCTCACTTTCAATCGCGTCAATCCATTCTTTTGATCTTGCAGCTTCATAGTAACTACCTTGTTCTCCATCGGCTTCTCTCGTTGTAGACGCCCAGTCCCATGCTTTCTTCTCATTAAAGACTACGTCTCTACTAACGATTACCCTTCTTGTAACCTCCATCAAGGTTCTGTTTCTTCTTTCTACCATGTTATTCATCACACCGAAGCTTACATGTCCTAGCCGAGCGTGCCAAGTCCATGTAGGATCTTCACGTTGTATCTGAAAACACTTAGGAAAGTTGATTTCCATCGGTGTCTTGTAGAGTCGGTTTGATGATCTTATGACTTGTACAAGCAGCCTTCCGCGAGGGTCTCTTAGTGTTAAAGTATCTCCCTTCATGTGTACTTCACACCCACTCTCGGTTGCTTGTCCAAGACTTATTATGTTGTGCTTCAGTTCTGGTATGTAGTATATGTCTTTGAGTGCTCTTCTTTCTCCAGTCTTGCCTACAAAAACAATCGTACCCTTCCCAACAATATCAACATATGATCCATCACCAAACTTGACTTTCCCTTTGATGTTAGCATTTAAGCTTGAGAAGTAATCCTTGTTCCCTGTCATGTGATTGCTTGCTCCATTGTCTAGATACCAAACGCTTGTATCGTCGTTGTTGATATCATAGTTTCTTGGAAACACTTTGTCTTCATTCAAGAACACCACCTCATGAACATAAAGAGCGTCTTCTTCTTCAACATCGTTTAGGTTCGCCTCTTGATGCTCTTTTGGTCTTTCGGGGCAAGCTGATACATAGTGACCCGGCTTGTCACATCTCCAGCATATTATATTGGACCGATCTTTGTCTTTCTTCTGCCTTTGATCACGTCCTCCTGCTTCTCCTCCTGTGGTTTGATTAGTAGATCCTCCTCGACCCCTGCCTCTACCACCGCGGCCTCTTCCTCTTTCTCTTCCTTGAGAATCTCCATAGTTCTCATAACCACTCTGCTCATTGTTTGAAAACATAAGTTTTCCTTGGTCTTCTCTCTGGCTTTCTTCCCCTACATGATCTTCATATGCCTTTAACCTCCCAACTATGTCCTCAAACCCCGTTGTATTGAGGTCTAGAACTTGCTCCAGCGAGGCTACAATTTGAATATACTTGTATCTTGGAAGACCCTTTAAGAATTTCTTCACCAACTTGGATTCTTCGATGGTTTCTCCCAATGAGGCTGATTTTGAAGATATACCCGATATCTTTCCCGCGAAGTCGTCGACTGTGTCGCTGTCCTCCATCTTTAACCTATCGAATTCTGCCATCAATGTCTGAAGTCTCGCCTCTCTTACACGATCTGCTCAAAGGTGTCGAGATTTGATGGCTTCCCATAGAGCTTTTGATGTGGCTTGATCTCCCACTTGTAGGATTAGGGTTTCGGGAATCGACTGGAAAAGAAGTGTTGTCGCCACATCGTTCTTCTTTAGATCAAACGATCCCGGTTCTATTGTTTCCCAGACTTCATGCACACGCAATAGAACCTTCATTCGCATCGCCCAAACTGTATAGTTTGTCGATGTCAACATCGGACATTGGATCGATGTGGATCCAAAGTCTTTTGTTCTCGGCAGCGGGGCTATCGTGTCTCCCATACTTGGTTACATGAATCTTTTCTTGCCGTGTTGATCGAGTCTTCTTCCCAAGGCTCGGATCGAGTCTTCTTCCCAAGGCTTGGATCGAGTCTTCCAACCTGAAGCTCTGATACCAATTCAAGTCGTATAGACTTTAGAAACAAGAAAGTATAAAGAACAACTCTTCTTTATTGATTTAGAAACTCTCTCAAAACTAAATCTCTCTCTTGAGTCTTATGGAACATCATCTCTCCATAGGCTCTATAATTATATAACTAAGCTACTTTTACAAATAGGAAACTACTCTTTCCTTTTTCTAATGGCAATAGAAATAGGAAACTACTCTTTTCTTTTCTCTTAACAACAATAGAAGATTTCCTTTTCTATCTATTAAATCCTTATTTCCTTTTTTCTTTTGGAATTATCCAACATCATAAATGATAAATCGCATCATAAGTTGCATTTTCGAAAGAGTAAGTTAGAAATAGATTCTTTTTTTTCATATAATTAGAGAGTATCTGGATTTTTACTGCCCGAGTAATCTCATAAGGTGAGTGTAGCATTCAAATAGTATATTCACCGAATTTTCTAGTAAGTATAAAACGTAACAACATTTTGACCAGATAAATAAAAATCATTAGATAATTGTATATTTGAGGAGAATTGATTTTTGACACTAACATGACAACCTTTTTCACGTGGGAATCACTAATCCACTATCACTTAGTTAAATTAGCAGTAGTTTACTATAAGAATTGATAGTTAAAGAGTGATATTGTGCATAGAGTCGCATTTCTTTTCGAGAAAAAAATCTATAAATTGTGTTTGGAAGTGAACAAAGCCAAGGTGGAGAACTCATTTTTCCAGAAAGTTGTAGGAAATTTTCTCGAAATTTGTAGGAAACGATTTCTGTGAATATTCCGAAGAAGTCTTTGGTAGGAAAATTTTCCTATATATACAACACCCTCAAACTAGCGAGAATCACATTTCGTGAGTGAAAAAACTGTAAAAAAAACCATATGAGGAAAAAAAAAAATCTTCTCACAGTATTTAAAAAATTGGAGAATGAATGTACAATCTCTTGGATGACGCAACCGGGGAGATTAGCAACGAATATAAAATGGGTCTTACGGAGTTTATGAGATTTGCCACGAGTCAAGATATAGTGCAACAACACGGTAAGATGAGTTGTTCTTGTAAAAAATGTCAAAATAAAAAATTCATTGCCGTGGATACTATATGGAATCAACTGTTTTGGAAAGGATTCACATTTGATTATTATGTATGGTTTTCGCATGAAGAGGATACTGGATGTTTGCAAATTACAGATCGTGTTATTAGGGGAGAATGAGTAGTGTTAAGAGATGATAATAAGACTACAAATGAAGCTAATTCAGTGCATAGTAAATAAGATAATATCAAGCAGATGGTAACTGATGCGTTTCCAAAAACCATTGAAATTAGCAATGTTGTTAGCAACCAAATGCAAAAACAAAGAAGTTTTTGATATGTTAGATACTGTTAAAAATTCCATTTATGATGGTTGTAAAGAAGGTTAATCTGCTTTATCATCCGCGATTAGGATGATGAGCATAAAAACGGAAATGAATTTGATGCCACTTGTTTGTTAGAATTCGTCCAGTTGTCACATTTATTTCATTCTTCCCATACTATTCAGGTTGAAGGAAGTTTCATATTTTTAGTTACTTAATTGAAAAACACAAGAAAAAAAAAGAGGCGCGTGGGGACGCGTGAGGAGAAGAGAAGAAAGAAAAATGTTGAAGATCCAATGCGAGAAGAGAGAGACATGGAGAATCCTTTGGATTGGCAAAGACAAACCCCAAGGTTTAGTGCAGTGTTCTCCTCCATTGAGCCAAGTGACCAATAATCCCATTTACATTTATAATTTAAATGATTATATATACATATATTTATGTGTGTCGATTAAAACGACAATTAAGTAAATACAAGGAAATTTAGACAAACTGAATCTTGCTTGGCCTTCATCGATAAACACAAAGTTATGTGTACTTAAACTTAATTTGTTTCTTGTTATCACGTTTTCCAATCATATGATTAATACTAATCTCAACTCATCAATTATGTCACATTCGAAAAATTCCATTATAACTCACCTGTCCATTAATCTCTTTTGCTTTCTATTAATCGAATAATCGATACAATTTTTTTACATAGAGATATTAACGTACACGGTAAAATAGAAAGAACAAAAGAGACGAAGGATTAATTGTATGAATATTTCAAAAGGTAATTGATTAAGTTATAGCTACAGTCACAATTAATGTAAACATCCACTTGGTGTTTGGTAAAATTAGTCAAGACCGGAGAATATAATTCATTGCTCATCAAGTCCAAGATCCTCAAAGATTCTTCCGGGTTATATGCATGTAAGCATTTTCTACATGCATACACACACACACATACGTACGTGCGTGTATTTGTTTAGTTATTGTTTTCTTAATAAGTGACAAATATCGTACAGAAATAAAATCATGACAATTGACAAAACCGTAAAATCATTGGATCATATTCTTCCATTATTGGGTTGAAAATACCGTCCAATATGACACATCCGAAGAAAAATTAAGAGTCACCGCGAAATCGTGTATTGTGGAATTATTCAAATAAGCTGGAAACGATAACAATAGTACTAGCAGACATAACACGTTTCCTAACAATTTTTTTTGATTTTTGAAACCATTTCGTAATTAAAATCCTTTAGAATCAGGTTATTGGTTTCAGCACCAAGATTGTTTTGTCTCAAAAACGGTGATTATTACAAACATGAGGTTTCTAAGCGATACTCCCTCTGTTTTTAATTAAGTGTCGTTTTAGGATATTTCATACAGATTAAGAAAACATTAAATTTTTCTGTTTTTCCCTTCATTAATACATTATTTTATTTGATAGGAATAATTAATAAGTTGAAAAAGTAGGGATAAAACAGGAAAATTTATCATAAATCTGCATTGAAATCCGAAAACGACAATTATTTGTAAACAAAAAAAAAGTCTAAAACGACAATTAAATCAAAACGGAGAGAGTATTATCTTTTTCGAAGTAATAAATACTAATCTTTAACCGTGAATTACGTCGTATCTGACGTTGGCAGAATAGCATGAAGTTATTAAAATAAGGGTAAAATTATTACTGCCAATGCCAAGTAGTTCCATTTACCATAACGTTAACAAACTAAATAGAGTATTTGACACACGGGGTTAAAGTGATTTTCATGACCAGCTGGATATTCAATCATTGAAATGTACATCCTATTTATATGTGATTCTTTTAAACCAAAATGGATTCTAATTTTGTTACGGATCATTATGTTAGAAAAAACTTCTTGCATTCCCGATCGAGATAACTCTTGGAAAACCTTTGTAATTATCGTTTTTCGGTAATATATTTTCAAACGAAACAAAAAGAAAAACGTATAAGTGAACAATTCTTTTAAGACGGCCTTAATTTGCGATAATGTGAATGTGCTAGTTTTCTTTGGATAAAATAAGGGGTTGAGACCTATCCGGTTTGGTTTAAATGACCTATTCTTTTAGTCGTATTTACAACTTACAACGCTACGATATTACCACAAAATTGTTTTCAAACTACAATTTTTATTTCGTTTTCAACCACTAAAATAAACTTTATCGAACACACTGCTGCAGTTATGATCACTAATCAAATTACTATCACAACAGTTATATATATATATATATTTTTTAGAAAGAGTTAACATATATTATTGCATTCTATTAGTATGAGCATTGTCTCCTTCGTTAAAATTATACCTTCCAAATTTCTTAATTGTTTTGTATGGCAAATTGGTTTTCCGATTGATATTGCAGTTGATTTTATCTCCTTTTTTTTAACTGAGCAGAAACTGTTAAAGACGTACCATTAAATGAGATTGCACACACCACATGTCAAGACGACAAGTATGAAGTTTAAGAATATCTCCCGAAGCTAAATCTAAATTATAAATATCGTTGTCTGAAATCGTGCCTCGCACGATCGGTCTGTCTTGCGTCATTTGAAGCGATCGGTAAGATATATAGGACATAATTGTGCTTCTACATTGCAATTTCTCATCAGAAAATTTCAGTACTCCTATATATATATTCTTTATATTTTCTAGTTTATCAATTTGTTGAAATTTCTCACAAATCCTAGTTACATATGCTGTAATTTAAAAAGAGCACAATAGATCTAATTTTAAGGTTGAAATATAGTAGTAGTTTACAAAAAAGTAGTACAAACATATATATATATATATGTTCATTCATAAATACATTAATCTATCATTTTTTGTTTTTTATTCACTCTATTTCATAAAAAATATTTTTTTGATAGATGACACAAATTAAAAAACTCTTAATTATACAAATGTATTTTTATTTAATATGTCTTAAATTGGATGATAATTTAAATCTGCTGACAAAAAAAAAATTAAATCTAAACAAAATGAGCTTTGAGTGAAGTGTAAAGTATGAACTACAGATAACTTTTTAGACATAAAAAATGTCATTTAATTTATCTGTAGAAGGATACTGTTTGCGAAATACATATTAAAAACAAACTTAAATGACATTTTTTATAAAACAGAGAAAATAATTAAGTAGGTTTTTTATGAACGTTCACACCAATTTTCTTATATGTAATGAACATAATGCATCGCAGATATTTTTTTAGAACAACGTTTAGTAGATTCGAACATTCTAATTATGATGATCAAATTACTCTAACTATTACTCCAAATATGTTCGGACTACCCTTCGATTTTTTTTTTTTTACCCTTCGATTTTAGTTACAAGAAAAATTCAAATGAAAAACTTCCGTGGAAAAGGAAAAAATGAATATAATGACATTAAATTAGGCCGTTGTAACTTGTAAGATCGATGTTTGGATCACATAATCAAACTATTTCACATGGATTCTATATAGATACGTAAGCGAACAGCTTCAGGTTTAACAATGCAGTATTTATATTCATTGTTTGAAGCGCAACTTCTAAATAACGTAATATGCTTAGTTTTTCACCCCATAACCATAATATCCTTCCGTTTACATACGTGTGGTTTAAAAACTTAAAACTATGAAATTTAAAAAAAACTAAAAAAGAGCTAGCTAGGAATTCATATATAATTATGTAACGGAAATATCATAAGGAAACAAAAATAAAATTAGAGACAAAGATCCATTCTAGAAAGAAGGGCCACGTCTCAAAACACAGATGCTTTATCACCATTAATTATGTAAGTATAATTATGTAAGATGGATACACGTACGTTGGAATTTGTGTAGAGCGTAATCAAAAGCATAAGCTCGAATTTTGATGGGCAAATAAAAAGACTAGAGAAAGACACACCTTGTTATTTGTCATGACCAGATTTGAATATTCGTAAAATTGTCAAAATATCTCCCTATCTTAGTTGTCCATATATTAGTATTAAAATAACATTTTCTCAAATTTGTATTCATAATTTTACTTTATTAATACCGTTCTTCAACGTTGTATGAACAACTAACTTTGCCATAATAATTAGGGTGGAAAAAAAAACTCCCAACCGATCGACATAACCGAACCAAAACAAAATACTCACTCGGCAAAGTGCAAACCATCTTTGAAGAAAGTTTACAAATTTTGCTTGTGATACGAATCATACGATATCCTAGTGAGCAAATGCGACTACGTACGATTTTGTCGATGCTTCAAACTAGGTCGTTATTGTGCTTTCGTCCATTCTCTCCCTCCATAAATCACTACTAATGTGTTTATATCCGCGACGTTATTGGTTTAAAGGATATTAAGATTCTAAGAAAGTGTCGAGGCCTCTGAGCTTAGATAAAACCTTGCCAAAAAAAATATATATTAATTTTAATGAAAAAATTGGGCTATATATTGAGGTGATTTCATCAAAGTACAGTAATTTTCTTATTTTCACTAAAGTTTTTATTTCTGTAATATATTAAAAATACGTCAGAGTATCGAGTTTTCCAATGCTAATTAGTAGAGAATGTGTGTAAATATATATTTCTTGGAGGAGAAGTAAGATGATGGCTAGTAAAGTAGCACTCAAGTCATTCTCAATGACAGTCTTGGTTTAGAAGCAAGCGATGTTGGTCTTATAATTACTGTTTACTTATTATCTTAATTTATCTTGATGGACATACAATCATTTAATTTTATTTTCAGGTGACTATGAAAACTATGATATAAAACTACTGTTAGATCAAAGTTATAATGATTATCGAAAATAGACGTTATATGGTATAGAAAAGGAAATATTATATATTTATATTATTCGTTAATTAGTATTATGGTCTTCACGTTATAATATTAAGAACTGAAAGTAGCAGTCTCTTATGTATAAAAAGTTAATTGGATTTTTTATTACATAGGATTTAATATTTGGATTGTTGTTTTATATAATTTATACTTCTTCTCTTTCAAATTCTTATATGTTTTGACTTTTTAATATTATTTACAATTAAAATACCTTCTTGTTTGTATTAATTGTGATTAAAGTTTCTTTTAATTAAAAGAAAAGAAAATATGAGTAAACTAAGAACTACAATAGTGGTTTTTTCTTTTTTTCGCTAAAACCTACAATAATAGTTTACGCATCAAAAATAGAACACATCCAATTATTTAAAATAAAACCTCAAGACATCTAACAATTTGAGACAGAGATACTATTTGATTAAACCACAAGATCGACAAGATAATCATCTTGAGTGGAACCTAAACTTAAATATTTTAAATGTCTGTTATATTAATTATATTTTCACTAAAAAAAATATCGAGAATAATACTTGGAAAGTCTAAAAGGGCATTAAGCAAAAATTTAATAAAAGAACTAGAGTTACAAATCAGCTGTGAGACAATATACTAATTACTAATTAGAGTAAGTTGTACTATAATACTACTGTTAGTTGACTTGACAGACTCAATCCTCCATACTCCATGATAGTCAGTCACACGTGCGACAACTTCGCATCTCTCTTCATTGACGGTTTCGATTCTGCCACGTGTGATCATCTGACAATAGCAGAGCCGTGTGATCATAATCTAAGCGTTGGCATTCACTTCATAGCTAATAATACCAGGAGTCGAATGATCATATTATTGAGGTCTAATTTTTACATTTATCACTATTAAATATTATCATATTTATTATATATAAAAATAGTGATACCGTTATCTCAAAACATGTATAAATACTTGTGAGAAACATAAGATTTTCGTGCTGATTTTATTTTTGTGGGAAAGTAGTTAGATGACTTAGATCATTACGGAATTTGGTGAATCAGATTATTGAATTTGTATTCTCTGATGTGGAAAAGCCCTAATAATGGGTGAATTATTGTGAAGCCATCTTCTTTTGTTTGCCTTTAAACATGCAAGCCAACAGAATCAACTAAGCTCAATAATATAGTATTGAAGAAGACTAATTTCTTCCCGGAGACCGTTGTTAATCTTTAACGCGAATATTAGGCTAAAAAGCTTTTTTCGCTTTATAAATTGTAAATTACATAATGACAATAACAATTTGAAAATCTTTAAATTGATGAAAAATTAATTACAGAAGCCTAGGATATCACAATTTATGCAATTATCATCTCAAAATCAAATATATGGCAATGATTTTCATTCAAAAGATACAAAATGAATAGTTTAGAAACAATAACATGTTTTACAGAATCTTTTAGTATGTGTGCTGATTTCTTCGACGGTTTCAGCTTTGAACAAAAAAAAACTGAGAAATTAACGAATTACTAAAATATGAGTACATTAAAAACGTCTCTTTTAGTTTTAGAAACATAACGGTCTTTTGTTTCCACGTTAACCTTCAACGAGTAACTTAACTAATACTAGTATCAATAGCTAACATTAATTAACCGTCATTAATGACATTAACTAGTGGAGGCCACCAAGCTTACGATTCTGTGTTTCACTAGAAACAAAAAGGGAGATTAGTGTTATAAGACTGTCTAAATCTCAGGCTGTATGTTTTTTCTTTCATAGTTATTTTAATAAAATCTGGTTTTCAGGACCATGCTCTTCTGGGCACGATCGACCTCTCTTTCTTAACATAAGAAATTAGTTTTATCATCTAAGTTATGGAGACTCTGGACATAGATTTATCATTAGTCCAATCACTGACACGTGTAGGTGGAATTTCTTATATATTACTTTATATGGTTTTCAACTTTGAAATAAAAGATTTTGCATGTTCGGAACAATTAAATAATTCGATTGTCATACAGAAAGGTAAAAAATAGTTATGGTTAGATTCTTTAGACAATGTATTTTTATTTAAAGCGGTTCATCTTCGAAGTGGTCGTGTAAGAGACTCGATTTTTTTTTTTTTTTTTTTTTTTCTTTTTTGCCTTTTCCTTAAAAGCTGATGTTTTTGGGTAAGTTTTAATTTTAAAAACTATTTCTCCGTATTTTTGCTGCACGATAGAAAACTTACGGTGTGGGTTGGAAATTGATATAAAATCCAACCATCATTTACAAAACGAAATTTCGTTTCCATACAAAATTAATCAACTAGTGGATTTAGCAGTACAAATGTTTTTTTTTCTTTCTATAAGAACCATACAAGATGGACTGATGGAGTATTAATTAACAAGATTTCTCGACATTGCGCGCGAATTGAAAAAACGGAATGGTGAGTAGAACCCTCTGTTTTTAATTAAGGGGGTGTTATTGGTTCTTATATTTTAATGGATTTGGAAATCCAAACCAAATCCAGTGTTATTGGTTCTATGATTTTAAAATTCATATTAAAATCCAGTGTTATTGGTTCTATGATTTTAAAATTCATATTAAAATCCAGTGTTATTAGTTATATGATTTTAAAATATATAGTGAAATCTAGTGTTATTGGTTCTATGATTTTAAAATCCAAGTATTATAAAGATTTGAGTTTTTATTGGATTTGAATGGATTTAGAAGTATTTTCATGACTAAAATACAAATACCCAAATCCAAGATTTAACCTTGTTATTTGGTTGGATTTGAGTATTTTCTAAATCCAAAGAGGATTTCAAAATCCATTAAAATATAAGAACCAATAACCCCACCTAAGTGTCGTTTTAAGATATTTCACACAGATTAAGAAAACATTAAATTTTTCTGTTTTGCCCTTCATTAAAACATTATTTTGTTTGATAGGAATAATTAATAAGCTAAAAAAGTAGGGATAAAACATGAAAATTTATCATAAATCTGCATTGAAATCCGAGAACGACAATTATTTGTAAAAAAAAAAACAAGTCTAAAACGACACTTAAATCAAAATGGAGGGAGTATTATTTTATAATAATGCAACATAGTAGTAGTTATTACTATTAAGTTAAGAAATGAAGAAGAATTATTAAGTAAAGACAAAAAATTTAAATGCAACTCTAAGGAAACCCCAAAGGGAAAGAAAAGACCTTCTGTGGTGCTGCGATTTCCATGTGACTGGTGGTGGTCCATCATACGTCAACTGTAATTACCGAAAAATAAAAATCAAGTTAAAAATTTTATAAGTAGTTTCGACAATTATATTTAAAAATGTTTTGAGATAGTGCTTGATTAGTGGAAACAATAAAAACCATTCGGAATAGACCTCAATAGAAGCCTCGGTAAGCCCAAACCAATGTAGATAGATAATTTTAATTATTTTGATGTCCAAAGAAATAAAAGTAGAAATTTTAGTTTTCGCGAACAAATAAATTACAAACCAAGATATATATAACCTAGTAAGTTTTATGTGAATATCGTTATTGTCACTATCTGAGTTTAAATTCGTATATTATATAAGTTATATCGGAGAAAACAAATAAATTGTGCGCAAAAAGCTTAGTAAAGAAAATAATTTGATTGTTTTTGGTAAAGGAAACTGTTTTTTTAATCAAAACGGAAAAATTTAAGTGTAACGCTTACTGACTAGTGTCACTAGTGATACTAATAAATTAATAATATGACACTAATAAACAAAATACGCATACGTTGGAATTAAATTTGTTTTTTTTTGTTGAAAAGATTAAATTAAATTAAATTTGGTTTTGTTGAAGGAAATTAAATGAATTATACTGCTCGCTAGTTTTAGGAAAGGAGAAACCGAGCAGGGAAGTTAATGCAGCCGACATTTTTGACGACGATCGTTAATTATGCAATGTCTCTTTAACCGTGCACTATTACTAATTTATTACAATTACATTATTTAACAACTTTGGAACATGGAACACCTACAATATGGCTATACCAATAACCCAAAAAACATGGAACAAAATTTATTTTATTTCTTTCAATCGACACCAATTTTTTTTTTTTTTTAAATTGTTGGTTTTGAATCTCTCGGAGTAGCATAGCCCATGGATGATGATATCTCGGAATCAAACCCATAATCCTACAATATATTAGATATATTATTGATACATAAGTCGATGTTGTGGGTCGTAGAGTAATTTTCATCTGTGGTTTATCATAAGATTTTAAGTTCGATTGGAGAGGACAGTTCCATAGATTTAGATGAGGCAATGTCGATTTGCTGAACCGTATGTGTCTCACCTTGTGACCATGCTCAACAATCAGAAATTTCACAATGGAACGAAATCAGAATTAGATATGCTTGTGATGTATTTGAAGAGGTGATGACTCAAGAATGCATCTTCTTGTTCCATTTTATAACAGTTAATGACCATAGAGTCTTTCATGCCTTTTTTTTTTGGTCTTTTGCAGGATGTACCACACGTATCTCACAGAAGCCTATGTAGAATCATATGCATCCATCTCCAGGTGTTGTTCAAGACTTGGTAAGTTCTGATTTGAAAAGGGAATACCAAGTGCCTGCTAATGGACAGTGTGTTACATCTGTGTAGATGATCCAACGTTTGTTTTTTTTTGTTAGCAGAGGCTAAGATGGCAAATCAAAACAGATAGAACTAAACTTGACTTTAAACCTAAAGTGGAAACCTACCTTTCCCATTTGTCAAACAGAGTTGGAACAAAAAATTATACAGAGGAGAAGTCTCAACTATTATGGGGCCAGAGAAGTCTATGGTAGTCAGATAAATTGAACAATTTGGTTATCATCACACAGCAAAAACATCAAATCATAATTCCACCACAAGACCAAACACCAGAAAGATTTTCAGTTTCTAGTTTCACAAAGATGGATGTTTTTTTTTGTTTTGTTTTAAACAAGACCCACTTCATTTGGTCCTGTCTTCAGAAATTTTAAAAGGGCACAAAGAGATGTCTATTGAATCATACATAGAAATTACGGCAGATTTTTTTTTTCATAAAGAGATAATTTAGTAGAGACTGGGATCTTCCTTTTAGCCCATGGCATACTTCTGAGTCCAGCTCCGTGCAGTGGACTCATACTTGTTCTTGTCAGTCTTGTACATATGAGCTATCTCAGGCACCAAAGGATCATCTGGGTTTGGATCGGTTAACAAAGAACAGATCGATAACAGCACCTGGTACATTGTAAAGTTGTTGTTAGAAATTGAAACAAACCCATTTTTCATCCTCAATGAGTCTAAGCTTAATGACTCGAGAGACAGCTATAAATTCTCAATGTGATGATCGCTTCTAATAGGAAAAGATGAGCAAAAGAGGAGCAGGTAACTGAAAACAACCATGTTCATACTAAATGAGTCAGAGCTTGACAGCCCCATGTTATCACTTCTAGTGAGAATAACGAGCAAACGAGGAGCGGATAACTGAAAAGAACCCATTTTCATCCTAAATGAGTCAAAGCTTAATGATTTTAATAGACAGCTCAGTGGTATCACTTCAAATGGGAATCAAGGAGCAAAAGCATGTTTGACATGAGTAGATAATTTGCGTGTGAAGATTGTTCCTTAGAGCGGGTTCCAATGTTTACTGAAAATAAGAAAAAAAAAACCGAACCTTGGAAATGGTGAGTGCGGGACTCCACTGCTCCTTCAAGATGTCGAGGCAAATGCTTCCATTGCTGTTAATGTTGGGATGGAACACCTTCGTCCTAAAGGCCACCTAGAATTTCGTCAGACCAAAATGAAGAAACAGTGAGATAACGAAGCAACGCCAAGAGAAGAAACATATAAGCTTTAACAAAACATAGTTTAATGGCAATTTATATATAAAAAACTGAAACCACCTTAGGAGGTTTGAATGGGTAATCTGGAGGGAAATGGATGGTTACAAGGAAAACACCTCCAGCATAAGGACTCTCTGAAGGACCCATTATCGTTGCCTGCCAATGAAACATGTCTTCAGCAACAGGACCTGTAAAAAAAACCAAAAAATCAAGAAGATATCAACTCAAACATCAGACCGCTCGTCTTTGAAACAAAAGGATCGGTTTTTTCTTCACATGAAATAACCAGATCCTACAAAGTAACACAACGAACGGGTTTGATACTTAGAATTACAAGATCTATCCACAAGAGACACCAATTTTGTTCAAGCCAGAGGAAAGTCACAGGTTAACCAGATCCCAGAAAGTACAGATCAAAAAAACGAGTTAGGTTTTTGAATCAACACGGGTAAAAGTCAAGTACTTAGCTCCAGATCGAAAACAAACATCACATAAACACACAAATCCAAGCAGTAGAACGATCAAAAGTCATATAAAACCGAAGCAAAACCCGATCCACCGTCTCTCCAGCTCAGAGAAACATAACACTTCCGACGAAAAAATCGCATAAATCTCAGAATCCAAACACAAAAAATAAGCACCTGCGCTACATGACGTGGGTGGATCCTTCTGCAGATCCTTCAATTCCTTCAAGATCCGCTTCGACGCCATATCCAAAACCTACGATCTAGAACGAGGAAATTAAAAAAAAAAAAAAAAGAACAAAGATTCCAAACGGATCAGAGAACCTATAAATCCGTGAGAATTGTAACCGATAGATCCATTAAAATAAATACCTTTGGTTCCGCGTATTCGGGTTGGCGAGGATTTCGCCTTTTTCGTCTCGTAATTAGCAGAAGGAGAACGAAGACTCAGGGGGAAAGAGAAGAAGAAAAGGGTGGTGGACGAAAGAGGAAGTAGTACCGATTCTCTGTGGTCGCGTCCACGATATATAGGGTGCTTTCTTTGACTAGTGGACGACTCACTTTAAACTCTTTATTCGCTGGACCACGCTTTTCAAACGACGCGGCGGTTTTTATGATTATGACCATCAAGTTGCATTCAAGCGACGACGTTTTTTTAAAAGTCATTTAATCTGACGGCTGAAATCTTATCTTTGGATTAGACGAATCATTAGAAGCCACGTCTTCCGTCCCCACAACTTGCGAGATTTTTTTCTCAAAGGAAAAAAGAAGAAATCTGGGAAACGCGAACCGATCCCGAGTCATCGCCGCCGTGAGAAATGGACCGGTTCAAGGAGCAAAGCCGGCCGAAGTTCGACGACGAGTCTCCGCCACCTGGTGATGACGGCGGAGATGAAGATCGTGTCCTGGGGGAGGAAGATGGAGGGACTCCGGAGCCTTTCGCGGGAGCTAAAGTCAGGAGGAAAGCTTCTCGTTATAGAGAGCACCGTGGTGACTATCTCCACGTTTCCTCTCGTCCTGGATTGATGCGGATCCTGGATAAACAAGGTTAGGTCTGCTCCATTTTTGGTTTTCGAATTCCGATATGTTTCATTATCGGAATCATTGGTGTTGAATTTCGAAAATTTCTGATTCAGCATTTTGCTTATCAACGAACAATCGATGTATATTTACTTGATGATCTCATCAAAAGTGTGAGAGTTGTTGCTAATTAAAGAACCTCGGGAAGATAGTTAAGTCAGCTGTATGATCTTTCTGGATTTTGCTAGTTTCTGTTTAGCTTCACATTGCTTTCGAGTTTCATGGTTAGTGATGGATACCATCTCTAGTTTCTCTCATATCATCTCTAGCAACGTCGCTTTGTATCGATGCTCACAAGTTGTGGATGTTAAATTGTATGTAGGTGATACGTCGATTCTTTTCGCTGATAAAGTTTTGAAGTTCACTGGCTCGGGGAAGATGAAAAGGCGTATTTTCATCCTCACCGACTTTGCTATCTATCTGATCGATCCCGAGACTGAAGCGATGACCAGGAGAATCGCCCTGGCAGCGGTAGAGAAGATGTGTTTGAGCAAACTGAGCGATAACTTCTTCGCCATCATTATCCCCACGGAATACGATCTCTTCATGGCCAGCACTCGAAAGACTGAACTTGTTCAGGTCATGGTCGATGTGACTAAAAGTGCATCTGACTACGAACTCGAAGTGCTTCTCTCTAACAGGTAACTCAGACAAGCACTCGGAAATATTGTTTTAAACTTTTTGTTAAGTGGCCATTCACAATAGTAGTCAGTCTGTAGACAAATGGCATGTTGTATATTTCCCATATAGCAAAACTCAGGTATTTGGTTATACTTATGTGCAGTTTGTGTTTTACGGCTCATAATGGTTTCTCCTTCTGTTCATTCCAGATTTGAGTACAATGCTTCCGCGTCGTTAGTAAAAGAAGTTTCCTTTGAGGAAGCTGAAGGTTTGAATGAATAAACTCTGAACAAAACACATTTTGAATGTATCTAAGTTTGTGCTTGTTTTCTTGGTTCATCAAGCACTACTACTTCTTTTTTCAGGGGGTATCAAGACCAGATTTAAGTGGAAGTGACTATTCCTTGCTGTTCATACACTTTGGAAGGAGCAAGCCCGTTGCGAATGTGAATGGATTCTTTCCTGTTGGCTACTAAAAGCTGAAATCAGGGCGGTATGTTGTTTATTAGATTCTGTTTCATCTTGTTTTGTGTTCGTCCCTAGAAAAAAAAAAAAAAAAATTTTAAAAAAAAAAAAATAAAATTTAAAAAAAAATTAAAAAAAAAATAAAATACATTTAAAGAAATAAAAAAAAAAAAAAAAAAAAAAAAAATAATAAAAAAACCCCTTTTTTTAGATAAGCTAGGAAGCTTTATAAAAAATAATAAAAAAAAAAAAAATAATAAAAAAAAAATATAAAAAATAAAAAAAAAAAAAAAAAAAAAAAAAAAAAATATATCACAAAATATATACGGCGATCCTGATAGACTCCCGATTGGAGTTGAGCCTGTGGAAACCTCTGATCTGTATCCGCTGGCTAGCTTCTCCGGTCTTATCTCTTCCACCATTCTCACCACCTCAGTCATGTGTGGTCTCTTTTCTGGCAATCTCGCCGTGCAAACCATACCAACCTGAAGCATCTCTACCATCTCTTCCTCTACCTGAGTACACCTCAAAAGCTCTTCATCGAACACCTCTCCTGTCCATTCCTCTCTAACCACCGAGTTCACCCACCTCACCAGGTTAGCCACTTCTGATTTCCCTGTAAGTACCTCGAATATCAAAACCCCGAAACTGTACACGTCCGACGATTGAGTCCCCTTTCTTGTGTCTGTTATCTCTGGTGCGCGATAGCCAAACGCATGCCGGGGTAGCGAATGCATCAGCGTGGCCATTCCTGCTCCGGAGATGCAGCCATATCCTTTCGCGTTGAGGAAAACGTTTGAGGATTTTATGTTCCCATGGATTAGTTTGCCTCCGCTTTGCGAGTGGATATGAGCTACTCCTCTTGCCGTTCCATACACCATATTCAATCTAGTTTCCCAATCTAGAGGTTTCCGGTTCGTGAGACATCTCTGACCTGAACAGTCACACGCAAAGAGTAACTATGTTGTGTAGGATATATGCTAAGGATAGTGTAAGGGTAATGAAATGTACTATCAAAGACTAACTTAGTTACCTATGAATTACTAAAAAAAAATGTGGGCATTATCAACATACCGTGTAGTAAAGACGAAAGACTTCCATGTTCGTGGTAATCATAAACCACGAGCTTCTCATCTTTAGAGTAGAAATATCCTCTTAAAGTGGCAACATTCTCATGCTTGATGTTGCCAAGCTGTTCGATTTGCTGCTCGAATTCTCACTGAGTCACACAAACTTCCTTGATCCTTTTCACGACGATGGTAGCCGAGTCTTCGAGATCGACCTTATAGGTTGTCCCGAATGGCCCTTTCCCTAAAACTTCTGCAGAAGATCTCAACAAGTCTTCTAGGTCAAAGACAAGGTTCTTCCCTTCGAAAAACACAATCTTGTTATCTCCTTCACCCAGGTTTGGATCTGAATCCTTCCTCCTCTTGCTAGGTTTTTCCTTCGTAGATCTCCTTTGCTCGTCTCTGTTATGGATGATCACCAACAAGATAGCGAGCAGAGCTAGTAGAGCAAAACACGCGCTTAATGCTATGCCAAGAACTAAATGGCTGTGATGTTTCGTGTGTTTCCCTAATGATGAATGAACAGGAGCAAGCTTCCCGGAAGTGACATTGTTTCCGACAAATGCCGAGAGTGGAAATCTCTGCAATGACTTTGGTACGGTTCCCGACAGATTGTTGTGAGCTAAGTCGAGCAGCTTCAGACACGGAACATGGAGACTCGGAATCACACCCGAAAACTTGTTGTTCGCAAGATTCAGAGTGTGTAATCGGGTTAGCTTCTCAATAGAAGACGGGATACTACCATCAAACCGATTGTTAGAGAGATCAAGAACTCGCAGAAGCTCCCAAGAAGAGAAATCAGAAGGCAAAGGACCAGAAAACTCGTTGGAGTCGAGTTTAAGCTCGGTCAAGTTCTTCAGAGCTCGTAAACTTGGAGGAAAAGGTCCAGAGATGTTGTTGGAGCTGAGAATGAGAACTTGAAGATTAGTTAGCCTGGCTATCGTGGTTAGCTCGACACGCCCGCGAAGACCCGTGGCTGCTAAATGAAGAGCGACGACGTTGGAGTGATCGGAGTTGCAGGTGACACCGGTCCATTTGGTACATAAAGTAAGATTCGGTGACCAGTTGAGTGAATGAGAGTGGTTGATGTTGCTAGCGAGTTGAAGAAGAGTGTGTTTGTCTTCTTTGGCCGTCTCTGCTTCTATGCAAAAGATGTTGAAGATTACGACGATGAGTAGTATTAAAACCCATTTGACTACAGCTTGGCTCTTCATTTTTCAGTGTTTGGAGAGAAAAGCCTGGTTTAAGGGTAAAGTGACGTTGTAATGGGATGAAGATGAAGAGGTGTGTATATAATAATTTGACAATTATTGACTTTTGTGGGCAATTTAGAGAAAAGGTTAAATTTTATTTTAACGAAAGTAGTGGGTTGCTTTAGGTTAATGTTAGGTTCGGCGAGTTGTTGACTTGGATGCCTAACAACTCTGTCTCTGTTTTTGTTTTTTGTTTGCCAGAGAGAAGAGAAAATCGCGGTGAAAGCAACTAATTTTTTTTTTCAAATTTTTGTTACTCTTTTGGGTGTTTTTTTCCACAATAATTTTCAACTTTTTTTGTTTGAACCAGTATAATTTTCAACTTTGAAACAATTGATTTTTGTGTAAGTCGTGTTTTTTAACTGTTGAAATTAGAAGAAAGGAAGTTCATGGTTCATGCTAATTGTTGAGTCTCTCTCTCTCTACCATCTACGATCTACCCACTCCCACATACACAAACTTGATATAGAATCAATGAGATCAGAGGAAAGAGACGTATATTCGTATTCATGTTTTATTCTTTTGTTTTGTCAACTTCGTATTCATGTTTTATTCGTTGACTCGAGATAAGGTTTCTGTTTTATATCTTAAATTTTGGAACTACAAATACAAAAAAGTATGCGTTTTTGGTTTAGGATGGTTGTTAAATTGTAAGGATTCCATCAAAGCTGTTTTTAAGTTTCAACTTTCAGAGTGAACAGAAAGAAATAAAATAAATTGTGGGTTTATTAAGTTTTGAACTCGTATCTTGAGTTAAAAAAAAATCTCATGCATTATATGGATTGTAGCGCTATGCAAGAGTTTGTAAGAAATTTTTGAAATCCATGCAAGAACATGAAAGAGTTGCAAGTTGTAACCAAGTTCATCAATTTTCACTATCTTGGGATTTTCTCAAAAATAATTATCATTCTAGTACAATAAACTAGTGTTTGTATAAATGTATAGTGCATAATAGTAAAAGAATACATCATTTGAAATTCAAAAAATATAAATCAAAAAGCATATAAAAATTAACAAATCTATAAGAAAACCTAGATATGATTAATCAAAATATTATCAGGTTGATCCTCCACTCTTTATCCTTTTGTTTTCTCCGCTTTCTCTCTGGTTTCTAAAAGTTTCGTTCATCGGATTTTAATTTCTTTAATCGGCAGGTGGAGGCTTCCATAGCTCCGATGTCGGTCAAATGATTTTTTTTTCCTGTTTTTCGTTATGTTTTTCTCTCTGTTTTTTGAAAAAGTTTCTTCAAAATCTAGATCTAAGTTTTAGATATGGTTTTTAAGATCTCCTTTTTGGGCTTTTTCTGGTTGTTTAATTTCTTCTTTGCGGATTATCTCTTGCAGTTTATGTTTTTCCTTCCATTGTTGGATATGTCGTGGTGGCAGTGGGTGGTGTTTTGTTTCCATCTCCGGGGTGGTTGCTTTTAGTCATCTCCGTTCGTGTGCAATCCGCTTCTCTGCCTCTATGTCGGTAAGTGTTTCGTTCTTGGTGGGTGGTCGCTTTGGTGTTGCTTCGTTGCCTCTCCTCTTTCTCTTGAAAGCTCTTTTTCGGATGTGCTTTTTTGTGAATTCCTGGGGGAGTCGTTCCTTTAACGGTTTCTTGTGTGCTCCTCTATGCCGTTGGTGTTTTCCTGTTTGGTTTTTCCTGCAACTACTAAGTCTTTGCTGCTGCATCAACCAGCTTTGGGTTTGAGCTGTGGTTTTGCGTGGTGATTTCAAGCCAT
The DNA here is from genome assembly GCA_020283515.1 of Alliaria petiolata. Lineage (NCBI taxonomy): Eukaryota > Viridiplantae > Streptophyta > Magnoliopsida > Brassicales > Brassicaceae > Alliaria > Alliaria petiolata. Next base: position 48,900,272 of record JAHZTW010000002.1, on the reverse strand, counting down.
TCAAGTATGGAGTTTTCTTGATGCGTGGTGATTGCAAAAGTTTATGTCTCTTAGGGTGTTCTCATGGCCTCGCTGGTCGCGTGTAGTTCGTGTAAAGGTGTCGAAACGAGGATTAAATGAGATGTGTTTTCTGCGGTTTCCTCTTTACCAATGCTTCTCTTGCTTACCATCTTTTTATCTATTTTTTTGGTTGGTTTTAAAATCTGAACTCTATGTTTGTCCGCAAAGTTTGTACTTTGTATTCTGCTCTGTATCATACTCTGTATTGTGCTCCGTATTTCACCGTTTGTGGTTTGTGGTTTTAATAAAAATTCAGATGGAAAAAAAAGATTAATCAAAATATTATTGGTTTGTTTCTATCATACAAAATGTTTCATTATAAAAGAGCATTTTTTTATTAATTTCTTTTAGAATTATATTTCAGTCATTCATTATTTATTTATTTATTGTTATTTGGAATCGATTAGTTAGATTTGATATCAAAGTCCTCCAACACAGACACACAAAAAAAAAAAACCAATCAAGTCAAAGCTGGGGTAGGATACACGTATCCTCAAATCCAAACAGATCTCATCCCCTTCGAGACTTGTTCATCGCTGATTTTCGAATTCCAGTCTCTTCTCTTCAAACTCTTCAAAACAATGGATTACGACTTCAGGAACAAGTCTGGCCCTTCCTACGGCCGACCTATGTACGGAGCCTCCCCGACGTCTCCTTCTCCAGCATCTAGCCACCCTATGTACGGACCTCCGGGATACCCGAAGATCGGTCAACAAAGCGGCCACGGCCAACCGTTTTTCCCTCCGCCGGAGCGAAACTCCTCGTTTCAACATACCTCTTCTCCCTTCCCTTCTTCTTCTTCATGTAAGTCTTGCCTGATATCGAATTTCCCCCCCTTGTTCTGGTGTTCGCTTACCTCTTCGAACCCGTTTGTTGTTTGTGCGATTTGTGAGACTTGTTAACGTATTTCGATTTCTAGTTAGGTTTTGGCGAATTGATTTATACGATTTGTAGCTGATGCTCGTTGATTTTGTGTTTTTTGGCAGCTGGATTGGGAATTAAGGTGACTCTGAAGCCAGAGTATAGGATTACTCCGCCTGTAAGAGATTTTGTACAATACTCTCTATTGGAATTTAGATTCAGATATCAAATTTCCACTGCTCGATCTTACTTAACTCTGGAATAATCAGAGAAGAAGAGAAGAACTTCAGTAGAATTGTAGTTTTGAGATATGAAAGATCATCATGTTCACATTTTCCACTGCTCGATGTTTCAACTCTGGGATTGAAGATTTGAAAAAGTAGTTAGACAGACATTCTCATCTACTCTAATTGCGATGTTTCAGCCTCAATTGTTGCCTCGAGTCGGAGATATTCCCCGGAGCGGTTTTCAGTTCGATTTCGGTCTAGAGAGGAAAGTCCTTGCGGAGTCAGAGAAAGAGAACCCAGATTGGAGTAAATTTGGGACCGAGAATCCTCCACCGGCTAAATTTCCAGAACCACCATCACCTTCAGTGGTAAGACTCCTTCAATTCTATAGAATTTTTTTCTGTATGGAAGCTTTTTAGGTGATTAATGTAAGTTCTTGGAAGAACAAGTGTGGATCATCATCTTATGAACGTTATATAATAGAACAGATATGTTTTGTGTCAAGACTATAGATTGTGCGTTACTGTGTTTAATACTAAGATTTCCTTGCATGATCATCATTATATAAGGGATTCCAATTGCAGGGTGTAGATCCTGTAGTGATGAAATTTGCTGCGTCTGGGCTCAATCGTGAAGCTGTTAGCATTGCAGTTGCAAACTATGGTGATAATCCCACAAAGGTGCTTTATCTTGTTTCCTTGTATGCATTCTATTCTTGTGTTAGGCTAATAGCTACACAGATTTCTAAATTTGTGGTTTATAGTAATCAAATTGAATCACCAGTTTTCATTTGCAGCCATCTTGCTTCTTCTTCTTCTTCTTCACCAAAGGAGAATCTAATTACAGTCAGTGAATTTTTTTTTCCGTTTTCTATGCAATTTCAGGTTCAGGAATTTGCAAACGGGTTTACAGCGATACGGGAGATGGGATTTCCGACAAATGCTGTTGCAGACGCTCTCTTCATGTTTGAGAACGACACTGAGAAAGCATTGGCACATTTGCTCCATGGTTCTTCTTGAATGGGTTTTCAAATATCGCTTCTGTAGTTTATAATAAAACATCAAATTTGATATCATAAAGATTGAGAAAGTATAGATATTTGGTTTTTTTTTTTTTTTTTACGTGTGTAAATGAATGATTTGTTTTGGGGGATAAAACTTTGGCAGTGAAAATAGATTTTAAAAGCTACTGGTGATTAGAGAGCTCTTTTGGTTAAGGATTTGCCCACATCCAAAACCTAAACTTTGCATAATACAATGACTGATGCCACAACCCACAAAGGGTAAAATGTTATAAAATGGTATGTTCAAGTAAAGATATATAGAGAAAATTGTGCAATTAGCAATTTGCAGACAAATATCTTCTGTGCGGTTTCTCTATAAGCAGCAAAGCCTCACACTTGGATTCGTCTCTATAAATTTTGGTCCTACTACACTCCTGCGCATATAGCTTCTGAAACGTACAAAGAGAAATTAGATTATATGTCAAGAAATATGTATGATGTATCCAACATAATACTGAAACAAATAAAGTAAATGTGGAGTAGAAAGATACCTGAGGACCAAGCTGAGCAGCAAAGCTTTCCTTCATCTACATGTTTAACATCAAGACCCACAAACCATGAACCCGTGCTAACGTCATCGTGAGCATACGCATGAAGAATGTCTCTGTCTCACCATCATCATACAAAACGAACCACACACAAATACGTCTCAGTTTTATTCTGTGCGTCTGTGTGGGAATATATGAAAGATTGGAGAGTCGAAACTGACCTATTGATGGATACAAATCTGGCCAGTGCATGCGTTATAACGTACATCTCCCCATAAGCATGCCGGAAGTACCTGTGGGTTACATAAAACAAGAACATGTCGCATAAAAGAAAAAATGAAACTAATGGATTGGAACTAAAAGGGTTATATATATTGATTATCTTACGCTTTCTTGTCACCGAATTTCCACCATTCTGGTTCATACCATTTGTGGTTCCTGCCAGGAAAGCCAAACTTAAGTTAAAGACTGATAATATTCCTAAGATCCTTTTTTGCTCCTAGTGGTGTTGGGTTACTAAAAGCTCAAACTCACGGTTCTGAGAAAACTTCGCCTGATTTCATGCAACCGATGTAAGCCCTTGGGCTCCCCAGATGTGCTGCAAGTGTACTTCCGAGAGCATCTGCATTGGATCAATAACATTCATAGCCATTTGTAATGTCAGAAAACGCTTACATGGAAACTCTTTGATCTTAGAACTTTCACCAAAGAAGGGATTAAAAGACCTTTCAAGTGGCAAGAACAGATGCGCAAGATCATCAAACACTCTATTTCACAGCCTAAGTATAGTTCTAACTGTGAGCTTCTTAATTTATCCCTACTTAATCACCATACCAAGAGCTTTTTCGTCTATTTGGATAGTGTAAAACTTTTGAATATAAATTCAACTAAGACAATGATGATAGTAACCCAAGACGAATGAAATTCACAATCAACTACATTATTCATATTTACAATCAACCCAAGAAACACAAACAAACAACCAAAGGTTTCAGCTGTAAAAAAATATCTTTCTGCTACCAACTTACCCATATTTACGTAGATATTGTCGTTGGCCTTTGCATAAAACTGTGCATCCCACCTATCCGCAGCATAGGCAAAGAACATTTTTACCTTCTTAGAAGCTTCCTCGGGTGCCTCAACTACATTATCCTGGAAAACATTAAATGGACAAGCTCCTCAAACTAATCCAGGTGAGCTAATAAATGAATGCTCTAGGTAATAATAATCTAGAACGAGTCAGAAATCACATACAAGAATAATGAAGTCATCGGTTTGACTGTTTTCAGCGTCAATGCTCATGTCCATGCTGTCCCCTTTATTTGCGCTACATACCACAAAAATAACGTTTGAAAACAAGATCCCAGTACCGTGTTACCATCATTAGAGGCATATATAAAATCAAAGAGCGATAAACCGAATCCAAACCTTCTTCCAATCACAAATCGTGCAATCACACCCTTTTCAGTCTCAATTTTTTTTAATGATGCACCTGCCGAGTAAAAAATACATGTTAAGCTCCCAATAATAAATGTGTTCAATAAGAAGAAGAAATACGAAATGAATCATATAACCTACGCAATCTCACCAAACTACTCACTAAAATTTTCAATACAACATCTACAAATAACAAACAATATCTTACAAAACACATGGACAAGGAGAAACCCTACCCGTCCCCATCCATGCTTGCCGGACTGCGTCTCTTTTCTTCTTGTTACCCAAAGTTGTCATTATACCGATTACAACTAATGGTCTTTTCTTGGTTTCAGTTCCATCAGTATGTTCGGGATTTTTTGGAACAAAACCTTCTTGCCTGGCTGTACTTAGATCCATCTCAAGAGCTGCTAGTGTCTTCTTCTGTTCCCTAAAATGAAAACTCTACGTTCTAAAGACCATAGAGACTAAACAATTCAAAGGAAAGCAAAATCGTACAGAGCACCATATTTCACCTGCAAGCTATGATCTTCAAAGTATCATCCACTGATATGGCGGATTTCCCCTGAAAGAGCATTCAAGTACATTACGCCGAAGCAAGACAAAGATTCATGGACAGTAATCTCTGGCATGATATTGTATAAAGAATCTCATCAGAAACAGGCATAAATACTCTTATGCTGGAATGCAATCTAATGGAAATTAACCAAAGAGAAGTTCTTTAAGGGTCAATTTGGAGTAAAACATAGGGATATTCTAGTAGAAGATGACAATCACAAGCATGAAAGTGACATCTAAATGCTAACCTGTCCAGTGACCCTGTCGAGCTCCTTGATTAGATGAACCCTAGTTTGGGATTCTTGCCATAATCTAGCTCAAACAAAGAGACGAGACCGCAATTCAAAAAACGTTTGCGATCAAATAAGAATTCAGAGGAACAAAAGTATTTGTTTACCGATTGATAAACGCGGATTAAGAACTAACCGGCCTGCTACATAGAAGGAAGCGAAAGTTGCGAACATGGAGAGCAAAAGGGAAGATATCCTCGAGCTCGACAATCTGATACTCGACCCTTTCCTCGCCATTTTCATCCACCTATTCACCACCCAACTCTTCAGCGCGAGGGGGAAACAGATCCAAAATCAGATCTCTTAATCAAAAATTCACCACGACGCAACAAATGCCTTATCCTTATATAAGTTCCTCCCTCTTTTACTTCGGATCTTCGATCACAAAGCTCACTAATCAACTCTCCAGAAATCAAAGTTTCTGGATCCCGCTGATTCGTCTTCACTCAAATGTGTCGTTGGATCTGCTGTTCCGGTGACGGAAGATTCACCAGAGAAACGGCGAGGTCACTCCGCCGCCTATGATTCAGGATAATTCCGATCAAACTCCCTTGAGAAAATTGGAATCCGGAGAGATAAAAAGAGTGCCGTTGAGAAGAACGGAGAGATTTATGAGTTCGATCAGAATTAGTTTTGGAGTATATCTTAATTAACTTTCTCAGATTTCAATTCAATCACCAAACCTCTCTATTGTATAGGAGGGGGAATTGTAATCTATAAAGTTAATAATAAGTTTTTTATTACCTGCATATGCATGAACCGGCATTTTAATATTTCGAACAAATCATATTTTTTTCCCATTCTAAAAGTTAATTTTGTAGATAAAAATGTATCATTGGCCCAGTTTGATATCCAGAACGGCTTGTTCATACGGATTTTGCGGATGCAAAATTTGATTCCAAATAGAATAGAGTTGAATAATACTGTAATGATGAAAGTAAACTTTGTGAATTGGCAAAACAATCTGTGTTTTTGAATCATACCGAACCGAGCTTGAAATGGGGTGTTTCTCCTAGTTGATTTTAAAATCCAAAACCGGACGGAAGGAATCGAACCGATCCATTTATATGAATTCTCTGATCTTAATTCTGTTTGCTATTGCATAAGACCATGTGTTCTTTATTTGGTTACACATTGAAAAATCTGCTAAACCGAGCTGAGACGACGACGTTTCGAAAACCATGGGCCGTCAATGCTCTCGTCAAACTCTTACCAGAAGATGATTATTCTCGTTTTTCCCCTTTTTCCCTTCCCTTTCGAATTTGCGTTTCTTCAGAGACTCATCCTTTCCGTGTGCTTCACAACTTCATCACCATCATCTCTCTCTCTCGAATTTTATAATTAATTGCGTCATCAATCGAAAACCCTTCACAAAAGTTTCAGTTTTTTTTTTGTTTTTCTTCATTTCTTGCATTTGATTCTCGATCGGATTATTATGTTAATCAATTGCTGAGAGCTTCTTTTTTTCCTGATTCCCCCCCTCCGTTGATTTCTCCGCGAAACCGCCATGGCCGCGGCTTTAAGGTCGAGCACCTCGAGAGAAACCGCTTCTCTCACACTCTCTCACTTCAGGTACTTCATTTTCAACCGTGTCCACACCGCTCGAACCGCGACTCCTCAGTGCAATCACCGCAACAGAACCGATGACCCATCAAACAAATCCCCCGACAAAATCGCCTCGCTCAAGCCTAAGGGGACGAGCTTGATGGATAATCGAGGAGAGAGACGGAATTCGATCAAGGGTTATGCCACGGATTGTGTAAGGTCAGCTCTTGTGAGCTCGCAAGGAGACCCACCGGATCTGTGGCAGCCTCCGGGGGATGGAGTTTCCGTTAGGGTCAATGGCTCGAGCGTTAATCTCGGCCGCGGCGGTGGTGGTGGCGGCGGCGGCAGCGGTGGAAGCACTCCCGGTGCTGGTAACGCAACAGGGTCGAATTCGAAAGAGGATTGTTGGGGTGGATCCAATCTTGGGCCTAGTTTCCCGACACCAAAGGAGATATGCAAAGGTTTGAACAAGTTCGTGATTGGTCAGGAGAGAGCCAAAAAGGTGAAAATGATGATACGTTGATGTTGTTAACGTTAGTATTGTTCTGAAATGATGATACTTTGATGCTTTTACTTACTTGGTAGATAGTTTATGAGATTAGAGTGGTGTTGGCTCAATTATAATTTCCTAATCATCTAAGTTTTTTTTTCTGACGCACTCTTGTGTCATCTCGTGGATGCAGGTGCTTTCTGTGGCGGTTTACAATCACTACAAGAGGATATATTACGAATCATTACAGAAACGGTTAGTTTCGCACTCTCTTGTGTTTACCTGAATGCAGTGTTTTTGATATGTTAGTTATGATTTCGCTTATTCTCTAAGAGATATGTTAGTTATGACTTATGATACTGAAACTTGTTGGGAAGCTTAGGTCCACGGGAGAAACCGATAGCACTGCAGCGAAACCAGCAGATGATGATTTGGTAGAACTGGAGAAGAGTAACATTCTCCTGATGGGACCAACTGGGTCAGGTAATGTTCTGAATCAATCTGCAAAGCGCGAAAGTACAGATTGTGAAACTTCAGTTTCAGCTGTCTCACCTCATCTGTTTTGTTGCTTTTCTTTAAGCGCAGGGAAGACACTACTTGCGAAAACCTTGGCCCGGTTTGTGAATGTGCCTTTTGTCATTGCGGATGCAACCACTCTGACTCAGGCAATTCTCGCCTTTCTTTTTTAGTCTTTTTGTTGCATGCCCTTTCTGTCATGACCAATCTGTGACATTCGTTTTTTTTTTTATCCGAAATGAAATAATTTGTCAGGCTGGTTATGTGGGAGAGGACGTCGAGTCTATATTATACAAACTTCTCACAGTAAGATTCTAGAAACACCGAAACATTTTGATTTGTATAGAACTAAAATCAGTTTCTTTATATTATTTGTAATATGTGGATTTGATATCTCTCTCTCTCCAGGTTGCAGATTATAATGTTGCAGCTGCACAGCAGGGGATTGTTTACATTGATGAAGTTGACAAGATAACAAAGAAGGTTAGAACTAAAAACTTTTACTTTGTGCTAGTTTGGAAAACTTGAATCTTATTTTCTGTGCTCTTAGATGAATTTTTGTTCTTTGGACCTTTTGGTTGCCAGGCAGAAAGCCTTAACATCAGCAGAGATGTATCAGGAGAGGGTGTTCAACAAGCATTGCTGAAAATGCTGGAAGGAACAGTAAGTTTACAGTTTAAGTATGCCGCAAAAGTCTTTAGTATATTGTAGAATTACTAAAGAAAGTAATGTTCTATTTGCTTTAAGAGCTCTGCTAACTTAGATTTCAATACTTCTTTTTCTGGTCGGTGCAAAAGAGTTTCTAACTCTCTCTTTCTGGATATAGATCGTTAATGTACCTGAGAAGGGCGCTAGGAAGCACCCTAGAGGCGACAATATACAGGTTTGTTGTGCTCTAGATATGCGTCTGTATTTCTTTTATCGTGAGTATGGGTCGAGACTAATGTCATAAGAAGTGTCAATGATTATGTAGATCTAATAGCTTTCACAATCCAATTTAATGCTCTTTGTATGATGATTGGAGTGTCAGGGTTTAAAGTTTGAATGGACATTGGCTTCTAGTTTTACTTTCTTGATTTGATTAAGGTGCCTCCTCTGTTACATCTGTTTCTTACTCTGACTCCTTGTCGACTGTCTGCAGATAGACACCAAGGATATACTCTTCATATGTGGTGGTGCCTTTGTAGACATCGAAAAGACTATCTCGGAGAGGTATGTCTAGTGAATCTCTTCTTCTTTTATCTCGTCTCATCAAACTACCTTTGTAAGTCAACTGAATGTATTTTCTTCCAGGCGTCATGATTCTTCAATAGGGTTTGGTGCTCCCGTACGTGCTAACATGAGGGCGGGTGGTGTTACAAACGCCGCTGTAGCATCAAACCTGATGGAAACTGTAGGTTTAATCATCTCTTCGAATTGGTCTTTGAGCTCATGTTTAGGGGATTTTTTTTGGCTTGTTCTTGGTTTGTATCGAAGTTTATAATGAGATGTTTGGTGTTTGTCAGGTGGAAAGCAGTGACCTGATTGCTTATGGTTTAATACCTGAATTTGTTGGAAGATTTCCAGTTCTCGTAAGCTTGTCTGCTTTGACCGAGAACCAACTTATGCAGGTACTATGATTGACGTTTTGATGTGATTCTCTTCATGTTCATAGAGTAGGCGATAATATCATTGGATCGCAGGTGCTGACGGAGCCCAAGAACGCGCTTGGGAAGCAATACAAGAAGATGTACCAGATGAATAGTGTAACTACTTCTCTCCTCTTTCTCTCTCTCTCTCTGCTCCAAATCTTGAGACAAATCTCCATCTCCTCATTCTTCAGGTAAAGCTGCATTTCACGGAAACCGCGCTGCGGGTAATAGCTAGAAAAGCAATAACGAAAAACACGGGTGCTCGTGGGTTAAGAGCTCTTTTAGAAAGCATCCTCATGGATTCTATGTACGAGGTAAGTTTAGTTTACCTCTTTGTCACTTACAACAAACCCCTCTGCGTTCAAGCTCTTTTACATCGCCCCCAAAACGTTTTATTTTCTTTCTCTTTTCAGATTCCGGACGAGGGTACAGGCAGCGATATGATAGAGGCGGTTGTGGTGGACGAAGAAGCAGTTGAAGGAGAAGGGCGTAGAGGCTCTGGAGCTAAGATTCTCCGTGGGAAAGGAGCACTGGATCGATATCTCTCTGAAACCAAATCCGAGGATTCTCCTCAGGTAATTGCATAACACAGTAACTATAAAGAGATGCAATCTCGGTTTAACCGGATTATCTGAAATTGCTGTGGTAAATTGTTGCAGACGACCAAGGAAGGATCAGAAGGAGAAATCGAGGTGGAAGCAGAGATTCCGTCCGTTGTAGCCAGTATGTAATGTATCATCATCATCACCATCATCATCCCGAACATCTGGTGATTGTATCTCTCTGTATGCGTAACTTTATCTTTCTTTGTACATAAATGAAGGAAAGAAACATAGTTTTAAAAGAACACAAGGATGCACAATTTGCACATTGATAAATGATGATGTAACTTTTTTATGCAAAGGTCCTCTGTGAAATCTGAAATCTGAAATCTGAAATCTCCTTTGATTAGTTACTTTTATTACTTTGAGTGGAGAGAAAACTTCAAATCTTGGATCTTTTATTCCATTCAAGAAGATGGTCCTGTCATATGATATAAGTACACTTGAAAATGGCTTATGGACTATATATATATATTACATAAATCTTTAATTTGTATAAACTCTTTCGTATATAGTTTTACATACAAGGCTGAAGACAGAGACAGCCTACTGTGACAACCCGGAGAAGAAGGCCACGCCGGTAGATGGCAGCCACGCCGAACCAGCAATGAACTGAGCCACCGTAAACTTGCTCGCCTCGACCGTCGAGGTAATAACGTGGTAACCCGGCCACTTGACCCGCTGACCCGTACCCGAACCCGGCCCTCGGTTCATATACTCACCGTAGTACAACGAGTCCAACGCAAACGGACCGTTCCACTCCAACCACCCTCGAGGGTCGATATGGTCGCCCATATCCGACATCATGTAGACAACTCTAGAGTATAGCTTCCACGGACGGCCGAGATACGTCGGGTAGCTGCCTTTCGAGGCCTCGAGATCCGCCGTGGCTAGTAGCTTACAGGCGTGGATCGAGATCCCCGTGTTCTGGTTCGGGTCTTTCCGGTTCTGAGCCGTGATTGTGATTTTCTGCTGTGGCATCGGTTTACGCGCGTAGATGTTACAGCTCTGCAGGATCACAGCCGCGTTCCCGAATATGAAATCGACCGTTCCGTAAATATCGCATTCGCGGAAAAACTGTCGGTTTGAATGTACGTAGAGCGCGTCTTGGTAACCGATGATGTTGCAACGGTAAACCACCGCGTGGTCTCCGCCGACACGGAGCGCCACCGCCTGGTGCTTCGCCGGTCCGGCGTAGTTCTCAAACGTCATGTCTCTCACTATAAATCCAGCTCCCGTCGCGGCTACATCAATTAATTAAATCAATAATCATTAACCAAAAAAAGAAGTAATAATTCAAAACCTAATGTGCTCTTTATATTCTGTTACCGAAAGTGGCGGTGTGAAAAGTAGTTAGATCATCGGCGATGCTTTTTCCACCGGCTATGACCGTTTTGCCCTTGCCGTCTCCGATGAACATTATGTTTGTTTTTTTCCTCCCAACTTTCAGATTATCTTCTTCGTACCTTCCTGATTTGACGTAGATGACGAATCGACGGCTGCTATGCTCCGGCGCTTTCTTGATCGCCTCCGTGATTGTTTTGAACGTGCCGTTGCCGTCTTTAGACACCGTTATATCCGCCTGAATCGCCGTCGCCGGAGTACCGAGAAGCTCTCTGTCTCCTCTCTTCAGCCAATTCGGAAACTCCTCTGTTTCTTCCTTCCCAAGCAACTTCCGGTTGTTCACCACCGGAACTCCATTCAAATCGTTGACGTTGCCGGAGAATATCGCCAAGCAATTGCTCACCATCTCCGACAAATCCTTCACCGCTCCGATCACTTGATCCTTCACTCCTCCTCCGCCTTCGACTTCTTCGAACCCGTCCGTACAAGTGTCGTGGTTGGTCATCGCAGAGCTGAGCCACGTCATCACGTCGGAATGAGACTCGTCGCTACCGGAGGAAGCGACGACGACGGAGGACAGGGCGCGTGAGAGCGCGTCGACCGAGTCATCGAGCAGCTCGAGGCAGGAATCGTAAGCCGACCGTACACGTGGCGGCATCTGAGTGTAAGAGATCGTCGACGACGAATAAAGCGCTTTGCTGAAACTCTGGAGCGTTGCGTTGAAGGAGATGTGGACGAGCTCTTGCTCGTCGGCGGTTAAGGATCCCGGAAAATCGAGAAGCGTGTCGATGCAGAGGCTCGGGTATTGGGCTTTGCTACAGGTTCGGGATATTTCCCGGGTTGGTTTACGGTTTAGTTTCGGCTCGTGTTGATCCGAACCTACGGCTCGGATGCCGGCAAAGATACCGAAGCAGACCACTGCAACAACCAGTATTGCTACAGTGAAGAGAATCAGCTTCGTCTTAGTTTTCCTCTGTTGCGGGAGTGACGTGGCAGGGTCTTTCTGGCTCGGGTGTGTCACCGAACCTGATGGTCCGAGCCTATCGTAACCCATTGTGCTATTTTTTTTTGTTTTTGTGTTTTTTTGGGGTTTAAGAGTTTGTTAAGGGGGACAAAGATGATGTGGAAGGCTCTATAAATATTATTATAGATGGAGCTATTATAGCATAAAACGACATGATTTATATTATAAACCATATATGTATATATATATATATAAATATATAATATGTGTGTGTCTATATTGAAATGTTATGCCTGATAGCTGTAATATTTTAGTGATTTTAATTGAATGTAGTATTCAAAAGGAGCACTAACAAACAAAATTTGGCGATGGCTCTAACTATAAGTATAAATAGTCATGTGCATTAATCATAGTTGTGTATTAATCATAATTGTGTATTCGTGTACATGTACGACTGTTATCTGAGTGTAATGCTGCTCTCTATAAATTATTTGGTAGCATCTCTAACGACCGCATCTTTAAATTTTTTTTTTTTTTTTTTTATTTCATAAGAAATTTTGTATAACAAATATTGTAAACTAATATTAATACCTTATAATAGAATCGTAAAAGTCGCAATTTTGTACTTTTGAAATGTTTACTTTATAGTTTATATCAAGACAGTGGTAAAGTTTACAAGGATCTTACATTACCACCGGTGGTTTTCTCATTAGTGGATCATTTTTTTTTGTTACTTTCAACAAGCTTCATGCTCTCTTACGGTGTCGGTGCTTTTCTTTATCACGTTTTGTGTAACTCTATAAATCGTCAGAGATTATAAAAATTGACTACAACGATTAGGAAACAGATAATATTATTCATTATTCAAAATCTACAGAGATTAAGTGGATTGATCCGGTTCATGTTTATTATATAGATTTATTCTATTTTGTTTAAGATGTGAGATTTCTAACACGTTTTATCAAAATGTTGATTTTTCTTACCACTTCTTCCAACTGAATCCCATTGTATGTTCGAATTTGGTTTAGATTAATTCGATCTGATTTGATGTTGGTATATATATATGTTTGAATTCTGATACTATATATCAAGATTTATGTATTTATTATTTATAATTTAAAAGCTGATCAAAAGTTAAGTGGATTGAACAATTAATACTTTTGTTTTCATGTATATGATTGTATTAATGTATTGAACATGATCAGAACATGCCTTGGTCATATCTTTATATACATATAGAAGATACACGCGCGTATTCTTTCGATTTTTTTTTTGTTTCTTTTCTTTTTTTCTCGTCGTTTTATACATAAATTTCGATTTTATTGATTAATAAATTTAACATTTGAAAAAATAATATATAATAACAAAAACACAAAAAAGACAATTTACTAGTATAAGTTTAAAACATTCAGTTAAATACGGTTCGACCGTCGGTTTGATAGAGGCATAAAAACATTGATGGGGAAGGTCACGCGCTTATACGGTCGGAAAGTGAAATTTTGATGGGACAAATCTACATCGTCCCACCAACTAGAGAGTCCCATTGAATTAAAACGTAAATAGTTGTTGAAATAGACTCCTACGTACCAATAATACACACACCAAAATCATAAAAAAAAAAAACCCCTACAAACCTAGTCACGTCCTTTAATTTTTACGTGCTTTGTATCCAAAAGTGAAGAAAAGGTTATGAATTATATCCCCTTTTTGGCCATGGTTCAATCATTTCTAAGAATCTCGGTTTAATAGTCCGATGAAAGTTATATTATCGCTTAGTACATCGGAAACCTTGTAACTTTTTTTTGTTTTAGTAGACTGCTCCGAAATGGTTTCTATCATATTGAATCTCATGTATTCCATTTGTTATATACATTTATGCCTTTGTTCTACTCAATTTTTCATGCATGATATATATCTGTATATATACTGTGATGTGAATAATAAAAACGATCTAAAATAATTCAAGGATCGTTAGAAAATTGAAAATTGGAAATGAACCTACCTTGATTCAAGGATCCCTAGAAAATTTTTCTTCAACCTTTTTCTCACTTTCATGTATGGATATAGATAATCGATTCTTACGTAATTTAGTTTCCATGGTTTATATATTGATTATTTTTTTAATGATCTATTTGATGTTTCCCTCATTTAAGTCAACGTTTTTGCAAAAAAAAAAAAGTCTTTAAGTCTTCGCGTGAAATAGATGTTGATATATGACAGAATTCTGTATGCGATATGTAGCTATTAGCCTAATGATAACAAAATTAAATGTTGGGTACCAAGTCAATGTCAATAAGGGAGTGAGCTGTCCTCTACCATAAGTCTTCTGTCCCTTTATCATCTCCTTTTGCTTTTCTTATCTTAGCCTTTTCTGTTTTGTCTGTTTCACGCGACGTTCTATTACATGAGACCACTCACGTTTTGATTCTGAATGAATCTTGTTGTCGTAAGTACTTTGAATAAAAAGGTCTTATGTGGTTCATGGAGTGTATGCATTAGTTTAATTATCACACACTACATCGTCTAATTTACAATGGTATCTACTTATTGTATAAACCTTTGAAATCTGTATGTACATATTTCCATGTTTACTAGTGATATAAAAACCAATCATGGTGATCAAGTGGTTGATAATCCAATCTATGGGTCGAGGGCATCGTTTGAGTTGTTTTACGTACAACGATTTCAATTTTGGTTATAGACAATATTTTCAATTACGGTTTTTTATTCACTTATGATCCCTCAGTTTTGTATATGGAGACTTAAAAAAACAACTATACAATATAATAATTATGTGAGAAAATGTAGAATTGTTAAATTATCTAGAGATGGCTGATGCATTAATTATCTAGAGATTACGTTTTTTTTAAAAAAAGAAGAGATAGGTGATCTCTCGTTTTACTTTTAAGAGAAGTCTTAAGCAATGATGACTTTATTTTTAAACTTTGACAAAAAAATTCTTCAAGAAGAAATCCCAAATCATCACACCGTTGATAACATGCATGTTGATGAAAGTTTTTTTTTACGTTAGAGGATTTAGAAACAAAAGGCATTGCTAAAAATAGCTTAACATTTTTTCTTTAACCGTAGAAAAAATGGCAAGGACTTTTTGCTAAATAATTAACAAAAAGTAATCGATATTTCTTTCTTCACAAATTGCGTTAGTTTTTGTGGAGCGACCAGGTGATGTCACCAATTTTTATATGCATTTTAAAAATTAGTTTACATTTTGGAGTGATGTTAAAAAAAAAGGAGTTTGCATGTTGGAGTAAATATAGGTTTCAAGCAGACTTCGGTTATACAGTTGATGAGTTTGACACCTAGCGTTAAAGAAGATCGATTCTTGTAATGCGATAAACAAATCTTATTGAATAAGTTAGATTCAACCCGTTGATGGATGATTTATTCATGCTAGTACCAATTAGACAGCATAAATCAAAGTCAAAAGATGTATTGATTAGAGGTAACTAACTAGTACGAAAGAACGTTATAAATGGAATTATTATCAGTTTGATTTTAATCTAGACATCATAGTGCCTGCTTTATCTATCTTCATCTCTAATTAATTAATCGATACCGACAACCTTTTATGATGGATCATAACATACTCGGAAAATTGCAATTCTATTGGTGGCTTTGAGTTTTGGATCAAGATTAGGTTCGAGCTATGGGCTTTAGGCCTTTAGCTAGAGGCTTTGGCTAGAGGCTATGGAACACACTTCACTTGGACATGTTTTGTTGCTCGAAAGTTATGTTTTCGTCCGTTTCTTCAACGTTTTTAATTTCCACGTAGCATAGAGTATTAATTGCTAAGTATAAGGTAAGTATACCAAAAAAGTTCAAACCTTAAATATTATAAATGGTGGTATTATCGTATCGTATCAGAAAAGAAAAACATAATGTATTCAGACAAGCTGGGCACAAAAACTATTAAATTTAGATCTTTAAGAAAAAAACATCAAGTTATGGCCCCATACTTCTTGTCAGGTGGAACATCTTAAAAATTTATTTAGTTATGGGGGGAAAATAGAAGCTGAAGATACGTTGAATCAAAGAGGAGAGGGCTCCTGTATCCGAAGCAAGCTGATCTATTATATTCATCAAGATCTAGCTAAAAGCATGTGATCCTTTATGACGATCTTAAATTCCTTACCTGTAATGAAAGAAACACTAAAAAATCAACCTTTTGTAAAGCATCGTCATTTTTCTTATATAAATATATTACATTCAACTTTTAACGAAAACAAGAACTGAGGGACAATGCTGAAGAAGGAGGAAGAGGAGGAGCCGCTCAGCCCGATGGCGCGTATGTTCCAGTCGCCGGGCATGGACAACTGCATCGTTATTACTATCGGGTTCAAAGCAAAGATTAATGTTGAGGTCATTTTAGATGACTTGAAGCATAACGTTTCTAAGCATCCCCGTTTCTCTAGCAAATTGGTAATTTAGTAATGTTATTTATATCTATTACTATAAGAAAATACTCAATTTTTTTAACGAAAAAAACTGTTAGAAATCCATCAAAAGTGGATATTTATGTTGGTTTTTCGACGAATTTAATCCGTCGATCCTCGCAAATTAAAAATTTTCGGAAAATCATTGGAATTTTTTAATGATTTTTTTGACAGAAATAAAAAGTAAATAAAAATTTTAAATAAATTTTAAAATAATAAGAATAAAATTCAGTTGGAATTTGTTTTAAGAAATTAAAAAATAATAATAATTAAAATAAAAAACTGTGTCGAAATTTTGTTTTACAAAAATATTAATAAAAATTTTTTTTCTAATTTTTTTAAAAAGAATCCATAAAAAAACAAAACTGAAAATTTATAAAATCTAGAAACTTTTAGAAAGTGAAAAATTTATAAAATAGTGACCTTATTTTCTTGTCCTATATGACCGATTGTTACGAAACAAATTTCAGTTTCCTTTATGGTGAAGACAATAGTTCAATGTGTATATGGGCAAAATCAAACAAAATGTTTAAAACAATCAAGCTCATAATCATATATTTCACCAACACGAAAACAAACAATATAAATTCCCAATTTCAGTAATTAGGCAAAATGAGTACAATAGCTAACCGACGGCTTATATAAAGCCTTAAATCAAAGAAAAGATGAAAAAATATTGGTTTCTAATTAGAGCATCTTTATCGGTTAGAGATTTTTTTAGTCTCTCTTATCAAATATTATATTAGTTTTTGTAAAGTAATTTAGTTTTTGAATTAATTTTTGAAAAAAAAATTGAACCACTCATAAAACGACAAATCTTTAGAGAGTCTCTCATTTGAGATACCCATCTTATTTTCTCTCTTCTTTTTCTATTAATTTACTTCGGTTTTATGTTGAGAGACTATCTAAAAGATTCCTTGCTCTTAACAAGCTCACTATGCGTGTGTGTTTAAATGTAAATAGTAAATGATAAATTTGTTTGTTCTGTTTCTTTAAAAAGAAAACTTGGTTGTTCTCTTCTTTTACGTTTCTTCTGTTTATGAAATTTTATAGACGAAACCTTATTCTATTCATGGTATATACTTTTTAATATCGGTCTACATTGTGTTAACATCACAGTCAGATAATGGAGCAATATGGATCAAGACCGAGGTCAATGTAGAAGACCATGTATTTGCACCAAACATAGACGTAGAAGAGATCGGCGAATATGGTGAAAGCTTCGTCGATGACTATGTCTCACGTCTCACAGTGATTCCTCTTGATAGATCAAGACCCTTGTGGGATATTCACATCCTCAACATCAAAACATCTGATGCAGAAGCGGTCACTGTCATAAGATCTCACCATGCACTAGGAGATGGAGTGTCTCTGATGTCTCTCTTGTTGGCATCTACTCGAAAAACATCAAACCTCGAGGAATTTCCTACAATGATTACTTCTTCGAAACGGCGTAAAATGGTGTTTCACGGCCTTACTAACAAAGGCTGGTTTGTTAGGTCGATACTCACCATTTTTTATGCAGCAAAAATGATTTGGAATACCATTGCAGATTTTTTTCTGCTTTTGGCGACAATCCTGTTCTTGAAAGATACAGAAACACCTCTAAAAGGCGGCATGAGTGTCCAAAAGAGATTTTATCACCGAATTGTCTCTTTGGATGACCTTAAACTTATAAAAACCGCTATGAACATGGTATGCTACTATTTTTATTTTATTTTAATAACAGTTACTTTGCTCATCTTTCCTATTTTCTTAAGGGATATTTGCTTCCTCTTGTGCGTTGTGCTAGACTATCAACGATGTTCTACTAGGAGTTACACAAGCTGCTCTCTCCGGCTATCTTAATAGACTTTATGGTAAACAATTGAGTTCAATTAATAAATGTTAATCAAAATCTAATTTAGCTAACCAAACTATAGTACATAATATATATATATATATATATATTATATGCAACTCTTAACCATGTTTAATGTGAAGTCTCACATGTATATCTTGTTTATTGACAAACAAGACAAGAAGAATGCAGAGGATGGAACATCTAAATCAAACCCAAACAATCTTCCGAGTAAACTACGATTTCGGGCAGGCGTTGCAGTAAATCTAAGGCATAACATCGGATTTAAGGTTAGAGATTTACACCTCAAATTTAAGTATAACTCATAATAATAAAAGAAAATTGGTTTCAAGAACAATACATTTGGCTTTTGTATGAAGACTTTGGCAGATATGATGGCCAAGGATTCAAAATGCAGATGGGGAAACTGCATCAGCTTTATTATTTTTCCGATGTCCATCGGTTTAGAAACTGATCCATTAGTTTATTTATCAAAAGCCAAAACCACAATGGATCGAAAGAAGCACTCTTTTCACAGTGCTCTAGTGTATCTAACTACCGGGTTCGTCTTCAAAACGCTTGGAGCTAAGGTATATAATGATAAAGTAAACTCAAAGTTGCTTAGACCACCTCCAACGGCAAAAATCCTTCTCACAGACTCTTTCATATATAATATTAATATAACTTATTTATTTAATTAAAATTAAAATTATATAAAAAAGAACTAGTTATTAATTGACATCTGTAAGAAATCCGGAAGAGACGGTATCTGAAGTCTCTGCTTTTAGAACCGTTCTAGTTTCTCTTTCTTCCTTTTCTATTTTTTTCAATTTTTTATTGTTTAGAAACTCACTTAATATACCCCCGTTGGAGTTGCTCTTAATTTTTGTTTTTTTTAAGGAAATTAAATATGACACGTTTTTCATAATAGGTAGGAGCAGCATTGTTCAATCGACCTGTGTTGCACACAACAACGTCCATTTCAAACATCGTTGGTCCCATGGAAGAAATCAGTTTCCATGGCAATCCAATCGCTTACATCGCTCCAAGCTCCTACGGACACTCACAAGTATATATATATATCTTAATTATTGCATATATGTTGAGTTTCTTTTGATTTTTTTTCTCTCATATATATATATGTTTTTTGTATTTACTAGCCATTGGTGATGCACTTCCTAAGTTACGCGAAGAAGATGGTTATTTCGATAGGGATTGATCCTATGGTCATACCTGATCCTCACAAGCTATTAGATGAAATGGAGGAGACATTGAAAGCTATGAAAGTTTCTCTATGTGAAATAGGGTTACTCTAGGACGGGAGTCATTTAGTACCTATTATTATAAACTATAATCTGTAGTAGCCAGTAATACGAGTGGATATGTATCTGTTCAGATTGCACCAAAAAAATGTTATCTGTTTGGTCTTAGTACTCTTGTAACTTATGCTTGGACTTGGAGTAAGAAAAATTAAAAACTTATTGAATTGTCAAGTATTGTAACAACTATTGTGATCTCATATGATAATTTCTAGATTTCCTTAGTTGAAGACTATTGGAGTAGAGATGATAAAGAAATTTTTAGTTTTGAATTGTGACAGAAAAACGGCTGTTAATTAGACGACCCTTTTTTTATAGTGATTTACACTATGCGGCATTTTCAAAAAACTTATATAAAATACACTTTCTAAACTTGGGGCATTTTGGTAAATGTTCATTTTTAAATCTCATTTTGCCCTCTAACTAGATGTAAAGTGGTCATGGAAGAAAGAAAATTTATTTCTGAAATGATATGAGCCGTTGGTATAATAATCTACTATTGTGGATGCATTTCAACAGATTAATGTGAGGTGTGAAAGCTTTTTCCAATTATAGGGTCACCTCTTCTCTCTTTTCTCTCTTGATCATTCTGAGCCTCCATTAACTCTCTCCATCAAACTTTTTCAAATCTTCTTTTTCTTCTCCGCCTCTCGTTGAAATTTTTTCCTTTTGTATATTACTGTACCAAATTGAGTTATGTAGAAAGTGCTACTAGAGCATCCACAATGGTTGAGATAACCATTTGCGTATCTCACAAAAATATTAATTATTTTAATATAATTTTATTAAATAATTAATTTTTAAACTAAAAAATAATTTGGGCCAATTATCAAGTGACATATTTTAATGGGTATCTCATATTTTTTTTTTGGATTCTCAAAGAGATATCCTTCTCATTCTCTCTCCTTTCTTTTTAAGTTTTTATTAATATTTTAAATGGAAAATTCCATTAAAATATTCCCAATGGAGATGCTCTTAGGATCTGAGTGGTCACGAACTAAAACATGGTAGAAAAAGTTAGGACATGCTAAAAAAGTTAAATATTAGACGACTTTTTTTTGAACTCACAACTCATGCCATGTAATTTGGAAAGTGTGGAAATCGGGGGTTAAGGGTTTATGGTTTATGGTTTAGAAGTAGATTATGCCACCTTTCTTGAACCAACCATGCAACTCGTGCCAAGTCATCTAGAGAATGTAGAATTAGGGGATGAGTATTCTAACATAGACGGTTAGACAGCTAGGCTGCAACTGGATGTACAATTTATGGAATAAAATTATGTGCAATTGAGGATTACATGAAATTCCACAAATTGTTACCAGTTACAAGGAAAAAAAAATGAAAAATCATTACACTTATTCCATAGAGAAAAAAAAAATTCTTTTGAAAAATTATTCCACTTTAAAAATGGTAAAGAATAGATAGAATCTAATTTTTTATTCCATTCTATTTTTTTTAATTTCATATAAATTTATTCTATTTATTCCTTACATTCTAATTTATGATTACCAGTTAAAGCCTTAGACAATCAGGCAGCCAGATAGCCTTACAACCTGACAAGTCGATAATTAAACTAGTCGGGCATGTAAGCATACTGCCGATCCATTCTTATGACGTGGATTGGACAAGATAAGCTCTATTATCAAAATAAGCGGAAACACATTTATGGAATTTAAAACTCCCTCCATTTAAACATATGAACTAATTTGAACCCTTGTACTAAGATCAAAACAACCTCATAGCATGTTATCTTAAACATGTGATAGGAGAAAAACCATGCTCATGTGGAAGATAAAAGCATTGGACGCTCTCACAACCGGGCTACGCTAAACCCATCAGAACAAGTACTAACTGTGCATCAAACTAGCGTCTCAGGATAGTACTGTTGACTAGTTAGCAGATGCGACAAAGAAAATAGGTAAAAAACACTCAAGTATCTCGTACAAGATCAAACGAGGAAGATCCAAACGGACCATACCCAACCCAACACACGGACGCGTGACCCTTCCCTATATCGTAGCCCGGACATGTATTTTCTATAAATACTCAATTCTATCCACGGAGAAAGGGATATACTTAAATTTTGATTCTCGACTCCTTAACCAATCTTGAAGTTTAGTCTCTCCTCTCTTTTTCTCTTAAACACCGCAATTTTTAACATCCGATACCTAGTCTCAGACACCTTTCTAGTTCATATATTAATATATTGATAACGAATTATGATACATGAGTAACCAACGACAACCTTTTATGATGGATTATTCATACTCGAAAAATTGCAATTCTTTTGGTGGCTTCGAGTTTTGGATCAAGATTAGCTTCGAGTTATGGGCTTTGGCTAGAGGCTGCGAAACACTTCATGTGGACATGTTTTGTTGCTCGAAAGTTATGTTTTCGACCGTGTCTTCTACGTTTTTCCACGTAGCATGTAGTCGTGGTCAACGGAGAGAGGCAATGGTTTCGTAGAAAAATCTTGGTGTCCTTGCATTTTACAGTTTCAACTTTCATGAAAATGAGTTTTCTAGCAATAAATTATTAATTGCCAAGTCTAAGGTTAGTATGCAAAATAGTTCAAACCTTAAATATTATAAAAAGAAAAATATAAAGTTAAAGAACTATAAATTGAATTACATTTTCTTGTTTTTTTTTTTGGACAGCGAATTACGTTTTCTTCGTTAAAAAAAAACATGAAGTTATGCTAACACTTGTCAGATTTTACTAATCATCAAACAAGATCAGATGGAACATCTTAAAAATTTATAGTTTTGGGAAAAAACAGAAGATAAGTTGAAGGGCTCCTGTCCGAAGCAAGCTGAGCTATAAAGCATGTGATCCTTTATGACACTCTTAAATTCTTTACCTGTCATGAAAGAAAGAAAAAAAAATCAACCTTTTGTAAAGCCTCGTCATTTTGTATATATATTAACATTCAACTTTTAACAAAAACAAGAGGAAAGGGACAATGCCGAAGGAGGAGGAAGAGGAGGAGCCGCTCAGCCCGATGGCGCGTATGTTCCAATCGCCGGGGATGGACAACTGCATCGTCATTACTATCGGTTTCAAAGCAAAGATCAATGTTGATGTCATTCTAGATGACTTGAAGCATAACGTTTCTAAGCATCCCCGTTTCTCTAGCAAATTGGTAATTTATTAACTACCCATATACGATATATATATATATATATTAGTATTTTCACTTATATCTAGGACCGATTATACATTTTACGTTCCAATTCTGTTTATGAAAACTTACTCTATACTTGGCATTTGATATAGTGTTTGGTCTACATTGTGTTAACATCACAGTCAGATAATGGTGCAAGATGGATAAAGACAGAGGTCAATGTAGAAGACCATGTATTTGCACCAAACATAGACCTAGAAGAGATCGGCGAAAATGGAGAAAGCTTCGTCGATGACTACGTCTCACGTCTCACGGTGATTCCTCTTGATAGATCAAGACCCTTGTGGGATATTCACATCCTCAACGTCAAAACGTCTGATGCAGAAGCGGTCACTGTCATAAGATCTCACCATGCACTAGGAGATGGAGCGTCTCTGATGTCTCTCTTATTGGCGTCTACTCGAAAAACATCAAACCTCGAAGAATTTCCTACAATTATTACTTCTTCAAAACGGCGTAAAATGGTGTTTCACGGCCTTACTAACAAAGGCTGGTTCTTTAGGACGATACTCACCATTTTTTATGCAGCAAAAATGATTTGGAATACCATTGCAGATGTTTTTCTGCTTTTGGTGACAATCTTGTTCTTAAAGGATACAGAAACACCTCTAAAAGGCAGTTTGAGTATCCAAAAGAGATTTTATCACCGAATTGTCTCTTTGGATGACCTTAAACTTATAAAAACCGCTATGAACATGGTATGCTACTATTTTTTTTATTTTTTTTTATAATAGTTACTGTATTCATCTTTCCCATTTTCTTAAGGGATATTTGCTTCCTCTTGTGCGTTTTGCTAGACTATCAACGATGTTCTACTAGGAGTTACACAAGCTGCTCTTTCCGGCTATCTTAACAGACTATATGGTAAAAAATTGAGTTCAATTAATAAATATTAATCCAAAGATCTATTTTAGCTACCCAAACTATAGTACAATACTATATATTATTATATGCAACTCGTATCTATGTAACTATGTTCAATGTGAAGTCTCACGTGTATATCTTGTTTCTTGACAAACAAGACAAGAAGAATGCAGAGGATGGAACATCTAAATCAAAGCCGAACAATCTTCCCAGTAAAATACGATTTCGGGCAGGTGTTGCAGTAAATCTAAGGCATAGCATGGGGTTTAATGTAAGATACTTACAACTCAAAATTAATTATAACTCATAATAATAAAACAAAAGGGGTTTCACGAACAATATATGGCTTTTGTATGAAGGCTTTGGCAGATATGATGGCCAAGGACTCAAAATGCAGATGGGGAAACTGCATCAGCTTTATTATTTTTCCGATGTCCATCGGTTTAGAAACTGATCCATTGGTTTATTTATCAAAAGCCAAATCCACAATGGATCGAAAGAAGCACTCTTTTTACAGTGATCTAGTGTATCTAGGTAACGGATTCGTCTTCAAAATGCTCGGAGCTAAGGTATATAATGATTAATTCTGTTCTTTTATCGTAAGTAAATTAAATATATGACACTTTTTTCATAATAGGTAGGAGCAACATTTTTCAAACGGCATGTGTTGCACACAACAACGTGCATTTCAAACATCGTTGGTCCCATGGAAGAAATCAGTTTCCATGGAAATCCAATCGCCTACATCGCTCCAAGCGCCTACGGACACTCACAAGTATATATATATATATATTTCTTATAGCACATATATGTTCGATCAGTTTGTTTTGAAATTTTTTTTCTAATATATATGTTTTTGTGTTTACTAGCCATTGATGATACACTTCCTAAGTTACGCGAAGAAGATGGTTATTTCGATAGGGGTTGATCCTACGGTCATACCGGATCCTCACAAGCTATTTGATGAAATGGAGGAGTCATTGAAAGCTGTGAAAACTTCTCTCTGTGAAATAGGGTTACTCTTGGACGTGACTCATTAATCAGTATTCAGTACCTATTATTATAAACTATAATCTGCAGTAACCAGTAATACGAGTGGTTATGTATCTATTCAGATTACACCAAAAAATGTATCCGTTTGGTCTAATAGCACCCAAAAAAAAATGTTTTATGTTTGGAATAAGAATTAAAAAACTTATTGAAACGTCAAGTTTTGTAATATAAGTACTATAGACTGATCTCATATCATAATTTCTTGACAGTTCTAGATTTTTTAAGTTGATGAACACGATTGGAGTAGATGATAAAGAAAAATTTAATGTTGAATTGTGACAATACGGAAAACAGCTGTGGAAAAGGATGTATAACTTTTATGTTTTATCAGATCTATCTGCTATATATATTTACTTTATATTTCTTAAAATCGTCGTTTTAGAATTATTTTATTTTACGTTTTCTATATGATTTTTCAAACGTATTTTCTAGTTTACTCTTAATTAAAAGTTAAAAACCTTTAAATTTAAATCACTATCTTTTAATTAATATTAACATATTACATAAACATATATTTTATACGTTTTAAAATATTTTTAATTAGTATGCATGAAAAGTATTCAAACAGCACTCTTTATAAAATGGAAAAAGTAACTAAATTTGTTGTCCTCGCCATTGTAGACCTAAAGTTAAAAATGTTGAATGACAGAACCGGTTTGTATCTAAGGCGGGAAAAATTCAAGAAATTTTTTTGTCCTCGCCATTGTAGACCCGATATTTTTTTATAAAAAGAAAATTCACGAAAAAAAAATCAAAATTAGCTTAAAGGTTTGTATGATTGGAAGACTTTGATGATTGACAATTTCTTCTAGGATTACAAACAATTTGTATAAATATTTTATCAAGCCATTATAACTAACATAAAATTATGTGTGTGTGTGTGTGTGTGCGTGTGTTTTTTTTTTTTCTTTTCAATTGTACATACATAGAATACATATCAATGACTAAATTGGAAGAGCATTCCTAGGCAGCGGCTTATTTACAACGTAGGGAGTGGCTTAATAGTTTTTGATAACCTTCCCTTCGTTAGTTCATTTGCCAATAGATGCTCTAGATGACTTTTAAGCGGATGAGTTTTTATTTTAAGACTTCAATTATTCTTTCGATTTTGGATACATATTAGATGAGTTCTGGTCCGTAAAATAGAAGAACCTACCAAGATATAGCACATCAATAATAATAAATGTCATAAAATCGTGTGGGTGCATGTGGGTGTTGGTGTTGCGTGTGTGGGGGGTGGGAGTGGGAAGAGAAGGGGAGGTTGGACATTTATCAACCACATATATATTCATCACAGATAATGACATAAATTCATAATTACGAACCATTGGTAGAGAAGAATGTTATGACTTACAATCATATGGTTAAACATAACTTAAACAAAATATATATTATGATGACATGATGTATTTCCCCACTCTTTAATCACCTTCAACTTAGTAAACTCTGAAACGTCAATTGATTGTCCTGCAAAATGTACTAAAAAGAACAGTTTAATGTGGTTTGTTTATCAACAAAAGGAGTCTAAATGTTTCTTTCCAAGAAAATAGATCACACAACTAAAAGAGGAAAGAGTAGCTAGCTGTCGTTGTTACATAATGCTCTTGGTACGCCACTACAAACAAAACAAAAAAAGAAGCTTTTAATGTCGTCCGTTGTAGTAGTTAACGTTAGTATTTAACCGAAGCCAGAATAATAGAGTCGGTTTCTAATTCTAAAGGGATTTAACATCGTTGGACGCAAACATTTTTTTGCTTCGGTTAAACAAGTGACGTCAAGTTTAACGTCAGAATTATAACATCAGTTTCTTTCGTAATTAGCATCGTTTCCAGTTAAATAACTCAAGTTTTGAGTCAATTATACAAACGATGGAAGTATGCAATATTCATGTATCTGTAATTCAGAAAACACATTTTCATTGTTTTTATTGCACATATTCAAGAGCACCAAGCAGAAAACAATATATTTAATCCCACAGTAATTAAACATAAATATGATCAACATGCTTACCCTGTATTTTATATGAAGTTATTTCATCAAATTAAAGACTTAATTAGATTTACAGTGTGTGTAGGTCAAAGCTGCATGATCTAACCTCATTTCAGATAGATAACGAATTCCATCTGAACGTTTTAGTTCATCGTCAGAGCAAGGAAAATGATTGACTGAGTAGTAAAATGGAGATCAAAGATCGAATGACACACCACAATTTATTCAAATTAAAAAAGATCATATCAAAGCAGATCGAATTCTAGTAAAAACAAATTACCTTCGAATCAAGGTATGATTTCTCAAATTGGAGATTCCTTGCCGAATTGAAGACTCTACCCAACAGCCCTACTATACCAAACAATTTCTACGAATCCATCATAACGTCAAATTAATCAACTCTAAAATCCTTAATAAAATCAAGTTATTCAACTTCTTTTTTTGGTGAATTAAACCCTTAACTATAATATGTTAATACCAGTCCATCTGCAATAATAGGGGTGGACAAAAAAAACTGTAACCGAAAAAACCAAACCATACCAAATCGAAAAAGTGATATAGTTTGGTTAAGGTTAAACCTAAAAAACCATTTGGTTATTATTGTTTAAAAGTTTTGGTTTAGGTTTGGTTTGATTAAAAACCGTCAAACCGAATGGTTTTTTTTTTATTTCAGAACTAAATTTTAAATAATTTATATTTTCTTATTTTCTTAGTTTAGTTCATGTCCATATTTTATTATTAGGCTTAATTATCTTTATAATTTACTAAATCTTAATTCATAAATTTAAATATAATATTTACAAATTAATACAAACTATGAATAAAAATATTTGCTTTTTAGTTTTTGCTTTTTATAGACATGCTTTTATTGATGATTTAGATTTATTTTCTATGATTTGGATTTTATTCTTTTAATTTTTTATTTTGTTTCACTCATATCTATTATTACTATTCATATTCATAGTTTGAATCAAAGATTCAAAATTTTTTGTAATAGTATAATTCCGAAAAAACTGAAACTGAACCATACCAAACCAAACCAAACCAAGTTACATATGAGTTTTGTATAGTTTAAATTTTTATAAAACAGAAAAATCGAAAACTGAAAAAAACCGAACCATAACAAACCGAAACATATATGGTTTTTATATGGCTTGAATTTTTATAAAACCGATAAACCGTAAAACCGAAAAAATCAAAGCAAAATCAAACCGAAAACCGAAGCGCCCACCCCTATACAATAACATTAAAACTCTATATTTCCACATTTACTAAAACTATGTGTTTTGTTTTGTCTAAAACGCGACAGTTCCTCGAGATATTATCCTAAAATGATACGGTGTCTTTAAAATATAACATGGTGTAAAATCTTTAATTAAATTGATACGGTGTCTTTAAAATATAACATGGTGTAAAATCTTTAATTAATATTTTGAATTCAGATTTTTTTTTTTTATATATGAAACATTGTGAGCTCCGGACCTTCGTCTCATAATCTCTCACGAAACTCGTAATTAGCTTATATATATTCTGATTTAAAAAATAATTCTTTATCCTAAAGAAAATTTAAATCAGAAAAAACCCAATCCATTTGTATTACCATTAAGCTATCACCTCTTTGGTGAATTCGTAAAATTTGCAAAAGAAATATATAAAATGCATATTAAATATTTGAGTTTTCATCCCATAAAGCCATAAATCAGTCTTCATATTTGCCATTGCTTCGTTATCCGTCGAATGGCGCTGGCCAAGAAAACTGTCCACCTCATCGATAAAGATAATCGCAAGTTGGAGTTTGTACGCCAAGCTATAAAATACAGCAGCCACTAAAGGAAACAGAACAACTCATACATTCCAAAAGAAACATATTAAATACATAAACCTTTGGTAAAAAAAAAACAACATATTAAATACATGAGGTAAAGATTTTTTTTTAACAAAAGAAGTGAAGGTCTATATATTGGATTGCACTCATATTCTGCATGCATTTTAAAGCAAAAGTATCAAGTATGTATTCAGACCCTTTTTTATGACTAGACCTCTAGTACATGATTGAAGTTATCTTACGTATGAAGGAACTTATCGTTGGATCCTTGTACGTTTTCTCTTTCGTCTTAGTTAATATACGCATAGCCTCTCTAAAGATATCACGTATAGAACACACCTCTTGAATGGAATCTCTCTATATATATAATATATTGAGAAAATCACAAGATAAACTATTACTCTATCTACTATTATGTGATGAACCAAATGGGTGTGGCCTAATCGTAGTACAACGGAGTTGGTTATTTCGTGCCCGCGTTCAAATTTCGTTTGGGACGAAATGTTTTTTTTTTTAAATGAATATTTAAATGCTGATTCCGGTAAGGGAGATTAAATGCCGAAGGCTCGGAACTTTTACAGTTTAAAAAAAAATTATCTGATGCTTAGACCAACCCCAATGGTCAACTTTGAGGATCTAAACAAGATGTCTTAAGAATAAAAGTGATTAAAGAAATAATTATGAGTGTCTTATTTATAAGACCATTGTCTAATATAAGACACTTATTTCGAGTTAAGAACTGACAGGTGGCAAGATGTGAGTGAAGGATGAAAAATTAATAAGAGGGAATGAAAAAAAAAAATACTCGGCCATTTGATTTGTTTCGTCTCTTTCTTTTCCTCTCAGACAATTGAGCGGGTTTTCCAGTTTTAAAATTACATTTCTCCAATTTATATGTTTCAATGTATTGTATTTTTTGAAAATGTATTATGTTTAAAAAGTTGTTAACACAAGTTTTTATTTAAATTTTTTTAAAAAAATGGTTTTTAAAATACCCATCCAAAGTGTCTCCATTGTAAACTCAAAAACAATAAAATATTACAAAATGTCTTATATTCAAAAAAATACACAAAATATTATTATTTAATCAATAAGACACCACACTATGGTGTTACCATTGGGGTTGCTCTTATGTAACTTACACTAATATGTCAACGTGCATGGCGTTAGATACAGATAAACCATTTAAAAACAAAAACAAAAAACAATTTCTGATAATTTTTAATTGTAACTCTCACTTATAAATTTACAATATATATGCGTCAGATTGGAATATGAGAGACAAAAACAAAGATTAAAGATACGTATAGGAGAAGAATAATAGGAGAATGGCGAAGGAGGAGGAGCCGCTCAGCCCAATGGCACGTATGTTTCAATCGTACGGCACCGATTACTGCACCGTAATCATCGTCGGGTTCAAAACAAAGATTAATCCTCATGTAATTCTTGATGACTTGAAACAAAACGTTTCTAAGCATCCTCGTATCTCCAGCAAACTGGTAACCCCTTGATATGTTCTGTTTTGCAATGTTTCAGGCTTCGCCTCTGCTGCTTTTGTTTTCGATATAACAAAATTCACATAGAAGAACCAAGGCCTAGCTAGGCCCGATTGTCTATTTTGTTGTGTTTGCATTTGTTTTTGCGTTTATTTTGGAAAAATGAAAACAAAATATTTTAGTGTTTTAATCAAACTTTCAAAGTGGTAAAGGCAAACAGAAGGAGAAACTTTGTTAACGGGCGTTTGAGGTTGCATTTAATTATAATTATAAAATGATGTTCGATACAGATAAAAATTCTGGTTTCTTGGTTAAACTAATAAAGTATATATATATCCTTTATAAAAAAATGTGGATTTCTAGATATTAAGAAATTGAAACGAAACAAAACAAAAATCATCTTTCGAAAGTCATCATTTGTAAAAAATTTCATTTATTTTATCGATGAAGTTCTAGTAGTTAAATATTTTGAATAGTGTAACAGCATATATATATATATATTATTTTTTTCTCGAATGTAAGAGAGGTCCATTTCGATGGTATATCCTATAAATAATGTAGCTAGTGTGCGTTTTCGTCCACTAATAATAATACTTTTGATCTCTATTGTGCTACCTTTACAGGCTGATGATGGTGCAAGATGGATCAAGACCGAAGTCAATGTAGATGATCATGTATTCGTACCAGACATAGACCCTGACGAGATTGGTGAATACGGAGAAAAATTCGTAGAGGACTACATTTCACGTCTCACAACGCTTCCTCTTGATAGATCAAGACCCTTGTGGGACATTCACATCCTCAACGTCAAAACATCTGATGCAGAAGCGGTCGGTATCATAAGATCTCACCACTCGTTGGGAGATGGAATGTCCCCTATGTCTCTCATCATGGCATGTCCCCGAAAAACATCAGACCCTGAAGCATTCCCTACTATTCCTATCCTAAAACGACGTGAAAAGGTGTCACAGAACAAAGGCTGGTTCTCAAGGTCGATGGTCGTCATTTACTCTACAGTGACATTGATTTGGAATACCGTTATAGATCTTCTGCTACTCTTGGCGACAGTGTTGTTTTTGAAGGATACAGAGACGTCTCTAAAAGGAGGTGCGGATGCCGAGAGCAATCCGAAGATATTTTGTCATCGGATTGTTTCTTTGGATGACATTAGACTTATAAAGGACGTCATGGACATGGTAAGATAAGAAAAGAAAAAAATCGGTTTGGTATTTAATTGATTTCTTGAAGCTAATTTTCACAAACAATTTAAATGTTTATCTTGCTTCATGATCTTGTGCTCATCTCTAGACTATCAACGATGTTCTACTTGGAGTTACACAAGCTGCTCTCTCGCGCTATATACATGGTAAACATTGAATTGGAAAAAAAAACATACATATATACAATGTGGTTTATGTCTAATTTTTTGCATTATTTTGTTGCTTAATTCTTGACCAGACAAGACAAATGAGGATGGTGGAAAATCGACACCGCTTCTAAATAATATTCAAAGTAATATACGAATTCGTGCAGGTGTTTTGGTAAACCTAAGGTCTAACTTTGGAATCCAGGTTAGAAACATGCACTTTTAAATACATATATATATATATATATATATATATATATATATATATATATATACCTTCTTTTATAATTTTCGGAAACAATACATTTATTGTGACACAAGAAAAATTATGAATGAATTAAGCCATTGGCAGATATGATGGCAAAAGATTCGAAATGCAGATGGGGAAACCATTTCAACATAGTTGTTTTACCATTATCCATTGGTTTAGAAACCGATCCATTGGTTTATCTATCGAAAGCTACATCCACGATGGATCGAAAGAAGAACTCTCTCCAGGCTCCTATACTTTATTCGATTATGAGGTTCATTAATGTATTTGGTGGAAAGGTAAATAAAATAATCAAAGTGTACTCAAAATTATTTGATGTTCCACCAGGAGTAACTTATAATAAGACTCTTGTCATTGTAGATAGGAGCAGCATTGTTCAAACGAATGTTATTAAACACAACTGCATTTTTTTCAAACGTCAATGGGCCAACAGAAGAAATCAGTTTCCATGGCCATCCAATCGCTTATATCGCTCCTAGCGTCTATGGACACTCACAAGTATGTAAAAAAAAAAAAAAAAAAACTTGTACTCAATAATAATGAACTCATTCTAACCTTCTTTTTTTTTTTCTTAATTATTTATGTTTGTATAATGATAGGCATTGATGATCCATTTCCAAAGTTATGCGGATAAGATGGTAATCTCGATAGCGGTTGACCCAACAATTATACCAGATCCTCACAAGCTATGTGATGAAATGGTGGAGTCTTTGAATTCTATGGAAGTCGCTCTTTTAGAAAGAGGGTTACTGATTAACAAAGAAGTATCCTTACGGGTGAATAATATGTAGTTAATCTTTGTTTGGTGGAAAATGCTCTTCTTTACAAGCCTTCAATGTCAAATATTCATATCTCATTTCATTCTGAATGACATGAAAGTATATCTTTTAAATAGAGGATTTGGATGTGGTTTAGCAATATCTATTCATTAACTGATAACCAACCTCTCAAGTAAATTAAAAGTAGATAAAATCTAATTTTAACCAAAGTCGAACATCTGCTTAATATAATAAAGTTGATGTCTTACAAATATTTATATCGATATATCTAGTTGCTATAGCTTCGTAATGTATTTATTAAGAGTAACAATATGGAGGTACATAGAAGAAACGAACAAGTCCATATTGTGTGACACAGCCAAATTAAGTGCTTTAATTAGACCTCCATCTCATATAACCCTCTTTCTAAGATAGCGGATTTAATTAACTTGAGAGACTCCACCAAATCATCACACATCTTGTGAGGGTCAGGAATGACTGTTGGATCGGCCGTTACCGATATTATGACCTTGTTCTCATAGCTCTGGAAATGTAGAGTGAGAGCCTTCATACATACACATACACACAACATAATTAAAAAACAAGTCTAATCAGAATATTTTATATATATGATGACTTACATGTGGATGGCCAAAAACACTAGGGGCGATATAAGATAGTGGGTGACCGTGGAATGTTATTTCTTCCTTTGGACCAACCACATTTGAAAATGACAATGTTGTGCTATGGATCACCTTCCTTACAAGAACTACACTTGCCTGTAATTTCAGTCTGGTTCTATTAGACAGTATTCATGTACTTAATTAATAAACAAATAATTCTTTTATATATATTAGCAAGTTAGATTTCACCTTGAGCCCAAAAACTTTTAGTATCAGTTTAAAGAAGGCCATGGAGAATACGGCCTCTAAGGAGTGTTTCTTGCGGTCGACCGTAACTTTAGCTCGGCGCACGTATTCTAAAGGATCAGTCTCTAGCCCAACCGAGAACGGTAGGAGGATGTAACCGAAGAGATTTCCCCATCTGCATTTCGATTTCTTGGCCATCATATCCGCTAGAGCCTATATTGCATCATTGAACAATAATTGAAACCACACAATCAGCTTCCAAGTATTTGATTTCAAAGATTCCAAGATTAAACATTACCTCAATTCCTGTGTTTGGTCTCAAGTTTATCATAATGGCTGAACGAAGTCGGATTCTCCTCATCGACTCTTTCGACTTTGGTGTTGCTTCTTGATCTATTTTAAAACATGTGGCAAGCTTCTTTAGATGAGTGTGAACACCAAATTACTATGTATAGCACTATAATGTTTAAAAAAAAAAAAACCTTTTACCATATCTTCGACTAAGATACCGCGAAAGTCCGGCTTGCGTTACTCCAAGAAGAACGTCATTTACCGTCTGATAAATGAGATTAAAAAGCTAAACATATCAGCGATTGTACAAGATTCAAGAGATACTCCAAAGAGGAAAAAAATAAAAATGAAAATATATACCATATTCATTGCGTTTTTCACCAGCTTAACATCGTCGAAGCTGATAATCCGGTGGACGAACCTCTTAGGTTTAAGTTCACTACCGGGTTTGGCCAAGAGAGGAGTCTCCGTATCCCTCAAGAAGCAAATTGTTAGAGCAAACATTAAGACATCAACAAAAGTGTTGAAGACCAATCTTAGGATGAACCAAAGCCCTACAAATAACCACCAAATCTTGTTGAAAAAACCGCTGGAGCAGCTCGGTCCAAACTGTTTTTTCTGAACCGCGACAGTAGGCAAAGCCTCAGGGTCTGATGTTTTGCGGGTGCAAGCAAGGAAGAGAGACATGAGAGACATTCCATCACCCAAAGAATGATGGATCTTGAGAATGCCAGTAGATTCAGCGTTTGATGTTTTGAAGCAGAGTATGTGAATTTCCCATAATGGTTTAGACAAATCCATAGGAACAGTCGTTAACTTAGAGATATAGTCCTCAAGAAACTGATCAGGATTTTCAATGTTGGGATCAATTTCCGGAACAATCACATGCTCTTCTACTCTAACTTTTGTCCGAACCCAACTCGGTTTCCCTTTCTTCCCATTGTTCATCTCCTAGATTCAATCGTTACAAAAAAAAAAGAAAAAAAACTTCATAAATAAATTAAATATAGCGATAATTTATATCAGTTTCCTTTTTTGGTTAAATGAATAATATATTGCAAAAAATTAAAATTAATAGAAGCTTTTTGACTTTTTCTTTTTGTCTGATTACAAATTTACAATAACTAAGAAGGACTCTTAAGATAGCAGCATGTTATATATTTTTCATGAAACAAACCCGGCGAGCTTGTTATATTTACAATAATTTTATATAATTTTCCATTTTTAGTTAACTGATTAATACATTGCAAAAAAATAAAACAAATAGAAGCTTGTTTGACTATTTTCGGTCTGATTACAATAACTAATGACTCTTAAGAGCATGTTATATTTTTAATGAAACAAACACGGCAAGCTTGTTATATTTACAATAACTTTAGATATTGCAAAAAAATTAAAATAAATAGAAGCTTGTTTGACTATTTTCAGTCTGATTACAATAACTAAGGACTCTTAAGAGCATGTTATGACTTATATTTTTAATGAAACAAACACGGCAAGAGAAAATGCATATACCGTTATATGGCGATATATGAATCTAATGATTTTATATATATCATTTTCTTCTATAACTCCCTTTCATTTTTTTTACTGTGTGGTGTGTGTGTGTGTGTGTGCATACACAATATATAGTGAAATCTTTTTTAACAATAATGAAATAGATTGGTGTTTATATAAGTATTTATACATGTGTGTCTGGACTTACTAAAATGCTGGAGAAGCGAGGGTGGTTAACGAGGGTGTGTTTAAGGCCCTCGATGATGGCAGATGGGTTTCCTTTGACTTTGCACCCCATTGTGACTATTATCGCACAGTTAAAATCCGGCGAATTGAACAGCCGTGAGCATGGGCTGAGCGGCTCCTCCTCCACCGTCTCTCTCGCTGTCTTCTTCTCTCCACCCATTCTTTGACCTATTTGTGGCTCTTTCCAAGTTTTGTGGGTTTTTTTTTATCCACTCACAGTCACTTTTATACTATATTCTCTATATATAAAATGAGTTCGATTTTTAGTTGTGGACTCATGGTCCCTTTGGTTAACCTAGCTAGCTACTACACCATGTTAATGCTATTCATGTCCGTATATTTTTTATGTTTTTTTAATGACATCATCAGGTGGATCGGACATAATATTTTATACATTATTTTATTATGCATATACTTAACCGGTTTTTTCACTGAAGTTTAGAACCAAAATTAAAAAATAATTTCAAAACTAATTGTTATGCAAATACTGTAGTGGTCAAATCAGCAGATTAATATACGAGAATTTTAATGAATACGCTACCTACTATAAGATAATCATTACTGGTCAGGAAGTATGGTACGAACTGAATAAAAAAAGAGGTCTGGATATCATATCATTAATTAAGTACTAATAAATGAAATGGCTTGAGAAGAAAAAAACCTAGTAGTGAAGTTATAGATTATGCAGAAAATTTAACCAAAGGAAAATTAAGCAGAAAGCAAAACGATTAAAAGAGGTAAAAAATATACCTAAAATGTAATAGTGATAAGAGTCCCTTCCCATTCTAGCTAGTTTAAGTGGTTATAAATTAGTTCGCCCTAAAGTTTTCTCTCTGACACGTATAACGAGGCAGCCGCTTGCAGACTTCCACCAACCAGAATGGATATCCGTCACCGGATCTCCACCGCCCACCACTTCCTCTAAGTCCACGGGTGTTCTTTGACTCGGGATCTCATCTTTTCCGGCGAGTTTTTGTTTCGATTTCCCTCTCTCTCTCTGTGGCGTTTGAATTGAATCGATGATATCCATGAAGTTTGTGAGGACTGAACTTCTAATCCGCCATTTCAATCCGCCGGAGCTGTCTGAGCGAGTGACGACCCTTTCTCTTCACCGGAGAAACCCGGTTCTTGTGCCGCCTACCCCATCCCTTCCGCCGGAGCCACCGGACCCGCCGGATCCTCCAGATCTACGGGATGGTTTCCTCCTGCTCTCTTCGGTCTTTCAATCTTCCTCTCACCCTCTACCTTCGTCATCTGCCACTCTCGGTTCTTCTCTTCCAGATCTGCCTTGCTCCCTCCTCCTCAATCCATCACCCACGCTTACCACCTTCCAAAGCTTCGATCTGCCGGAGCTTCAAGTCCTACTCCTCGCCGGAGAAGGGACAGCGGGACTTCTTGTTCCCGTTTGTGATTCAATTCGTAAATTGATCCGGCGTTGTATTAATTTGGGCTTCGCCCACAAAATTGCCGGCTCGAGCTATGTCATTCAGTTTCTCGTATCAAGCATGCTCGAGTATGGCTCAGTGGTTCAGTGGTTGGCCTCACCGGCAACCATCTCTCAAAGCTTCGATATGTCGAAGCCTCGTGTCCTACTCCTCGCCGGTACAGGGACAGCGGGACATCTTGTTTTCGTCTATGACTTCATTCCGAATTTAGTCCGGCGTTGTACTCTCTTGGGCTCAGTCCAGATCTGTTCCGTATCGAGCTTCGGCCATAAGGTAAATGAATCCTATTTGCTCAGATACGTGTTAACTCTGGTTACCCTATGGAAAAGAATTTCTTCACCATCTTACTTGAGTAGGAAGAGAATTATATTCCCGTCTTCCCTCTTGCTGAGAGGTGAAATGTACTCGATTGCAAAGTCGAGAATCTTCTCCTCCGTTTTGGAGCGAGTTATGCTAAGCTCTCTTTTGGCTATAGCCTTACGAGCATTTTCTGACCATGTGATGGTCTTGGGTTTAAAGAAAACTTATGTCAAGTCTACCTCTCTCCAAATCTCAACATTTCAAAATCTCGTGGACTGGGAATTGTTTGTTGTCACCAAGGTGTTTGGCTCCGATTTGTCTACAGTTTCGGGCATTCAGTTCCATGAACATGATTTCGGGATCTTACAATCCGGCCTCCCTCTCTATCCCAAAGGAAGAATCAACCCCGAGTTGCATTTCCAAATTTATCATTTTGCTATGTCTTTGTTGCTTTAATTTTATTATGGTTTATGTTTTGCTGGGAACAACATGTTTGTGTTGGATTCAATGCTTTGTAATGTGTAAGCACGTTTAAGAGTAATAGAATCAATTGTTGAACAAAAAAAAAAAAGTGGTTATAAATTATATGCCCTCGTTGATAGAAAGCTCAAACCCTATTTATTTATTTTTGGTCGAAGATAGAAATTCTGTTACAAACCTTGACCTGCTTTGCCTCGTGGGTCAAAAAAATTCAAACAAAACGTTAAAATTCAAAAGACACGACAAAAAGAAATTCACTTTGATAGTTAATTATTATCGCAGCGGAGTTCTTGCAGCTGCGGTATAAAGTTATATGAGCACAAATGAAAGTTTAAAATTTTTAATCATCAATTAATTCTCATATTCTTTCATGAGATGTCAATGGTTATTGCTTGCCTTAATTTTTTTTTTTCTTTGGTTTATGTCCTTAAATTTATTATTCTTCGGTTTATGATTCACCCATTTTTAAACCATAGACGTAATAATCATTGATCTCTCCAGTGCCACGACTACATGGGTAGGTACTGTTGAATTTATTTGGGCCAACCATATCGACCAGAGATCCATAACTGATTTCATACAGATCAAAATTATTTTAAATATTGATTTGTAATAATTAATTCATTTAATGTTCCCTTTTTACGTAAACTCTTATAATTTTTATTTTTCTAAACATAGAAGTTGCTCTGACCACCCTCTTGGTCATTCATTCAAATAAAAGCCTCGAATTATGTTTCAAAAATACGGAAAGTGAAGTTGAATAGTTGATGTCAATCAATATAGATATAGTACGACTTGTTTTTTTTTTTTTTTGAACAGTATGTATAAAATAGTACGACTTGTGTTAATCGTATGTCTGCATATAAACGGACGAAAACAATGTCTTCTACTTTTGTTAGTTAAAATCATTATTGATTTTAAATTAAAACTATATATACTAGTAGTATTTATCTATTACACATTTAATTTGAAATTTCAGACAACTCCTTTCAATTAGTTAATGCATGGTGTGCACTTTTTCTTACCTCTATTGTTAGTTACTACTTTTTCTTAGTTTGAAATTTCAGACATTTAATTTGCCTTTATCTTTCATTAATGAATATGTTATTGGTAACTACCAACCACCACGGTTTGGGGGAACTAACCATTTTACTGATAGCCATTTTAATTATATACTGTATTGGAGTAATATCATAAATAAGTGATTCTAATTCATTTTTGTTTTCACTTTAAAATGTCTGGAATCTTTTGTTAATAACATGTAGTATTTTATTTATGATAAAACCTCACATTAGGGAGCAATCAGTTCCACTTAATTAATCTTCGCGGCTCAAACAAGACTGGTAATAACGTAACCAATTACAGTATCAGTTCTCAGGGTAAAGAATCTCCGTTGGATTGAAAAATCAGATGTAATTTATGGCTTTCATTGCCATTATCATCTTTGGTCACCGTGAGATCGTACAGAAGACATATTGATTTGGTGGTTGCATCCTTATTCTTAAGCATTTAATATCAATTCCACGTACTTTGTATTTAGTCTTCTTGGTGGGGGCCTCTTGCCCTCGCTTTTTTGTTTTCTTTCGTTTGTTTATAATCTACCTCTACATTTCAACGATTACCTTTCGTAATTTTTTGTTTTGCCTTTCTGTTTTTTTTCCCCATTTGTTTATAATTTACCTTTAAATTTTAACGATTGCCTTTTGTAATTTTTGTTTTTTTTTTTAATCAAGTTCTCATATTTATGTTTTTATGTTTTTAATTATTTCGCTCACAGAACTAGAGTAAATATTCAAACCCCTTTTGGTATGAATGGATATTTTTTAAATCGGAATACATAAAAGCTGACTCCGGATATCAGAGGAGATTATGGATCGAAAGTTCGAAACTTTTTTTTTTGAAAAGGAACTAAAATATTTAAAATAAAATAAAAACTTTTTTATACGATAGCACAATTAAAATTTGGATTTTACATGATTGTATCTTGATTATTAAAAAACTGATAGAATTATTATGTAATTTTGAAATTTATTTATGAACTCAAAACATAAAATAGTCGAAAATGTATTAAAAAAAATTATTAGTTTACGTATCAAAAAGTTTGTATTTTTTAGTAAAAAATATACATTCTATTTTATCACATTTTATTTTTCTTAAGCTCATGTATTGATACATTTTTAAAGTACAAAATCTATATGTAAAATTTACTAAATTGTTATTAGTTTAGAACTTTTCTAGCTACAGTTGTTGTTTTTAGAAAAAGATATAAAATTAACAAGTTATCATATTCAATTTTGTAAAAATAATCTACTAGCCCATCAAAAGATTGGGGTGCTAAAGTTTGGCATGGTACCAAAATATATTTACAACGACCAAACCAGAAGAGCCCAATAAAGGCCCAATAAACTTACATTTTCATTTTTGTATTATATGTCTCTCTCTTTTTTTTTCTTATAACAACTGTATTATATGTCTCTCTCTATCTGTGAACTTGAACTGTGTGAAGTAACTTCTCGAACTCTCTCGATTTGGGGAATTTTCTTCAGCCTCCGATCAAAATCGAAGAAAATTCATCTTTAAAAATTGAATTTTGGGATATCCCACTCTTAAATTTTCTTCTTCTTTGTCTATCAAATCTTGTTCTCAGACAAGTAGAGCAAAACCCATGGCGATAATCTCTGAGGTTGAAGAGGAAAGCAGCAGCCGGCCCTCGATTTTGCCGTTCAGGGCGACATTCGATTCTTCGAACCCATTAGGGTTTTTGGAGAAAGTGTTTGACTTTCTTGGAGAACAGAGCGATTTTCTGAAGAAACCCTCCGCGCAGGAGGAGATCGCCGCCGCGGTTAGGGCGGTTAAGGAGAAGTTGAGGAGAGCGGAGAAGAAAGCTGAGAAGGAGAGTGTGAAGCCTGTCGAGAAGAAGCCGGAGAAGGAGACTGTGAAGCCGACTGTGGCTGCTTCAAGCGCCGAGCCCATGGAAGTGGAGAAGCCTAAGGAGGAGAAGAAACAAGAAACCGGTCCCATTGGTATAATATCAAAACGTTTCCTTTAAACTATATTTTGATGAAATTGAATCGGGAAACTAGAGAATTTGGTATAGGCTCTTAGGAGTGGGAACTTTGACTGATACTGATGAATAAACTGCGAATTTAGTACTCATACAGACTGATTCACCGAAGAGTAAAGGGGAGATCTTTTGATTTGTTGGTCTTGATCATGTGTTGTAGGGGAGCTTCTAGACTTTGAATCAATAAACTGTTTATTCGCTAGTTGTTCTTCGGAGGTATTAAAGCATCAGTGTTTTACTAGCACGAAATCTCATTCTCAATATCAACCTTGTTGGAAAGGTTTTGAGTTCTAGACCTTGATGTCTCTCTTGTGAAATCAAAACATTGTAGAAGTTTATTCTTGATAATAATATGTTTTTTGCTCCTCTCCTGTTTACATTGCTGTTCTTTCGAGTTAACTTTGTGTCTGTTTCTATGCAGTTCCTAACAAAGGCAATGGAACTGATCTTGAGAACTATTCGTGGGTCCAGACTCTCCAGGAGGTCACAGTTAACATTCCAGTGCCTAGTGGCACTAAAGCACGGTCTGTTGTATGTGAGATTAAGAAGAACCGTCTCAAGGTTGGTCTCAAAGGCCAGGAACCAATCATCGATGTAAGTTCCCCTCTGCTATTGTTTTATCATAAATTTTTCCAATCCCCTTCTGCTAAAATTTGCAAACTTTCAATAAATTATAGGGAGAGCTCTACCGATCCGTGAAGCCTGATGACTGCTACTGGAATATCGGTACATGCACAAGAGATTTTAACTTCGTTTTGTTGGTAAACAAGAGTGCTTATTCTTTCTTTTTTTTTGTTTTATAATTCTCTCAATGGTGTACTTTGCAGAGGATCAAAAGGTGATTTCAATTCTCTTGACTAAGCAAGATCAGATGGAGTGGTGGAAATGCTGTGTGAAAGGTGAACCTGAAATTGATACCCAGAAAGTCGAACCAGAGAGCAGTAAATTAACTGACCTTGACCCAGAAACTCGCTCGACTGTTGAGAAAATGATGGTACTGTGCTTGACTTTTTCAGAATCCATTTCGACTCAGCTCTTGTTTATTTCCTTTGTGTACACCATCTGAAGTGTTTTTTGTTTGTTCTTCGTATCTATAGTTTGATCAAAGGCAAAAGCAGATGGGTCTTCCAACAAGCGACGAGCTACAGAAGCAAGACATTCTCAAGAAATTCATGTCTCAGGTAAACATCACATCCTCCTAAAACATCTCTGTCTTGTTACATTGTTTTATATAATATATATATTGATCTGTTTTCTTCTTCTCGGTTCTTTACACGCAGCATCCAGAGATGGACTTCTCAAACGCAAAGATAAACTGATGCTCGTGTTGTCGCCTGGCCTCTCTGCCCCCAAAAAAAAAAAAAAAAAAAAAAGAAAGTTTTGCATCTTCTTCACCGTCTTGTTTTTAGTTGCATCTTTCAAAAAACATGTTCCTTTAACTGCTTTTGTTGTTTTGTCTACTTGAAGGCATAGTTTCGTCTCTAAATACATGTTCGGTTATTTCCCTCTTGGTTTTTGTTGATTGAAATTTGAAACTGTTTAAAAAATTCGGTTCTCTCTAATTCATACGAGTCAGCTCTTAAACCGGACAAAATTTGGAATCGTTGTACTTCTCTGTTCGATTACGTCCTCTCTAGTCTAGAGTGATTCGTCTTTGTCACGTGACCGTGTGGTGACACATGGGGATTCTTCGATTCGTCGTGAAGCTGCCGTTTTCGGTAAAAAGATAAACCGGGACCACGTGACACAACTGTGGTCCAGCCCGGTCTAGATGGGAATGTGGTCCACATTGTTGTTGTTGTTGGTGCTGCTCGACAACCTTCTTTCTTCAACTTCACATAAGGAATCATAAAACCCATCAATTTACACTTACGTATATATATGCAAACCCTCCTTTATCTGCGTAAATGCATTCGCTTGAAAATCAAAAGATTCTCTCTTCACTGTTACATGAGGAAAATCAGTTTTTTTTTTTTTTTATATCTCAACTGTTGCCGTAAATTCAGTTTATACCCAAATTCAGATGTTGGATTAACTCATTATTCAACTCATTCCTATATTAAGCGTTGACCGATGAAGACGAGGATAACACATTATGTCATAATTTTTTTTTAAATACTTTTTATTCACATAATTATTATTCAATAAATATAAATATTAAATAATAAAATTTTAACATTGCAAAAATATTCAAAAATATTTAAATATATTTTATTCTTTATTTAAAATATAATTATTTAATATTTTTGATATGTCTTTACATAATAGACATGTCAATATTAACGTTACATGCAAAAAAACAAAACAAAAATTGATGACTAGGAGATTTTGGGTCCATGCGCTCGTACATCCCCAGGACGAGGTCCAAATTATATAATTTCACTCTCCTTTGAACAGCAAATACCTCTCAATGTGAATCAAACTTGTGATTTCCAAGATCTCTATGTTTTCGGTAACAAAATGGTTTAACCACTAGGCCAACTCAACGTTGGTAAAAGACTACAAAAAAAATTACGTAAATAACAAGATTCGATCAGGAAATGTTTGAAATCAAGAAGGAAACGTGTAACTAGTAGGACATGTTATTCATTCAAAGAAAACTATTTAAGCTATGGGCGTCCTCATTGAAGCTCGACCAGTGGTCTCTTGAAGCTCTAAATACCATTGGGATACTCAGAATTATTACATGCAATTTTTATATATCGTTATATGATTAGATGAGATGTTTGCTTAATGTTATGCGCAAGATTAACTATCATTTAAAAACAAAACTTATCGAATATTAAGTATTAATTATTTTAAAGATTATAAATAATTATATTTTTAATAAAGAATACAAAATATTTTAGGATTTTGGATTTTTGAATTTTTTACAATGTCAAAATTTTATTTTTAAATATTTATATAAACGATAACTTAGACGTAAAAGGTGATATGTCATCCATTCACGTTATTATCGGTCAATGTTCAATGTTGAAATTTGCCAATTTTTGGAAGTTTGTGAATAAGATAACAAAATTATGAATTGATGAATGAGTCAAAATAATTTTTGAGAACCTGAACTTATGACACAATTTAGGTATGAAAAAGTCGATTTTTTGTTGACATGTCATGTGTACAATTTGCTACAAGATTAATTTGGTTATGAATGGTGTGATTATGTTTTCGCGGTTGGAGCGGTACAACCGTTGCAACCATGTTTAGACCATTGTTGACAAAAATATGTGTTGTGAGGGATGCAACCAAATTTTGTAGAACAAACAAAATGTTTAAAAGAACATAAAAAAAAAATTATTTCACTTTCATTCATAAGTTTAACCATGGATATAATTTTCTAGTGGTTGAAATGGAAGAGAATTTTCAGATCGTTTTAGTGGCTGGAGGCTAATTGGCTGGTTTTGTCGATATTCATCAATTATTTGAAAGAGACAAACGCAGTATACACCAAATGGGTCTAAATGTTAATTATCAATATCACCATCAGATTGTAATCCAATGTTAGAACTCTCCCCGTCAATCTTAATCTCCTTTAAAAATTATGTTGCAGATGTAACCAAATAAATGAATATATGTCAATTCGATTTGCCATGTGAATTTTTGCAGTCACCAATATTGATGATGGCACTAATGTACAATGAGGCCAATGAACTAAAACATATTTTACAGATATATATATATATTTATATAGGTTGGTTTCTTTAATCACAACATAATAAGAAAGCCTAAATTATTAAAAGTTACCTTTCCATACATAAATTTTTTTGCTACATATTCTATCCGGTTTGAACTTTGAATACAAATTATTAGTGTAAATGTAAACGGTTTATATAGCCTAAGGGTTTTCTTCTCACGTCTTAAACTATATTCGAATTTGAATCTGACATATAAGTGAGCTAACTCCTCTAACTAGCTGGCTTAACCTCATTAAAGCATCATTTATTATTAATTAGTTGATTTTTTGATATTAGAGCATCTTCATTGGTTCTCAATAGATATATCAACATTAAAATAAATTTAAAAATTAAAAAAAAATATAGAAGAGAGAACTGAGAAATGAAAACCTTTAAAATACTTATGAGAAACTCTTGAGATATTTGTTACTTTATGAATGGTTCAATTATTTTTAAAAAATAAAATTTAATTATATAATTATAATATTAATATTATATTGTTGAGAA
This sequence comes from Alliaria petiolata, assembly GCA_020283515.1. Taxonomy (NCBI): domain Eukaryota; kingdom Viridiplantae; phylum Streptophyta; class Magnoliopsida; order Brassicales; family Brassicaceae; genus Alliaria; species Alliaria petiolata. The sequence goes on along the minus strand of JAHZTW010000002.1, from coordinate 48,855,407 downwards.
CCTCTTGTTACTATCTCACAAATGGAATTGCTCTTAGATGACCGAGAATACTAGAGCGACAAGAACTGTATGTTATTATTATTGTCGGCTTCAAGCGATAATCAAGAACTATGTGTATGTTCATAAATCACATTAGACATAACCTGTTTGTCCAGATCTAAGACATACGATGATTGGTAAGTGCTACTTTATTTTAAATCAGCTATCTAATCACTCTCGAATAATTCAACAAAAGAAAAAGTACTCTTGAATCGTCTTCTTAATAATAATAAGTTCTTACAGTAATGGCACAAAGAGTAAGATGATATTGTTCTCATCGACATAGAAAATCAAACTACAATCTACCATATTTTAAAAACAAATCGTAACGAGAGAAGGCATCACAAGGGCTATCACCATAACTCACACATTGTTGGAACCATTAACAAGACTATTCCCGATTGTATTGCGATTCGTAACTCAAAATCTATCAAACATGGTGCTCTCCTCCATCGCTGACAAAGTTTAACGACAGTTTACAAAAAATTCCGTTTTGTACATGTTTTGGCATATTTTCTGGCTTTTTCCACTTTATTTTTTTAATTTTTTGTTAATTAACATATTTCATATTCTAAAAAAAATGAGTGATCATAACTGTATATTAACGTATATTTTGGTGAAATTAATATTATACAATTCCGAGGTGAAATTTACGTCTGCCAAACCAAAATATTAGAAGAGGTGTATATAGTGTAGAATGTAGATCATTTTAACCAATTCATGGTTGTTCAGTTATTGAAAAATGTATACTATATAGTGTAGAATAAAACATGATATTTGTAATGTAAATGATTTAGCGCGATAGGATCTCTATGCACCGTAAAATAGAAAATAACTCTGATCTTATTTTTTATATTTTGTTTATTTAGTTATCATCCTATTTTAATTAGAATTAAGATTAGATAGTGGTTTTGATATATAAAAATTTGAGTTTTTCTTTTTTGGTTATTGGAACTATGTATTCGATTGTCTTCTTGTATGGTGTCGAATAAAAAAATAATGTAAATCATTGTAAATATATATTTATTTCTAAAAATATATGTAAATGAACTGATTCAATTTATCTTTTTTTTTTAAAACATATATCTCAAAATATTCCAAATGTTTGTTAAAAAGTTATATGTTAATATAACTGATTCAATAAGTTTTTTTTTATTAAACTAGCGAGTGGGTTGATTAGTCTCGCAGGAAGCACTTGGAATATAAAAAAAATGCATCCATTGATTGTATCAGAAAAGCCAAATGTAGCAATATTCATTATCATGAGATGAAGAAAAGACAAGAGATCAATAAAAAAAAAAAAAGTGTCGATGTTAAGAAGAAACTAAAAGACCCAACATGGGGGATAAAACTCAGACTATGAGGCAAAACAAACCAAAAAGCAAAAAAAAAAAACAAAAACACCCACTTGCCACTTAATTAAAAGAAATAAAAATGACACTTTCAATATACACTCAACAAATATGAAACGCCCATATAAACTGTACGTAACTAATATCAATTTGTCTACATTAATGTAGCGAAAAGAAACAATGGCTATTGATTTTCTTTTCTTTTTGAAGAAAATCAATGGCTCTTCTCAATCCTCTTTTTATTACTACAAAATTGTATGTTGCTGGTGTAGCTAAAGATAATGTTATGCAAATCAGCTATAAAAACTAATTTATATGTTTTTCATTGAATTCATCTTTTTCATATTTTAAAATTTTGTATATTTTTTGTATACATTCTTTTTTTTCTCTATTTTTTTCTTCATCTCTTTATTTTTAAAATATAATTTATTATCTTCTCGATTGTTTATTGAATATTTTTTTGTATCTTATAATTTTATTATGTTAGAATTAACTTCTTAACTTACTCAATCTCATAATTTTTATTTTCATCACTTGCATTACAATTTAATTATTCTTATTTATTTGAAAATAAGGATTAAATCACTAAAAAAATAGATTGATACATTTAAAATTTTGTATTATATAAGATTTATATGTTTATTACTCTCTTTGTTCCATTATATAAGATTTTTAAGTAAAAAATGTGTATTTTAAGAAATTATTTTTTTAACAAAACATCATTTAGTTATTAGTTAAAAACATAATTCACCGAATCATAAAAAAACTATATAATTTAAACAGTTAAAAATATCAAATAACATTAAAATATGTATAGAAACTTGTAAAACATCTTATAAAATGATACAAATTGTTTTTCCTTAAACATCTTATATAATGGTATAGGGGAGTATGCTTTTTAATTAATTTTGAATTTTATTTACTTACAAAAATTTTAAATAGTTAAATTCAAATTTAATTGTTTTTATGTATAGTTAATATTTATTTATGTTACTTGATATTTTAAATAAAATTAATTGCTTGTATAGTTTTCACTTGTGAAAATAAAGTTGAGATGGACCAATAAGCAGGAATAATGTGTCATTCTCTGAAAAGTTGCATTTATCTATTATATATTAGATACTTTCATTTTTGTTTAGCCAATGAAACGATACAACTTTTGAGATGTTTTAAAAATAAATAGATTATTCAACAACTATATTTATTTGGAAATTAGTCTATTTCTGTCTTGATTACACATTGTATTAAAAAAATCAATTCCAATAGGAAAGAAATACAATTTGTATGTCAAAGACTCAAAACATCCATTGACTTAATTTTTAGAAATATCCATGTCAGTATTATTAATTCTTGTAATAAAATCGCACTCGCACTCGCACTCGCACTCGCACTCGCAATATCAAACGCTAACAAAAAAAAAAACGAACTGATTAAAATCTTTCAGAGATCCCAAGAGATATATTGTACATTCGTACTATACAGTCTACACGTTTTTTTTCACAGTAAAGTCGCACTACACTTTCTTTATATCGTCTTAAGTTGTGTATATAATGAATGTGACATTGTACAAGATTGGAATGAAACGATTTTAAGTATTGTATATATGCATACACTATTTTTTTATGAATTTGGCTTCCTTAAATAATTACAAAAGTATTATGATTTTACAATAATATCTTTCTTAAAGATAAAAAAAAGATAAATAATATCTTTATAAAAAATGTAAATTTTATGGTTGAATTTTGATTTTTTAATATTTTTTATTCTTTTAAAAAGAATTTTTAAAAATTTCTAATATCCAGTCGAATATCTAAATATTATATATACGATTATTTATAGAGTGAATATAGATCAGAAATATTAATTTAGGCGAAACAGAAGAGATTATAAATATGACAAAAAAATTATATTCGTTTCACATCCATCTATATATATGTATCTATATATATTATGTGAATTGATGAAATCACAAAATAATAAAATAGTAATACGCATGCTCAGAAAATAATTATTAAATATACAAGAAAACAATGACTAATTCAAGATTTGTTTTCTTTACTTTCTTTGTACTTCTCGTTTTACTTGCAAGTTAGATCCATTAGATATCAAAACTGTGTATACTCGGTTTTTTCTTTTCCAAACCAGTTTTTTTATTACTATTCTTTCTAAACCAAAATTTTTGATATGTGTTACATGTGTTATTTTGTAGGTGTTGAATCCTCAGAAAGAGTAAGAGAAGATTCAATTTTGCCTCCAACATAGGAGGTTCATTGTGTTGCAATTGTAACGATTCGGGTCTGGCCCATTTGAATAAGTTTAAATGGATTGATTTGCCTACCTATGTCATCAAAGTGCACTTACCTTTTCCGGTCACTTACCCTAAAAGAACTCCAGAGTTAAGCGTGCTTATGCTGGAGTGTAGCACTAGGATGGGTGACCTTCCGGGAAGTGCTCTGCGGAACCGTTTGAGTGAGGGCAAGACACGGAAAAAGGTCACGTGGTGATTGCAGGGACAAGTAAATCAGTCGGTCGGCCCAATGAGAAAAATAACGCACCGACCGTCGGACAGGGACGGGCCCACGAGCCCGACGGAGGGATGGGTGACTCGCCGGTAGGGGCGGTCGGGGTGTTACAAGTGGTATCAGAGCCAAGGGAAGTCAAACTGGTTCTGTCCCAGGAGACTGTCTTGGGGTTTGGGGGTTATGGTTCACACTGGCGGGATCAGAATTCGGGGACGAATTCCCGTTAAGTGGGGGAGAATTGTCACGACCCGGATCCGGCCCATTTGAATAAGTTTAAATGGATTGATTTGGCTACCTATGTCATCAAAGTGCACTTACCTTTTCCGATCACTTACCATAAAAAAACTCCTTAGTTAAGCGTGCTTATGCTGGAGTAGCTCTAGGATGGGTGACCTTCCGGGAAGTGCTCTGCGGAACCGTGTGAGTGAGGGCAAAACACGGGAAAAGGTCACGTGGTGATTGCAGGGACAAGTAAATCAGTCGGTCGGCCCAATGAGAAAAATAACGCACGACCGTCGGACAGGGGCGGGGTCCACGAGCCTGACGGAGGGATGGGTGACTCGCCGGTAGGGTCGGTCGGGGTGTTACAGCAATGATCACCATAAGTTTGGAGTACGTACTAATGTCTAATGACAGAAGTTGCAACGATGTTTTAAAGGCTGTGACAACGGGAACGGTGGCTATTGCAAGAGAATCCAATCAGTGGCATGTTATCATTTTTAACGAGCAAACATATATATGCCAATAAAAAAGTTTGGGTTTAAAACATGTTCCTCCATTAAAGTTTCTCACATTTTTTTTTGAATTATTAGGAGATTCTGAGCTTAAACCCTTAATCCTTCCAGGCCCAAAACCACAACATATAATATTAGTTTTGTTTCAAGCGCCACTCGATCTTGTGACCTCTAGACTTTGCCTAGGATCCTTTACCAGTCGAACTAACGACACTTGGTAAGATTTTCACATATATATGCCAATAAAAAAGTTTCAAGCAAATCTATGTCACAAACTTACATACTCTATAAATTTCAGAGCTCCAAAGTTATTTTTGATAGTGTTGCCTAGCCCTGGAAATTTTAACCGAACCGAATATTTTGAACCGAACCGAATTTTTCGATTTTTGGTTCTAGTTCGGTTCAGATCGGCCAGGTTTAAAAATTTGCTCGGTTATCGGTTCGATTCGGTTTTGGTAACCATTCGGTTACCCATTTAAAAAAAAAATCAAAATTATACCAAATCATATCGAATTATACCGAACCAAAGGACCGAATCACCCAAGTACCCGAATTTACCCGAATTTAACCGAATTTAAACAAAAATTATAAATTTCGGTTAGTTTTGGATTTGAAATTCAAGAACTGAATTACCCAAAAACCGAACCAAACCAAATTATGTTTTGTTTAGTTTCGATCAAATTTTAAAAACCCCAACTACCCAAAGAATCTAAAAACCGACCCGAATCGGATCCCAAGAACCGAAGTCGTAGGCCTGTTGCCTATAAAACGAGTATTTGTTGATTATCATCAAACTGGGTGATAACATGCGATATGCGCTTGATGAAAAATTTATAAATAATTTTATTAAAAATGATTTTAAAATTTTTTTAAAGAAAAAATAATTTAATTTATTTTATATTTATGTGAATAATATAATTTAATATTTCGATTTTTGATATAATATTTTTAATTTGAAATCAAGTTTAAATATTTTTATTATTTGGTTAATTTATATGGTTTTATTTACGAAGCATGTTAAGCAAAAAAATATTTATATATATGGATGTCTATTAAATCAAGCTTCTTACTTTTACATTTTTTTTTATAATAATTTTTGAACCATCTACACATCCTCACTTCTAATATGAGACTTTTAAAACCTACTCATATTTATTAATCATTTGAGTAATTTATATTCATTTTTAAAAAATCGAATTATAACACATGTAAAAAAAAAAATCTATATATAATTTTACAATATAAATGTTGTGATGATTAATTTTCTTACAAAATTAAGTTTAAACAAAAATAAGAAAAGAAATCAAGTGCTTAAAAAAGTAATTATATGATATATTTTTGGTAAAAAATAGAAAGAAAGAAAATATTTTAATAAATTAAATGCTCAATTATGTATAAATAAATGATATAAACTATTGTCTAACCAAATTAATGTGAGTGGTATAACATGTAATTAATCTAGTAATATAAATCTATTTTTATATGTTTAATGAGAATGATAAAATGTTTTTCAATTAATATATAGGAAATTATTTTTTCTTTTATGTCTAAAGAAGAAAACAAAAGTAGTGCTTAAATTAAAGCAATTAGTGTCTGTTTGCGATGCAATTTCGTATGTATAACGCACAAACATCTCTCCAGCTGTTTTCTTTTATCCCCATCTCTTTCATATTCATTTTCGTTTTTTATTCCTCTCTTTTAATCGTTTTAGAATACCTTTTTCCAGATTTTGCTTTTACTTTTACTTTAATTTATACGAAAATCCACATAAATTGGACAATTTTATATATACAAAAAGCCTATCTTGGATCATTAACGAATCATTGTTTTTTTAGACAAATTTCTTCTCGAAAGATTTTATAATATCACACGAAATTCAACGTTAGATTTTTTTAGTTTCTCGAGCAAACGTCGTCTGAAAAAGAATAAGAAATAAAAATTTAAGTTGTCACTTTGATTAGTACTTTCTCTGTTTCACAAAAAGTGTCATTTTACTTTTTTTCACACATATTAAGAAATCAAATAAAAAGTCTATTCTATCCCTTATTAATACACAAAACAAATTTATCTTTCTAATTAATACACTAATATAACAAGGTTAAAACTGGATTTTTGTTTACAATTTTGCATTGAAAATACAAAACGACACTCTTTGTAAAACAAAAACAAAACCTTAAAACGACATTCTTTGTGAAACGAAGGGAGTATTATTAATATATACAAATTAATTAGAAGTTTAGAACTGATCAGTAACCTAATGGTTTATATTAGAACATTTGATATGTTACTACTAGGATCATCCCCATGGAGACACTTAACTTGAGTGTCTTAAAATTTTATGATAATAAAAAAATAATTTTTGAAAAAAAAAAGATTTAAAAAATATATATATATGCGACGAATCGCGTCGTGACACGTGTCATAGACACCCTAAAAATGATCTTAAATAAAACACATTTCTTCCACTTAAGACACCCAAATGTTGTCATGTCATTATTCTTTTTTATTTTTATTTTTTGCACTTAAGACACCCAAGTGTTACCATTGGGGTTGCTCTAAAGAGTTGGTGGTCTAGTAATAGTACAAGTGGTTGGTTACTTTGTACTCTGGGTCATTATTCTTTTTTTATTTTTATTTTTTGCACTTAAGACATCCAAGTGTTACCATTGGGGTTGCTCTAAATAGTTGGTGGTCTAGTAATAGTACAAGTGGTTGGTTACTTTGTACTCTAGGTTCAAATTCTTTTGGGACGGAAATATATTTTTTAAATCAGAATATTTAAAAAGCTGATTCCGAATATTGAGAGAGATTATGGGCCAAAGGCCGGTTTAAAAACAAAAACTACTTCCTCTGTTTTTAGTAAAATGATGTTTTAACTCTTTCACATATATTAAAAAGCAATTATTATCTATTTTTTTAGTTACTTTTTCTTTGCTTTTTGCCTTAAAAAGTTTTACATTAAACAAATCCTACGACATCAATTTTTAAGGAACAAGAAAAAAACCTAAAACATCAATTTACGAGGAAGAGTGTATTGTTACACATCCCAACTAAAGTTATAACTTTACCATACCAACATGTATTTAATACATAAGGGGCGTGCGATAGAAAAAACTGTGTCCAATTTTTAATATTCGATGTTTAGGTATTATTATACATGATTTCTTAATTTGTTATGCATAATTCTAAAACATCAAGTATTAAAAATCAGAGTGAGTATGTTGTAAGAAAATTTATTAAGTTTAAGCTCTTCCATTTTCCTCTTCTCACACACATATATATATATATATGTATATTGGAGAAGTAGCGAATGGTATTATTTCTTATTTCTTACAGTATTTCTTATATAAAAAAATATGATTGACTTGAACCAACCTGAAGTTTTTCTGGTTTCTGTACGAGACCTAGATTTGTTTAATCGTACAGTTCTCTCAAGATGAGTTTTTTTTTTGTTTTATCTCTCAAGATGAGTTACAAAAAATATATGTACATTTTGTTGACATAAATACTCAAATTAACACTTTTAAGCAATGTTTTGAAAACCGGACCGGACCGGCGGTCGGACAGGGTCCAACCATGAACCGGATCAATCTCCGGGTTGGGTTAATGTTAAAAACCGGAGATAGTTAGACCGGATAAAAAACCAGATCGAACCGGCTAAAACCCGAAAACCGGTGATCCATTGAACCAAATTGAACCCGGTTTAATCATTTAAAAATATTTTCCAAGAAAAAAAGAAAAAATTTAACAATTTATGGTTTTCTTTAGGTTTTAAACTCTGTTTTTGATTTTTTTTCTCTCCAACTCACTCCTGCATCTCACGTTGAACAATGAAGTAAAATGATTTACAAGTTCCTCTTTCACCAAATACAAACACAAAATCTCAGTTATCCTCACAATGTTCATCAAAGCATAATAAAGCTACACTATCTTATTTCGTTGTTAATTTTAGTTTTGAATTAATGAAATATATTTTAAAAAAAATATTTGATACACATTTGATTAGTTACTTTTTTATTTATTTTTTAAAACATTATAATTACTAAAGTTTTTTATTTGTTATGACCGATTATATTAGTATTTCAAATATCATAGTCATATTCATAGAGAAAAATATAAAACCATATGAGAGATGTATTATTATAAAAATATCATCAAACCGGATCAACCCCGGTCGAACCCGGTCGGACCATATCAACCCATGACCCAAAAAATTTCCGGTTCGGTCACCGGTCCGGTTTTCAAAACATTGCTTTTAAGCTCTCTTTTAACTCTTTCTATGAACCACCACTTACAAAGCATGACGTATTTATTGCAAACTAATACCATCACTCCTGACAGTGTGAACCTACATGACTTCACACTCGCCTGGATTGGTTTTGACAGGATTCGTTCAGTAGAGATACCAATCAAAATATATAGGGTCGGAGATACGTTGGTTGTAACAGGGTCACGTGCCCCGACTAATTTTTTTTATAAGTAATTCCATAATAATATTTCCAACTAATTCATATCCTATGATAATGTCTCCAACTAGCTCAAATTTTACGATAATGCCCCCGGTTAAAATGTTTTTAGATCTGCTACTGTATATATATGTGTATATATTATCAGTTTGTAATCAAACACGTTTCAATTTCTATTATAATAATAAAAATATACAGTATAAAGCAGGTACATGGATCTCCATTTTTGCAAAAGGTACTTACATAGTTACATGAAGGTAAAACTTAATTTGGAATTTGGAAGTTGAATATTTAAATTCCGACAAAATCAAATGGCCAATTAATGAGTGATCGGGGAGCACTTGTAATCTTTGTGTTTTGTTTGTTTCTTCTCTTTTCCAAGGGAGTGCGTTTTGGAACTAGTGGCTGGTATTGTTATGAGTATTATTGGATTTGATATAATACCCGATTAATTCGAGTTAGCATTTTATTTACAGTAAAATTCTTACAAGATTATTTTTACATAGACCAGGGTACCAAAACCTTCTCTCGAAAAACTGTGAAAAACTTAAACTGTTGGTATATAGGTAAAATACACATCTATAACAATTTTGAATTTATTATCAGATTGTAAGGACCACAAAAGATACTGAATTGAAAAATAACTATTTTCTACGAACGATTATAATAAAACTCCAACCTATCTAGTGGGTTTCTAAATTAATATAACAACAATAATAGTTGTGTATCATACCACAAACATGGTCTCCATTCATTTCATCTCATCACCACGTATAACGTCTCTTCGTCCATCTCGTGATCGAACCCATGCATCCTCATTTTAGTACTCGTGTGTATTAAATTAAAAAAAAAAATCTAACTCATTGGCTATATATATATGTGGATTCTCGTTCCAGAAGTGTTTAAGTAATCGGATCAAATATATCTAAATAAATACGTTCGTCTTCGAGGGCAAAAAAATATTTCAGATAAATTGGTTTGGCCAGATGATCTAAATCAAATATGATTGACTTATATTTTCTAATTCAATTTAACCAGTATAATACTATCTGTGTATCTATATATTGTGTGACATATCAAATTATTTTTGAATTTATGATGATTTTAAAAAGATATTCTGATCTGTTTCATACTTACAATATGAACACGAAAAAGGTTGAAACTGGAAAGTGAGTGGCTAGGCAAGGTCGTACCTGGCATGAACTTTTAAGCTTTTTCGGCAGAATTAACTATTTTCTTTTTTTTTAATAGTTTTATTTCCAGAATAGGGAATGTTAAGGTTATAGTGTTTCACTTCGCCTTTATTCACCCAAAATTCAGCTTTCTTGTGATTGTTTTTTTTCTTCCACGGGAAGCAATAAAACTAGGACCTCTCTTGATTGCGAAAAAAAAATTATGTTTCTTTAGGGTTTTGTTTTTGTTTCTATTCAAATTATGAAAGAAAAAATTAAGAGAATCTTTATATTTTCGGGTTAACAATTTGATGTGTTGACATAAAAGGTAGAGAATTTATCTTTGGAACTGCAAATTCTCGTTGTTAGATAAATCAATCGACTTTAGCGTTGAGATTCTCTCCATAACTTAAGTGAAAGCTATTGGATCTTTTGTCCATTACCTCGTAAATGCATTGGTTAGAGACAAATATAAAAGAGAATGGATTCCACAAAGCTGGCTTGATAACTAGAAGAAGTATGGTTCCCATTTTTTAAAGCTCGTTAAATATAGTTGTATAGTCTTTCAGATTCTCACAAAAAAGTTACATGCATTTTTTATCTCGCACCAACGTATATACTTACTGAGATTTTTTCATTGGTTGTTTATCCTATAATTTTCCTATATCAAATATACTTGGCTAAGTGTAGAATTATATTGAATTTTCCGGGTAAATAGATACATTTTTTATGTAATTTGTTTTTATATATACCAATAGTATTATAGTAGTTTATTAAGGATTATGTAGAGATTAATAGACTAAATGCTTTAATTTTTAGAGAGTCTGTGAGAAATGTTATACATCATAAGTTGTGAGAGATCTTAAGTAATATATATAAGAGATTTGTGTCAATCCGCTCATTGCCAATTTATTTTGAGTTGAAAACCCATGAATCTTAACATAGCATCAGAATCTGATTCACACACTCTTGTAATCTAATTCAGAAATTGTATGTGCCCCGACTTAAAATTGATGATCGGGCGAGATTAATGGCTAGAACTAGAAGAGTTATTATCTCGAAAATATATTAGGGATTATGTAAAGATTAATAGGCTATAAGTTTTAATATCTAAAAAATGTGTGAAAAATACCACACATCAGAAAAAAAAATTGAGAGTGACCTTGAATAATATATATAAAGAATTTATGTCAATACCAATTGGTTTTCATGTTTCACAAATAATCATTTTTCGGAAAAAAGAGTTTACTTTTTTTGGATTCGAGTGTTTTATATAAATAAGTTTAATTCAAGTATATAATTAGCTCATGATTTGTAATTCATAAAAAAAGTAATAGCATTTTGTAAAGTAGATGTAGAGACTGTTCTGAACGAATCCATTATTGGAACCACTTTATAATTTTGGGTGAACGTGTATGCGCGTGGATACCTCCAAATGTACACACAGATGCACATATCGATATGATTATAATCTCCTTGGGATATACATGTAATAATAAATTTAAAATATATATATAATCCCGTTTTAAAAATAATATAATATATATATTTTAAAAAATTATCACTGTAAACATAAAATCTGAAATTAATAATCCACATAATATCTAGATTCACGAAAACGATATATTTAGAAACGTGAAAATCATTTTTAAAAAAATTATATAAAACAATTCGTGAAAATCATTTTTTAAAAAATTATATAAAACAATTTGGAAGCATAATATCTTATATATATACATAATTGTTTTGTTACTTATTTAGATTCTAAAATGTTTAAATATTTAAAGCATATTAAAAGAAATGTCAAAATCAACAAATGTCCTTTCAACTCCATCAACTAATACATATTATTACGCAAACAATTACATAAAATTAAAATTGACATATATTCGTACTGCATAATCACAAAAAGAGAAAAACATGTGTATAGATATTATTATTTTCTAATTTTATACATAATGAGTTTTATATATATTTATTTTCTTTTTTGGTTTTTTATTTTCTATTTTTCTTTTATTTTATTCATTTATAAAAAAAAAAACCAAAACCTTCATGTTTTACTTGTTTTAGATAGTTTAAAATTTTAATATTTATAATTTAAATATTTTAACAAATATGAAAAGATAACAAAACTACTTTAGAGAATGGAAATAGAAGAAGAAATATTTTATAAAATTAATATTTTTTGTTATTTTTAAAATCTAAATAAATAACAAATAATTTTTATATTACTATATATATACTACCATTTAAATTAACAATAACACATATTAAAATCTGGTTAGTTATAATTATTTTACGTGTGTCATATTTACTGTCATATTAATTGTTCCAATTTTATATAATAAGATATGAATATACATTGTGCAATTATTATTAAACAAAGGTTACAAAGTTATATCCATATGAAAACGTATTTACAAGTACTTATATGATACTATTTAAATTATAATATAATTAGTCGTGCGATAATAAAATCCATAACAATTCGTTTTAGATTGGTAAATTTGTGAGTTGTGACATCTACTTAAAACCAGTTATGTCCGATTAAACTTAAACCGAAGGTTTTTATTCATTTAACTTCAAAAAACATGGCAAAATCTAGTGACCCATCAAAAATTTAATACATGGTTGATTAGGGGTCAAATCACAATTTTGGGTGGGGGGGGGGGGTAAAACGTTTGAATTTTTTCTTAAATCATTTTCTCATATAAATCTCACTTTTCTTCAATATGACATATGGTTCATTAATTATATTTGATCAATTTCAAAGTTTTTTCTTACATTTTTTTAGCTCAATTTTGAGTTATGGTTTCAAACAACTCACTTGATTATTTTTAGTTCGAATGTGGTTAAAAATTGTAAGCTAAAACAAATTTAAAATTTGAATATGATTTATTGTTTGTCATATTTGATATTTTTGTTAGATGATTTAACCATTTAAATACTGTCTAATATTTTTACAGCGTAGACGTTTTTTAATTTTTGTTTCTTTTCAAAAAGACTATTATCTTTTTATATATATATAAATAAATTAGCCTTCCTAGACCTGTTAAGCATATCATTTGTTGTTGACAGATTTTGTACTGATTTTATCAGAATCAAAACATTTGTAGATGGTTTCAACTTTTCTAATCCAGAAAAGAAAAAGAACTTAACCCTTCCCAAATGATGATTCTTATCCCAAGTAAAATAGAAACATCCAGAGCCTAGTTTCCATTCTCGGGATATTAGATTATATGGGCACAAATTTATTAGTTCGAATCCAATTTCAATACCACCAAACTATTACGTATCACATCCCAATTTCTAATTCTAAAATGACCACACATAGTGATAGGTTCTTAATTGTTTTTTTATTAAGTTGTTATTAATTTTGAGAATAATTAATAAAGTTGAGAGTTTTTCTTCTAATCTTTATTGTTTTGTGATATTATGATCTGAATAAAAATTTATTTCGTTACTCCTAAAAACAGTGGACTACTAATTTTTGATCGCTTCCACTCCGTCACAAATTAAATCTATGTTCATTAGTGGGGAAATGATGCTCATAAGTAACACAACATATCAATTTTCAACCCTTGAAACCTATTACACCCAAAAAAAAAAACCTTGATTAGCATTAAGCTGTAATGACCCATACCGCAGGAATTACAATCATATATTCATATGACTTTATGAAAACGAATGAAAACAAACATTATAGTTATAGATCATGTAAGTACTCGCACATGTATAATAGTATTATTAAGTGATTGATTGTGAATTATCATCACATTTGGTTGTGGTGAATAAGATCTTGACGAAAGAACAACAAAACAAACTGGGCCTTCATCGGGAAATCTGAAAACAAAGACAAAAATATCTCTGTCGTCGTTTATCTTCAAAGAGTTATTTATTTGTGTCATATAAAAGTATATTTGATTCGAATATGATACACTGATACAGAGGCTACCTAGCCAATTATATAAAGTCCTTTTTTACTCCTATAGTCCTAAATCCTAATCTATTTTGCATTTATTAGGAACCTTCATTCAAAAAGTGTACAAGATCTAGTGTATAATTTCACTTTCAATTGGCTGGAAATCTATTTAACAAGTGTTTTTTTTTTTTGCTAACTTGTTATCTTTATAAAATCAATAACACTGTGAGACTGAAAAAAAAAAACAAAATAGAACTGAAATGCTTACAAAAGAAAAAAAAATTGCGGGTGCATGCTTGCATAAAAATTACAATCTAGATTAACGTATCAACTTATAGTTTAATTTTCATTTTTCCTTTTGTACTATCGATATATGTGAATAATCTTATTATGGGTCCCCTAATCTTATTGTTCGATGACAAAAACAAAAAAAAAATCTTATTGTTCACGCGCATCATTCTTCCATTTGATAATAATTAGAGATTAAAGTATGGTTTTTATTTTCTTTGGCGAGAATCTTATTGTTCACGCGCCTCGTTCGCGAAATTGAAAAGTGAATGAGGAAGTGGCTGATGAACAAAGCTATGTAGGACCTACACAAACATGTGCTGTGTGTAGATTAAAATGTGCAGCAGTCACAAGTTCTGCAAGTTGCAGCCGTACCCCCGTAATATATTAATTAATTCTTTGATTTACTCGTAATCTCCTATAGTTTAGTACTTTAGTTTACAAAAGCAATCACTGTAAAGCTTAATAATCCCAAAATAAAAGCAAAACAAAGATTGACAAAAATCTAACCTAATCAACATCAGTCACTTGTTTAATGTTTATTTCAACTCGGCAGTTCTTATCTATCCCAATCACATATGGTTTTTTTATAATTCTTTTGTCTTTATATTACTATTTGTATTATATTTGGTTTGAATTAGATTCCTGTAATTATTTAAGGATAAGAATATTTAAAATATTAGCAAAAAAAAAGGAATATCTAAACAGTTTTTTTTTGCTAGAAGAATATTATTCATTAAGATTATCCCACATAATCCACCGAAACTGATAGTTTTTTTTTTTTTGTCAAACACCGAAACTGATAGATATTTTAGAGTTTTTGCACATATTAAGAAAATATATTAAAACTTAACTATAAATACATCTGATTTACAATTTCCTACAACTTTTAACCCATAGGAATTCAATTTTTTTTTTTTTGAAATTTATAATTTATCATCTTTAACTAATAAAAATACATAAAAGCTTTTAAAAACTATATTTGTGGAACAAAAATAAAAACTAGAAAAAAATATTTTTTTAAAAGAGGAAATAATAATTTTGAGTTTTTTTTTTCAAAATGAAAAGTCAGTACCCTAGTTCATGTGTGTTGCATGCGGTTTTCCTTCTAGTTTTATTATTTTAATTACCTATTATTATTTATCTTTTAGTTACTTAGTTCATGTGATATATTCTATGCGTTGTTGGAGGTGTGCTGAATACCCCCATTTTAGCCTTACTTGATTAATCAAGATCGGTCTAACACAAAATTTTAAACAAAATCCAATTTTAACCTTGATATATTAGTATATTAATTAAAAATAAAATTTTGTTTATTGTATTAATAAAAAGTACAATAATTTTTTTAATATGTGCGAAAAATAATAAAATAATACTATTTGTAAAACAAAAAAATATATATTTTTTTAATGGCAACCTCAAGTATGGTTGTGGAACAACATGGAATGAACACACAACACCAAAAAAATCCAGTCTCCTCCATTCAAGAATATAATCGATAAGTAAACCTTTTTATTGCATGATTCACTTTCTTTATGATCGTGGATTTAAAAAAAAAAAAAAAAAATCTATTTTTGTAACTTTTAATATTCTAGTTAATTAGGCCCTTTAACCCCAAAAAAAAAAATCCTAGTTAATTTCATGTTTTTTGTCAATTTTAAATCCTATTTTATCTCTACATCACATTGACTTACTTTCTCATTAAAATTCTTTAGCTACAAAAAAAAAAAACGTTTTATAAATTGACAATGTTTATGTTGCTGGCATGTAAATACGTAAGCGCGTTTGAGAATATATATGTACAGTTGTCATAGTGTTTTTGTGAAAAAGAAAAGGAACCATATGATTGAAAAAATGGAATATAAAAAAGACATGTGATAAATTGACAAGGAACACTGTATTGGATTTTCCTTGCAAGTCGTCATGCTTCACCTGTTCTAATTTAATTGCATGCTTACATATTTAAATTTTACTCATAAAATAAATAAATAAAAGTACACTTTTAGTATAGGTTTTTACTCATAAAATAAATAAATAAAAGTACACTTTTAGTATAGGTTTGTATATGCTTTTGGATTTATACTTTGGGGAACTATGCTTTAAATTAATGTTAATTCTAATATGCTTTTAATAATTAAAAACAGAAAATTCAAAAAACAAATACTTATTAATGATAAAAGAAAATTTGTGTTTAATGTGAAAATAAGGGTTATTTACTTTTTTCCATCTCTTTTCTCCTTATTGTCGTCTTCTTCTTCTTTTCATCTTTTCATCTTTTCTGTTGTGATTACAATTCACAAAGATATCGTTACTTGTATGTTTCTCCTATTGTTCATGTGGTATATGATATAGTATGATAACAGAAGCTTTGAAAACATGTTTTTTTTGTGATGGGTGAATACAAGATCAAGGGTGTGTATGATAACTGTAGAATCTGGCGGAATGCAAATCTAGCGGATTTTTGTGTGATTTTCAGCTGAATCTAACGAAATAACTAATAATGAGTCCAAATGGTAACATATAAATTTTGCTGAATGTGGAATCTGGCTGAATTTTTGTGTGCTTTTTGGCAGAATCTGGCTGAATTACTATGAATTCAAATGGTAACCGAGGAATCTAGCTGAATAACTAAAAATATTTATAAGGTAAATGATCTAAATGGTTACGAAATAAATAAAATATAGTGCCAAAAGTTTTAAATTTATACTTTAGTGTTTACTTATTATGTTATAAATTTCAATTTTAATTTATAAAGTTATAAGTACTCTATTTTTAGATTAACAAAAAAATTAGTTATTTAAAATTAACAGTTATTTTCGAGTCCTTACAGATTCTTTAACTGTTAAATGATTTGCGTCAGACAGTCATTAGAAAATATTTTTCCATCGTGTTTTCGAAATATCACATTTATTTTTACTAAAGTTTGTCATGTAGAGAAATAAAAAAATATCCTAAATACAAAGTTTAAAATCAAATATGAGTTTAAATTCCTATATGGAACTTAGATCCCAACAAAGTTTCAAAAAAAAAAAAACTTAGATCCTAATAGTCATTCGCTCAAACAATGTAACATACAAATCCACTCGGACAAAATCTGACACCCATCTTATACGGTTATTATCACCAATAAAACCTGTAATATGATTTATATAGAGAATACCTAAAATAAAATAACAAGTGAATAATTGAAAAATGAATATTTAAACTATAAGGTAAATAATTACGAAAAATAAAGTATATCACCAAAAATATAAATTTTACACTGCTAAATAATTCAAAAAAATAAAGTATATCACCAATAGTTTAAAATTTACACTCTAGTGTTTATTCATCATATTATAAATTTCAATTTAACATTTATAAAAGTTATAAATTTTTCATTTTTAAAATAACATAATTTTTTATTTAAAATTAACTATTATTTCTAATTTCCGATTTTTTCAGGTATCTTTATTGTTTTTGTGGTTTTTTTTATTGTTAACTGATTTGAACTTAAATATTTTGCATAAATTCAGCTCATTCAACTTAAATATTTGGTTAATTCGGTTAAAATATTGAACCAGCTTAAATATCCCAAAATCTAAAATTTGTTTTGGATATTTTGCAACCGATCTGAACCTAGACGAAACCGAACCAAACTCGACCTGAAAAAATACATGAATATGTCTTATACCTGTCTCTTATACACATCTAGATGTGTATAAGAGACAGGTCTTATACCGTAATACTAAAATATTTAAAACCCAAAATAAACTAGTCTTGAATTTTTCATACTACAGCTACTATTAAAAATTATTTTAAAACTAATATTTTATTCATATCTATCTACTATTATCCTATCCATTATCTTTATTACTAAGATTTTATCATATTTGAAACCAAATTTGAACATAGATAAAATTATAAGAATAAATTAGCTTAATACTTATTAATATGTAACTACCGATTAATATTATAAAAACCAGTCAACTAAAAAAAAAGAAAACAAAAATTCTGCCATTCAGCCACTTAAATTAAGCTGATGTAACTGGTGAATGCTTATTGGTTTCAACTTAATTTCCTCATAATTCAGCTGTGGAATTGTTACCATTTGGATGTAAATGGTATATATGAGGAATTGCTGAATTGCTGAAAAACAAATTTAAAATAATTAAGAAATATGAATTAAATGTATAAATAGATGAAAAACTAAATTTTTTTAAATGTATTAAACAATATAAAAATGCAAAAAAAACAAAGTCAAGAACTACAAAAGTTAATAAATTAAAAATATATTTATTCTTAGATATATTAATACACTAATGATATCTAATCTATAATAGTTGTTTGATTTTTTCTTGTATCGTATGCATATGTGCTCCATATGTTGTTCTTTTTTTTGTTTTTATAAGAAACTTGGTTCAATACTTTCTCCATCTTACCGATTAAACTTTTTTTTTAAAATATAATTATTATATATAAATGGTTAACTAAAAAAATGGAAACTTACTCGATCTTATTAAACGAATCATTAACTTTACATGGATGGATTATTTTTTCTACAAGAAATCAATTAGTATAACAACAACAAAATTCAGCAATCCAACACATTTAGGGGGGGTTATTGGGAGAAGGATTTTAAAGAATTGTTAGAATTTTTAAAATCCTTGTTATTCGTTAATGGATTCTGACATTCTTATTAAAATCTAGTGTTATTGGTTTGATTATTTTTAAAATCCATACAGAATCCATTGTTATTCAAAAAGTTTAGGTTTTAAAGATTTTATGATTCCATTAAAATCTTTGTTATTGGCACATAGATTTTAAACAAATTAACACATGAAACTCTCTCAAAATCTAATACTTAAAACTTTTCAAATACTACCTATATACCTAAGATTCTCAAAATCAATTACAATAAAATAGTTTTATAGATTTTCAAAATATACAAACTCTCTCCAAATCTAACAAAAATCTTTACAAATTTAACAAATCTTTCAATTTTTAAAATCAATCAACTCTATATAAATCCATCTCCCAATAACCCCCCCCCCTTAGTATTTTTCTAACTTTTCAATTGTTAACTGATTTGATCGTCAGAAATCCATTAAAAACATTCTTCCATCGTGTTTTCAGGATACCACATTCGTTTTTAGGAGATCTTGCCTTCTAGAGAAATAAAAATCTCTTAAATACAGATCTTAAAATCAATATTTTCAGATTTCTACTCGATCTTGTTGATCTGAGATTTTACTATTCGGATCCAGATCCGAATCCCCCATATATCCAATTTTTGGAGCAGATTTTGGATCGAATCTGGGCAAAAAAAAAATTTTATTAGTTTTTCGGATAATTTTTTATGGTTCCTAGTATTTCGAATTTGATTTTCTTATTATTTTATTAGCAAAACAAATGAAAAAATTAGTTTGGAGAATAATTTAAAACTATCTGATATAATAATTAAAAATTAGTATATTGAATAATTAAATGTAATATGAAAATTTGATTAATTAGTGAAATAGTTATGTTATGTTTGGAAAAATAATTTTTAAAATAATATTTGAAGAGAATTTTATTTAAAAAATTATAATATATATTGTATTAACTATTAAAACAAAATATTAAAAACAAAATATTGGAATGATAAAATACTTACTTTATTGAATAGTGTACAAACTCAATTCCAAAAATTCAAATGGTGTATTTTAAAATTTTCAGCTGATGTTATTCCATAATTCCTCTACATTCCACAAAACTCATGTCACCATTTAGACCCCAAGTTCATATAATTCGTATTTTATGGTCATTTAAGCTTTGAAAACAAGTTTCAGTACAATATCGAGAAGGATTGATTTACTCTGTTGCATATAGTGATAGTGCAATAATGAAAGCTACTGAAAACACTCACGCCAATCCAAAAAGGCTCAAACTATGAAAGTTTGACTAGTTTTCCCGCTAACACCTATAAATATAGTTTTTACGGATAGTAGCGGTTAGTGTTTAATAACAATCACGCAAAATGCTTTCTAACATTTCGTACCACTTTTTTTCTCTCAAAATCAAAAGCTCCTTCCCACTAGTGTTTACGGTTGCAGACAGTTATAGGTAAATAATTAAAAAAATTAAAAATATAAATTTATTTAAATCAAGATATATAATAATTTTTTTAAAAAAATAAAACTTTAGTATGATAATTAAAAAATATATAAATAATTTTGATACTTTTTAATTAAATTCATTAAACAATCTTTCATTTTAATATGTATAAGATCTATAAACCCAAATTATTTTGATAAATTTTCTCTGCATCACTAATATATAACAACTAAAATTCTTTTTATCTAATATCTCTACACACACCAAAAAACAATTTCTTTATTAAAATCATAACTTTCATCCCAACTAAAAAAACGTAAATATTATACACATATGATTTTTGATGTTTTTTATAATTATATAATATATTTATATTGTTAATTTATTATTTAACCACTACTGCGTCCGCAAGTCAACCAGTCGTAAGTATCCCGCAAATGCACTCATTTTTAACCGCTATACCAGTCGTACAAACCGCTTAATAAGTTTATTAACCGCAATAGTCCGTTTCCACAAACTTTCGCACCCACAACTGCAAACCTAAATGAGTATATATATATATATTAAAGGCTTTTTAGAATAGAATATATATCAATTTGACCCTAAATATAAGATTTTTATTTCCATTTATAATACACATAATTCTAAACATCATATAATACGTATTTTAATTTTCGTAGAACATGTTGAAAATGCAAAATATGTATTCTAAAATTATTAGAATATAAAGATTACGCAAAATAAGTATTTTAAACTCTGCAGTCCGTAGAACATGTAGAAAATGCATAATATATATTCTCAAATTTGTAGAACATATATAAAGTTTTGAAGAAGTATTCTAAAATTCGTGAAACTTAAAAGAATTTTTTTTTCCAAAAACTTAACATCAGTTTCTTTTCTTGTGGTTTTTTTTTATTTTTATTGATATTGAAATGATTTTTAAATTAAATTTGATTTATAGTTATTTATTTAAGGCTAATGGAGTCAAAATACAGATAAAATATGAGAAGTTATAGATTCACAAATTTATACTAAAAATGTTCTTTATTTCCAATTTTAACTCAAATCGGATTAGCATATCAAAAGTTCAAAACTCTTGATACCACTATTCATTTTGGTTCTTAATCTCATGTGAAGACCCATTAATCTAATTCTCCATGTGTATCAATGTAAAAATATTGCCTAACTTTTTTGTTTAATTTTAAGTGATATTTTACATTTAGTAAAAATATATTAGTCATTGTTTTTCTTAATTAACCTTACAATAAATGATTAAATTTTCTTTTTTTTTGTTAATTATTATAAAGTAAAAGTATAATTGATTAACAATAATCGATATCATGCAACTTTTTAATTTGTCTGCATAAGGCAAACCATTGGTTACAAAAATAAAAAGCATAATGGCAAACCATCACTTAAAGTGATACCAAAAGAGTATATATGCCGAAAACGAAGACAAAACAGATAAAAAAAACAAATGTATGTGGTAACTTGTAATCAACATATGAATTTTTGAAAATAATAAATCCGCCATTAGACACGAGATAAAAAATGAACCGAAAAAATCTAAAAGTGTATCGATGAAAACAATAAAAACGTTACATATATAAACCATTGTTTACTGACTAATTCAGAGCTTCTTCTCTATTGTTAACGGTTAAAACTTAGAAGTAATACAATAAAAAAAAAATTATTCCTAATGAAAAATGAAAGAAAGCTAATCACAACACCAAAATAAAAGGTTTCTGATCAACATATATAAATTTAAAAAGATCAACTATGAAATAATTACACAACAAAAGACATTTATAATTTTATATGTAGTTGGACACCTTTTTTTATTTTATTATGCTGCAAAAATAAAATAAAAACAATTTTGTAAAATAAAATAATAGTAATGGCCTAATGGGCTTTTTACTCTATAGTGTCCACAGTACTCCAATAAACAAACAAATGAAATAAGCCTCTCTCTGTCATAAAATGGCAAGGGGAGAGCAAAGTACCAAACTTATTCTCTCAGGGCTTCCTCTCAAATTCTCCAACTTGGCCTCTGTTTTATGCTTCCTTGTGTTCATTTTTTTCCTCCTCTTCTCTGAAAAACCCATTTCCTAATTCCAAAATTTTCTCTCACTAAGAGCAAGAACACAAAATGTATGCAGATTCTGGGTTAATGCTCCGTTACATGCAAAATTGTTCTACAGATATTCGCCAATTTGAAGACATCTTCAAGTCATACAAGCTCTCCGATGAAATGGTTTGAATTTTATTTTTTCCATATCACTGCATTTGAATACAGATCTTCTTCTTTTTTATTTGTGATGGGTTTTTTTTTTTTTTTTTTTTTAACTGATTTTCTAGGTTTTGGGGTTCCCCGGAAGATTCTGATAGCTTTTTTTGTCTTTTGATGTAAATAAAAGTTTCTTTCTTCCTCTTTTTTTTTGGTTTATGGAGTTAAAATTGGAGTGTTTAGGAGATGAAGAAAGCAACTTTGTCTACTAGTGAAGTTGATTTTCCAGAGGAAATTTTTTGTGGTGTGAACTGTTTAGTTGCTAATTTTGTTTTCTCGGGAATTTTTTTTAATGGCCACTTGATGAGATATTTTTGTTCCTAAAGTGTGTTTTTTGGCTGCTGAGAAAGTTGAGTAGGAAAAATTAGGTTTTTATTTTTCTTTGGACAGAAGAAAAACGGAATCTTTTTGGTGAAACGGAATCTTCTTCTGCTGCAAAAAGCCAAATTTTTCTTTTCCCGTGAGAAAAAGAAAAAAAAGGAGTTTTCTCGGGAAACCAAAGAAACATTTTTTTTTTAATGAGTTTGATTTTGATTTTGATTTTTGATAATGGGGAATTGCTCTTTTTCACATGAGGTTCCGTGATTTCTGGAACATGAACTTCCGTGTTCTTCAAGACTTTGTTCTGTTCTATTTTAATCAATCTTATAACTAGAAATGGGTTTGTGTTGTTTCATTGGCTCTTTTCTTCTCACAAATCAATAATCCTCCACTAAAGAAAAAAGATTCTCTTTTTTTTTTATTTTTTTTCCTTCTCTGTACCTTTTCTTGAACGAATCCACTCCCAAAAAGATCTGTGCTTTACTGTCTGAATGTCTCAGAACTATGTTCTGTTTTGTCTGTGGTCTTTGATTCTGATGTTACTCGTGATTGTGATTTTTGCAGAACAACACTTTTGCTGAGTCATCAAACATACCCGAGTATGATTTTGGAGAAGAAGGAGATCTATTTAAAGCTCCTGAACCGATTCTTGAAGAAACAATCTTAGACGTTGATCCACTCTCAGCTGCTTTAACGATGATCTCTTGCGACGAAGACACTTCACAAGGGCTTTGCGAGCTTCCTGATCTCGATCTCGGGTCATTGCAGAGTGGCCAACAGCTTCTGGACAAAGTCTTTTATGAATGTGAGCAAGATCTCATGATGAAATCAGCTATGGAGTCTCCATTCTCTGATGTTTTAGACATCAAGAACATCTCAGTGGTGACGGATATCGATGAGAACCAGGATATGCAGAAAAGCGTAAGCTCGGAGAATTTGAGCTCTATGGATTGGTCACAGGTACATCAAGAGACTGTTGTGATTCAGAATTTCCCTGATTTTGCTCAGTTGGATTTTGGTTCTGTTTATGGGATGCGAAGAGCCTTTAGTGAAGGCGACATACAGGTTCGAAAATCCGCGAAAAAAACCATTTAACATTTGCTTTGTTTAATCATCAAACAAAATGATACAAAGAATTGTGTCCTTTCAAGAATATGAATTGTTGGATTTTGAGTATATCTATCTTTCTTGTTTGGTGATGAGCAGAAACTTGGGACTGGTCTTGTTCAATCTCCACTGGATAGGATTATTGTGAGCTGCACTTCAGAGGATCGACGTGAGAAGCTTTCTCGATACAGGAACAAGAAGAGCAGGCGAAATTTCGGGCGTAAAATCAAGGTATGCAGCAAACAAAACACTCGAAGATCCTTTTAAAATGATTGAGAAATTAGTCTTTTTTTTTTTTTAGCTCAAAAGTATCTCAAAATATGTTTCTGTTTGTTTGGTTTGGTTTCAGTATGCATGTAGGAAAGCTCTTGCAGATAGCCAACCGAGGATCCGAGGAAGGTTTGCGAAAACAGAGGAGAGGAAATAGAATGGTTTCAAAGGAATGGGACTGAGCAAAAGGAAGAAAGCTAGATGAATAAAGAGACAAAAGCCCATCTCATTAGAAACCAGTTTTGTTTTATATATGATATGTATGTATAAACTTAAAATGTTATAAGCATCCATCCAATTAGTTTTTTCTTTTTTTTTGTATATAACTGGTCTCCCTGAATAAGCTTTTAAGGAAAGAAATTGTAGCTACAGAAGAAGTTATGTAATGGTGGTGAGGGATGTAGATATATATATATATATCTATAATTCTCTATATTTATTATATATATACATATTAGATCATGTGATATAAAAAGTTGTTGATGTTTCTTTGCTTGTAAGCACTGCAACAACTTAAGATAGATTTTAACCTTTTTAACGGTTTTCAGAGATTGCATTTTCATTCTATGTTGTTCATCTTTTAGGTTGAATTTACTCAACATAGTTTTTCTAATTCTTGAATTTAGTTTTAGAGAAATTTTATTAATTCTAGTTCGTTTTATCTTCTTGAAAATTCAAATTCGAATTGACTTTATTAGAGAGAAATAAAGACAATTGGGATGAATGAACCCCAACCCCCCCCCCCCCCCCCCCCCCCCCCCCCCCCCCCACCAAATTGGTTTGTCTTAACCGGAAAAATATTACTGATTCAGATTTTCTATTTGCAAAAATACCATTTCTGTCAAATTTACAAAAAAAAAAAACAGAGATTCATCTTTCATGTAATGTGGAAGATCAATTCTATTATATGCCTAGGCCAATAATTTTTATGTAAACAAATTCTTCTTCTTCTCTACTCATTGGTTTTTCTAATTGTTATATTTACATATTATTGCACATGTTTCTTGCTCAATAACTACTTTTAAGAATATATATATATTTTCTTAAGAATTTTTGTTGGTGTTAACTTTTTTGGTACTTTTACTATATATGTAGTACATAACAAATGAAGTGAACACATGACACATCAATGTCACAAATAGACATTCTTTTGGTGTTTTCGAACTACTCTTACTTTCACTCTGTAGCTTAATAATCTCCAGTGGTTTTTTTTTTTTAATCGATTTCCAACTGATCCGAGAGAATTGGATTTTCTCGACTAAAAAGCCAAAAAAAAAAAAAATGTTGGGTAATATGAATTCGAGAAAAACTGTACCTACCAAAAAAAAAGTTGACTTCATTTCAAAAAATTCTAAAGAAAACGAGAAGTAACCTTAAAAATAAATAAAAGGGTTATATGACTTATGACAAAACAAAAACAAAAGAGCTCGTGCGTCGTTAAATATCGTACCATGTAACTTCCAGTTCCAGTTCCATGGTTCTTGGAGATAATTATTACAGCTTTAAAAAGCATCAAATAACAGAAAACACACAGATTGATTTTGAAATCGAAAGAAACCAAACAGAAAAAGAAAAAAAAAACAAAAAAAAACATGAAAAGAATCGGTCTAAACCAGAAGACGAGAAAACGAGCAAGGAAGGAAGAAAGAAGGAGGAAAGGTCTAAGCGCAAGTTAGCCTTTTTACATCATCCTCCGGTAATGTGCACACGTCCGAAGAAACCAATCTCTCTCTTTTTATTTTTATTTTTTTATTGTTTTTTTCTTCTCTCCCTTCGTCGTCGTCTTCTCTCTCTCTCTTAAACTCTGTCACGCTCTCTCTCTCTAAAAGTTCCTCACCGAGCCAAACCAAAAAAAAAAGTTTTCGTCTTTCGATTAAACAAAATTCTGCATTCTAGTTTGTTTTCCTTATCCAAATCAAAAACGAATTTACGCATTTTGTTTTGTTCTGGGTTCCTGATAGTTTAAAGAGAGAGAAAGTTTTAGAGCGAGATAAGTTAGGATTTTGAGAACAGATCTCTCTCTCTCTCTGTTCTTTCGTTTTTTTTGGGAAATTTTCTCCTCCTTCCATTAAGAAGAAAAAAACAATTTGTCTACAATTGTATACGATCTGCGATAGTGGGTCAAACTCGAAAAAGGGTTTCTGTTGGATCAGTGTGTTCATTCAGAGACGGAGAAGTCTCAGGGGAGAGATTAGGGTTTCTGAGAATTCGGAAAGGGGCTTCCTTTTAGTTTCTGGAATTGAGAGAAATCAGTGAAACATCTGTGATGATGCAGTGAATTGGGCTTGTTTCCGAAAAACCAAGAACAATGATAATCAAACGGAAATTGAAAACTCGAATGCCGAGTTTGAAACGATGCAGCAACTCGACTAACGAGGAAGACGACGGTGGAGCAGCTCGGAAGAAGAGAAAGGTGAGCTTCAATGGTGGTGGTGGTCGTGATTACTATTACCCTCTCAATCTTCTCGGAGAGATCGCTGCTGGGATAGTTCCGGGGAAACTCAACGGAAAGAATGGCTTCTCTGCTTCGTGGTGCAGAGAAGTCTCTTGTTCTCCCGTCGAGTCAAAGTCAAAGAGAGTAGTAGTTTCTGATCCTGGCCGTGGGAGGGATAGGACGGCTGACGTTTCTCGGCCACCGCTTGTGAGGACATCCAGGGGGCGAGTTCAGGTGCTTCCATCTCGGTTTAACGACTCGGTTATCGAGAATTGGAGGAAAGACGGCAAGAGCAGCGGCGAAGAACGCGAGGAAGAGATTGAGGAATGCAGGAAGGAGAAAGTCAAAGCTAGTAGTAATCACAGTTTGAAAATCAGGCAACAGGAAGCTAAATTCGCTCCTAGGAACCACAAGTATAGCAATGCGTTGTGTGAAGAGAGAGATGACGACGATGACGAGGATGACGACTGCGAAGAGATCGTGAGATATAGTAACAGCTCTGACATGAGGAAGCGTATGAGTAGCTCACGGGCTAGTACTACGCTCGCCTCTCTTCACGAGCAACGTTTTATCGAAGAGGAGGCGCGTCCGAAGAAAGAAGGTGTTTACGGGCCAGAGGATTTTTATTCTGGCGACTTGGTTTGGGGAAAATCTGGGAGAAAAGAGCCGTTTTGGCCGGCTATTGTAATCGATCCAATGACGCAAGCGCCCGAGCTTGTTCTGCGTTCTTGTATACCTGATGCGGCATGTGTCATGTTCTTTGGTCACTCTGGGACAGAGAATGAAAGGGTATCATTATTATTATATATATTGTCTTCCTGTATGATTCTAAAAGCTGTTGCTGGAGTTTATTGGGGTGTTTGTTAACTTGATTATGTAACAGGACTATGCGTGGGTAAAAAGGGGCATGATCTTCCCTTTTGTGGATTATGTAGACAGGTGGGTCGTCGCTAGAATCTTACAAAAAGATGTGGTTTGTTTGTTTACTTGTGGATATTTTTGCTTAAATAGTTTGCTTCTTACTTAGGTTCCAAGAACAGTCCGAGCTGCGTGGATGCAACCCTGGCGATTTTCAGATGGCGCTTGAAGAGGCACTTTTGGCAGACCAAGGGTTCACAGAGAAACTCATGCAGGATATTCACATGGCCGCTGGTAACCAGACTTTTGATGATTCTTTCTACAGATGGATTCAAGAAGCTGCAGGCTCGAGCCAATATCTTGACCACGTTGATCCAAGCCAGGCAAGTTGTTTCTCTTTGCTTGGTGTTCCTTTTTTTGGAGCATGTCTATTTTTTTATTCCTTGATGGTTATAGGAATTTGAGTTTATAAATTTGCAGGACGTGTTGAAGAAATACAGAAACCCAAGAGCCTGTGTAGGATGTGGAACGATCCTTTCTTATAAGATGGCACAGAAAATGAAAGCTCTGATTCCCGGAGATCAATTGTTGTGTAAACCTTGTTCAAGGGTACGTAAAAGGTTTCTGCTATGCTCCTTCATTGTTCAGTTTCAATTCAGTGAATGAACTCAACTAATTGTCGTTGCAGTTGACAAAACCAAAACAGGTTTGTGGTATATGCAAGAAGACATGGAATCATTCGGATAGCCAGCGCTGGGTAAAAAAAAAAACATACGAATTATCTTGTATTCGTAGTGTGTAGAACCTGCTAATGTTTTCTTACAATTCTACCATTTGATTACATATGGCGAATCAGGTGCGTTGCGATGGTTGTAAAGTCTGGATTCACAGAGTGTGTGATAAAATATCACATAAGCATTTTAAGGTATAAAAGTTCATGTTGCTCTTTGTATCTTGTTCCCAATTACTTGCGTGTATTGAGATCGGTTTCGTTTGAAAACCTGAAGGATTTGGAGGAAACAGATTACTATTGCCCCACCTGCAGAACAAAGTTTAACTTTGACCTATCAGATTCAGAAAAACAAGACTCAAAATCCAAGTAGGGCCATGTTCTTCTAACTGTTTGTTATTTGTTTATTCTTACCAACAATTGATTCGTGAATACCAAATTCTGAAGTTGAGAGTTTTCTGGTATAGACTTGGCAAAAATAATGCCCCGATGGTGCTTCCTGACAAGGTAATTGTTGTGTGCTCCGGAGTAGAAGGCATATATTTTCCAAGCCTTCATTTGTAAGTTGATCTCTATTTCACTGTTTTCACTTAATTACCTCTAGAACTGGGCAAAGCAACGACCTTGTTAACCTCTAATTTCTCCAGACTAGGTATCTATGTTGAATGATTTACAGAGTATTCTTACTCCATTTGGTTTATTTACAGAGTCGTATGTAAGTGTGGATCTTGTGGACCGGAAAGGAAAGCACTTAGTGAATGGGAAAGGCATACTGGTTCAAAAGCAAAAAATTGGAGGACTAGTGTTAAAGTTAAAAGCTCCAAGCTGCCTCTAGAAGAATGGGTTTGTACAGATTCTCTGCAATTCTCTTTAGGGTTATTTTGATCTCGTTCTTCTGAATTTTTCCTATTCAGTTACAAAAAGTCTGACTGCCATATGCCTTCACTATGCAGATGTTGAAATTAGCAGAGTTCCACGCAAATGCTACTGCGGCAAAACCTCCTAAAAGACCTTCTATAAAGCAGAGAAAGCAGAGGTTGCTTTCCTTTCTTAGAGGTATTAAGCAATTCGGATCTCAGAACCTATCGAAAAGTTTCTGCTGTGTTGTACATTGCTTATGTTGGCCTGTTCTTTCACTATTGGCAGAGAAGTATGAGCCGGTCAACGTGAAGTGGACAACCGAGCGATGTGCAGTTTGCAGATGGGTTGAAGATTGGGACTACAACAAGATCATTATCTGCAACAGGTGATGTTCTAAAATGCGTAGTTGTTATAATCTTGACAAATCATAGATTCTGGGTGAAAATCAATAGAGTAAACCTTGTGAATGCTTGATATGACGTTTTGCATTATCTTCATTCTTTGGATTACCAGACAGCTCTTGTGATATTGAAGTTCATTGCTATTATTACTAAGAGAAAAAACGATAGTTGTTTTCTTGGAATAGATAATGGAAAATATCTGACTTGTGAAGCATAATCTGGTACCATTGAAACTTATTATCTTCTGTTCCTTTTTCTCCTCAGATGTCAGATAGCAGTTCATCAGGAGTGCTATGGGACGAGAAACGTTCGTGACTTCACATCATGGGTCTGCAAAGCCTGCGAGACACCTGAGATCAAACGAGAGTGTTGCCTCTGTCCCGTAAAAGGTATGTCTTTCCATTTTGCGTTTCTTATTTGGATTGACATATGGTCTTCTTATTTTACTGTTACAACTACTGGAACCGGTAAAAGATGTTCTTCACTGTAGTAATTGATTTTCCTGGTGGCACTTATGCATATTACTCAAAGAGCATTTTTAGCTATCCATTCCCCTCAGAAATTGGAATTTTCATTGAGAATTTTGCCAATTTTTTTGTGTACTGATAAATAGGAGGTGCATTGAAGCCAACTGATGTGGAGACACTGTGGGTTCACGTGACATGTGCTTGGTTTCAGCCTGAAGTATGTTTTGCAAGTGAAGAAAAAATGGAACCAGCTTTGGGGATTTTGAGTATTCCATCAAGTAATTTTGTGAAGGTACATACCTGATTCATGGATCTCATATTCCGTCTATTGCGCTCATTTGATTGGCTCCACGGTCACCTTTTCCTAAACTTTTTGCGAAGTTGCATTATGTGCAAAAAGTAAAAAGCAAGAAACTCTTCTCCTTTTTGATGAATTCCAGATTTGTGTGATATGCAAGCAAATACATGGCTCCTGCACTCAGTGTTGCAAGTGCTCTACTTATTATCATGCCATGTGTGCTTCCCGAGCTGGGTATAGAATGGAGGTAAGCTATTTTATTTCTGATTTATCCTCGTTCCATAAGAAGTTCTTTGCTTTATCTGATTTCCCGCGTTTGACCAGAATGGAATCAAATTGCTGTAACATTTTGTATTGGAACTGGTATTTCGTAAACTATGTTCAGTCTCCCAAGATATTATCAGTTTGTTTGATAATATATGCACATTTGGAATGTAGTTGCACTGCTTGGAGAAAAATGGTCGGCAGATTACAAAGATGGTGTCGTATTGTGCTTATCACAGGTAAAATGTTCTCAATACCCCTGCTTGCAAAATCTTTGCTATCTGATTTCTGGGTTATGAATTTTGTTTTCTCTGTTTGTTTTTGGTGTAGGGCTCCGAATCCAGATACTGTGCTAATAATACAAACGCCTTCAGGGGTCTTCTCTGCCAAAAGTCTTGTTCAAAACAAGAAGAGAACGGGCTCGAGGCTTATTTTAGCAAACAGAGAAGAAGTCGAAGAGTCCCCTGCAGAGGATACCGTACCAATTGATCCGTTTTCTTCTGCTCGTTGTCGAGTATTTAAAAGAAAGGTTAATAGCAAGAAGGTATCTTTGTTGAATCTTTTAAAACTCTGTATGCATAGTTTCAGATCATCTTTGTTCAGTAGGCTGATCCATTATGTTGTTGCTTGTGATTTATAGAGGACTGAAGAAGAAGGTATTCCTCACTACACTGGAGGACCACGTCATCATCCTTCAGCAGCGATCCAAACTCTGAACGCATTCAGGGTAAAGAAATTTGTTTTCCGTAGTGCTAATAAGCATAATGCACCAGTAAACGCACCTTGGGACTGAGTCTTTTTTGTTAAATATAATGTGTAGCATGTGGCAGAAGAACCCAAATCATTTTCCTCGTTCAGGGAACGGCTTCACCACTTGCAGGTAAGCATTCCCATATGTTTGAAAGAGATTGCGTACATGTATCTCTCGTTGTACTAACATCTTACGAGTTTCATGTCTTGTGACAGAGGACAGAAGTGGATCGGGTCTGCTTTGGTCGATCTGGGATACATGGATGGGGTCTTTTCGCGAGAAGAAATATTCAAGAAGGAGAAATGGTAGGCAGAGCCATCTGAACAATTATATCTTCCATGAAGGAAATCTTTTTCCTTTCCTCTGTTGTGATAAGTGTTGAAATGAATTTTCTTTTCAGGTTCTTGAATACCGCGGGGAACAAGTGAGAGGAATCATTGCAGACTTAAGGGAAGCAAGATATCGTAGGGAAGGGAAAGATTGCTATGTGAGTTGAAACCGATATTACTCTTGCTACAGTCTTGACATGATAGATTTCTGAAACTTTATGTTTGTTTTAAATTTGTTGCAGCTGTTTAAGATCAGTGAGGAAGTAGTGGTGGATGCTACAGAAAAAGGGAATATCGCTCGACTAATAAACCATTCGGTAAGCAAACCGTCATGGATATAAATTGAATGATTACACAACAGAGAGAGTTTTGAGTCCAAAACCAAATTGGTGTGTTGTGTGATGCAGTGTATGCCAAATTGCTATGCAAGGATTATGAGCGTAGGAGATGACGAAAGTCGGATTGTTCTGATTGCAAAGACCACCGTACCTGCTGGCGAGGAGTTAACGTATATATATATATATATATCACTCTCTTTACACAACTAACGCATCACGCTTTGATTCATTCACTAAATATGGCATTGGTTGTGTGTGTGTTTGGCAGATATGATTACTTGTTTGATCCAGATGAGCCAGATGAATTCAAGGTGCCATGTCTATGCAAATCTCTCAACTGCAGGAAATTCATGAATTAGAGAAACTTTGTTGTAGCTGCTCTTACACATAAGAAGAAGAAGAAGAAGAAGCCAAAGAACCTGACTTACTAACCCAAGAACCTGTTGCTCTCACACGCTTGAATAGGAATCTCAGGGAGCTTCAAGCTGATGAGATTGATCCTTTACATATCTTTTTCTATATCAGAATAAGGCACTTCTTCGGTTATTTTGCTTAGTAGGTAGTAAGACTCGAGAGGTTTTGTAGCTAAGCTTTTTTTTCTCATTTGCCATTTCTGTATAGATAACTCTTCAAACCTTTTCCTTTTAGGTTTTCAATTACTCAAAAGGTTAAAAAGCAATGAAAAATGAGACTGGAAACCTTTTTCTTTTTCTCTATTATTATTTTCTTTCGGCACGAAATGAGTAAAGAGGGCACAAAAGAAAGGAAATAAGCAAAAGGGATTTTGAGGGAAAAAATTGCATTGCAAGTAAAAGATAAAAAGGACAAAACAAAAGCAAGGAGATGGAATTATAGAAAATGTCTTAATGTGTACTTTGAGGAGAATGATGTATCCGACTTATTACTGACTCATCAGATTCATGAACTAATGGTTCCGTTACCTTCGGAGATACATCCCCAACAACTAAACCATCATCAGCTTCCTTCTTCTCTTCTGCTTCTTCTTCCATGTTCTCGTCCTCAGACAAATCCTTCCGCTCATCAACCTCCATAGCCACGAGAGCCGGTGAAGCTATTGTCAAGGTAACAGGGTCACCTTCTTCTGGAACACCATCATGTTCAGGAGCTTTCTCCGTTGTTTGGTCTTCACCAGCTCCATCATCTGCCTTTGTCTCCATTGTTTGGTCTTCACAAGCTCCTTCATCTGACTTTATCTCCATTGTTTGGTCTTCACCAGCTCCATCATCCGACTTTGCAACTTGCTCATAGCCTTCAATGTGATCTGAAGCCGCCACAGCCTCTGGAGCCTCAGGTGACTTGTCTGGATTGGGAGATGAAGATCCTTCGCCTTGTGTTTCTATCTCCATTCCGGCATCAACAGGTGACGACACATTTTGCTGTTCCTTTTGGGACGTGTCTGAATCTGGCACATCCGCAATTTTCACATCTGATGTCTCCATGGAACTATTTCCTTCCACGGCATCATTCACATCATCGTTGGTATCGTCTTTAACCAAATTGGGAGGAGAGACTTGAGAAGGCCCGAAATTTTCAACATTTGGAAGACCCTTCAATTCAAATCTTTGCTCCTTGTAGAGGTCCATTGCTATCTGAAAGTGGGAAGATTACGTTATTGTATTGACCAAGTCTCGAATCTTACTTTCCTTGTGTTACTAGTGCATTACCTGAAACACTGAATTGTTTTGTGAAGGAAACAGTGAAAGGGTCGTCAAGGAAGTACTGTTGCTTTTGGGCACTCTCTTCCCACCTTCCTGCCATCAAAAGAATATAGAAATATGAGAAAGGGTCTCAAAGTTACATACCGTACAAATAGAATGATTTATGTCAATGTCTGAGCATAGAGAGAGTTTTACCTTGAGATTTACAAACACAGCAGTTCCATCATCAATTGTTAGACGTTCTTCACCCATCAATAAGCTAATGCTTTCCCGCAGTTCGAGATCAGCAAGTTCTACCGATATATCAAGCTTTGAGAGATAATGCCGGCGATAACGTTCAGTGTTATCAGTTTTTTCTGGCACAGGATCTTCAGCCACAACTTCCGCCTCATTTTTAGGAGAACTTGCTTGCAGTTCTTTTGCTGGAGATGTTGGATTCGACCCAGCTTCGACGCTTTTTGCCCTATTATTATCAGAGTGACTTGTTTGGCCGCCAAGAGACTCATCATCAGCAACCTGCGCCGAGTTATCATCTTTAACAGACACTGATGAGACTTCCATGCTCGCATCTCCATTTCGGTTTTTCCATTCATCTGCACCAGATTCCCAACCCCGGCTTTGAATCCTCCTGCTATGGTCCCACTCAGATCCCCCATACATGTTTGACTCATCCCTGAAAACGCTATTACTCATATCCCCAAAAAAGCCATGCATGTGAGAAGCGCCTGAGCCATCCATCATATTCGGCCACCCGAGTGGACGCATGTGACCAGAGAACCTCTCAGCATCAGGTATATGGTAAGGGATTCCAGGATGATTCATTTCCATTGAAGGCCTCACCCCAAAGATAGATGGAGATGGGAATTGCGGCATCATAGCTTGGAAACCTCCATGAGGTTGAACGTGTTGAAATGGTGTAAATCCATTTGGAAGTGGAGATGGCCAGCTTGGGACACCTCTCCAAACATTACCTTGCCCTCTTCCCATCATCGCATCAACGCCTCTCTTATAACGTCCACCGGTATTGCCCCTGTTATCATCGTCTCGAAGGCCCACTCTAGGGCTACTGATCCCACTCCTAGATTCAGGTCGTGGAGGAAAAGAAGAATTGTTCTGGTTGACTTTATTGTGAAAGGATAATTCTGCCTGAGATGTCAAATCTACCAGAAGCCTTTCATCCTCAGCTGCCGAAAAATCCCTAGCGTTGTTCCTATGACCTGTTTCTTCAACCTCAAGACTCCGTCTTGCACCACTCCGGTTATTGTATCTCCGTTCAAGACTCGTTGAAGAGGGAGATCTTTCAACCATGGGTCGAGGTGAAGCTTTTGTGGCAGAAGACCTTTCACCCTGAAACTCGCCCAAAACACCATCTTCCATCCTTACTGTTTTCTCAGAAACTCTATGTCTTTGACCTCTCTCTGATCCTCCAGACAGCTCAGCAGCCTCCCTGGAAGAGACCCCTTTGGTTATCTGATCCGACACATTCCTGTTTCACCATAACAAAATTATAATCAACCTCTAAACTTCCAAGCTTCCTCAAAAGCTGACCACAAGCTATAAGATCTCCATTAGAATTAAAATAAGTAAAAAAATTGAATACAGTAAATTCGAAGGACAGCACAGTGCACGTTTTAAGTACATAGAGCACCAATCACAACACTAAAATGCTTAAAGGACAAATCATACCCATTCTCTTCTTTAACCACCGAACTGGAAGGTTGCCGCTCTGATCTTATCACATCACCATCAGGCTCTGCTCTGCTACTTCTAGTGCCAATGATGACCTCTTGATAATCCTGATAATCTGGAGACTTCCTACCTTCCCTCTTATCCTTATACCGACCACTTTGATCATCTAGACGCGACACATCACGATCACCATCCCTTTCCCGGTCACTTTTACTTCGTTTCCCATCATGATAATACTCACGACTACAGTCTTTTTCTCTGTCATGTGTCCTGTCCCTATCATGATCCCGGTCACGATCTCTACTCCTATCACGGTCCCAATCGCGTTCATGGTAACGATCATGCTCATAGTCCCGACGATCGCGATCACGTTCCCTATCCCTATCCCTCTCACGGTCCCTATCTCGCTCATAGTCACGATCACGATCCCGAGCTCGTTCACGGTCCCGTTCATTTCGATCACTTTCTCTCTCATAGTCCCGATTGCGTTCACGGTCATGATATCCATCATGTTCACTGTCCAGCTCATGGCCATGATCATTATCCTGAAATTTAGATTTTTTTTTACTGTCATCTCGGAGGAGCTTTTCATCGGACCTATGATGCTCTTTAATAGGTCGGTCATCTCTCTGCTTGTCACCTTTCTGTTTGGTGTCTTCTTCCTTGTCTTCCCGATATTTATCTCTGGATTTCTCTCCCTTCTGTTTTCCATCTTTAACGTAGTCATCCCCAACATCATCACTGTTATCTTGATGCTTGTCACCAACACCATGATCATCTCTCTTACGCCTTGATCGCTTCTCAGTATGATTTTCCGTACCTGGACTCCTTAACTGATCCTGAGCTTTAGACTCTGAGTACAAAAGAAGCACAAAGATTAACAAAACCCAATGCAATAACCCTTTAACAGCTGACTAAACTATCCAATTTAATATGATGCATCTAACAAAACACACATAGGTTTGCAAATTTTCATCTATTCTAACCAGCTAACTGCAGACTAATATACAACAGCAAGCAAAACAGCACGAACTCCATTAATATTGGAAAAGGCAGTAGAATAAAAGAAACATGAATAAATTCTCCAAGTGTTAATTACAATATTGCTTCAAAAGACTACACATTGATATACAAAGATTCTACATTCCCATTATCAGAAAAAGGCGTCCCTTAAGTTTGTCTTCCACTAAGAACTTTGATTCATCAACGAGAAAACGAGAGAAAACAGATGGATCTTGCATTTTTTGAGCTATAATTCTCTAAGCAGGCTGCAACCAGAACAGTGTTTAGCATAGAATCACAACTCTCAGAAGCAACATCAAAGACGAGCACTAAAGTCAACTAAACCACAAGAACTTTTTTTCTCGAAACAACATACTAAAGTAAAGGCACTGACGTTCATTTTACGGTTCCAGTGGCTATTTTGATAACGATGGTCGAGATATCTTACCAGTTTTGTCAGAGACAGCCTTGGATTTATGGTGTTCTTCACCATCATAAAACTTGTCGCTTTTGCCTTCTTTATACTTCCTATCTTTCTCCCGATCCTTCTCCTTGTCAAACTCTTTGCTATCCCTTCTACTAGACTCACTATGCTTACCATCGATTTTACCGCTACTCTTCTTCGTCTCCTCACCATCTCCTTCCTCTCTCCTCCTACTCTTCTCACTAGACGCCTTCGTCTTCTTCGAACTCTCCCCTTTCTCCTCATCTTTACCGTTCCACCTATCATTACCACTCTCACCGGATTTCCCTTTCCGCCGCTTCGAGGAGGAAGTGTACTCCTCGTAGTACTCGCCATTAACCGAATCGTAATACTCCTTGGAATCAAACTTCCGTTTGTCGCCAGAGCCAGAATCCTTAGAAACCCTAGCGCTGCTCTCATCTTTGCTCTTCCTCTCCTTCAAACTCGACTCTTTCTCCGAATCAGAGTACTCCCTCGCATCCTTGTGCTTGCTCGATTTGTGCCTCGTACTCCTTGGCATCTCGAGAGAAATTCACTTCGACAGCAGTAATGAAATCAGAAAAGAGGGCAAACCGAACATACACAGCAACAAAAAAACCTCCGCAAATCACAAAACCCCCAAATCTACGAGAAAAACTGATTCTTCTCGATTTCAGAATCGGTCTAAATGGAAACCCTAATCGAGGTTTTCGGGAGGGGATTTGATCTCAAAGCAAGTCGCGAAACAATAAAAAAGACTCTAGAGGATGAGAAACGGCGGCCGAAGAATCCAGATCGCCGGAGATTCGACGGCCGGCGGCGAGATTTAAATGGAGAAATTACAAAAGAGCCACGGAGCGGGAGATAGAGGATAAAAATGGAAGAGAAGTGAGAGAAAGAGAGGCCTTAATGCCCTTTCGATGCTCCAGAGAAAAAACGAGAAAATATGTGTTGCGTTCGATTAACTGTTTTTTTTTTCAGACAAGGGGAAGACTAAGGGGGGATTACATCAGTAATGACGATATTAACCCTCTAAACTTCGCTATTATTACGGTTTTTTGCCCCTGAAGGTTATCAGATCGAATTTCGCTTACGCCGGTTCAGTAAGTTGATGCTTCGGTTATTTCTCGCTTGGTCATCCATCCAGTCAGTGATCGCCACGTCATTTGACTCAAACCTGGAGACAGCTGGAGCCCATTAGTGTCTGGCCCAGTAAAATTGAACTCTAAGGCCCATTAAACTTGTTAAGGCCCAATGAGAGAGTGGGATGAGAAGATATTTGTAAAATGAATGGGGCAGACGTAGACGTGAGTCGAGCTCGAGGCGCGATGCCTCAGGCGTACTTCATCACGCAACTCTCACGAGCTTCTCTGTCGTTATATACATACGACTTTTCGTTTTTTTTTTTTTTTAATTTCTTCTTAAATGTGGAATTAATCCGTTTTTGAATGTGAACTTTGCGTGTCGTCTCCAGATCGATATCTCCCTCTCCCTCTCTCTCTCTCTCTCTCTCTCTCTCTCTGTGTTTGATCGGTTGTTCTTAGCGGTGAGCTTTTGATTCGAGTTTTATGATTGATGAATGATTGATTGTTGCGAAATTTAAGCTGTTCACGGAGTCTCTCTTCAACTTTCCATCGTTTTCTCTGCTTTTGTTGAAAAATATTGAATTTCAGAACAATTCGGAAGATTAGTGTTGACGGATTTGAGTTTCCTTTTAATACTAAATGTGAATTAGCTTTTGTTATGCTTATATTTCGCGGGGAGTAAAATTATATGTAATGTGTTTGTGAATTACTTTTTAGCTAAATTTGAAATGTAAGTGTCGGTCGAACTGAAAGTTTCTCTCTTTTGAATTTATGTAGAGGTGTTTTAGTCGGATGGCACTTTGTGGTGTGTGTTCGACTCCAAATCTGCGGAATTTGGAAGTGTTTCGATCTGCTAAGAACTCGAGCATTGGTCTGAGACGAAACATTAGTCTATGGCAGCCCACGAACTCAGTTGGTGTTAGATTTCGTTGCTCATCTTCCTTGAAATCTCCATCATCAGATGTGGAGATGGACGAGGATGTTCAGAACAATCCCTCGGCTTCTGTGGAGGATGAATCAGCACATGTGATGCAGTTCAAGTGGAATGATTTCAAGATTCTTGATCGTGTTAGCATTGGTCATGGCGGCAGGGTATTGTTACCAGTTTGATTCTCGGATTTTTCTTATGTTTACTACTATGTTGGTTTGAGATTTGCGTCCATGTGACTAAATGACATTACTTTCTTACAGGCCGATGAGCTTGTGTTTGAAGCTATAGTTCAGGTTCCAGATAGGTCAGTTTCTACTTCAATTGTATTACAAGATTTCAAGATGATTTCAGGGCTTCATCTGTGGTGCTTCGATTTCACAGCCCTTTGTTTAACCAAGGAGTTGTCCTTCGGAAATTGAATACCACTCACGCTCAAAGAAGAGGAAGAAGAGCCATAGAAGTTCGTGCTCCCTTTCGGATTACCATTATTAGTCTATCATGTTGCTTAGTGTGGTTTAACCGATATTTTTTACTACTTGCAGGTATTGAAAAAGCTACTTCGTCGTCGACTTCTCTACCATTCTTACTCAATGCAAGTTCACGGTTATATCTCCAATAACTTGGGCGATGATCCGTACTCATTTACCCTGGTACATGGGGTAAGTGCTTCCCTCCTTATCCACAAATATGTTCAGAATGTTGCAGATATCTGTTTCGTCTCATAGGTTTCTACCATTCATTTAATCTTAATCTCTTCTTCTTGCAGTGCCATGGAAGTTTCTCGATTAGGCACTGGCTTCAACAATCTGATTGGCTTCCAACGTTAGAAGCTACTCTTGCACTAGATGAAGAATCCTTTAGAAGGGTGGGGGATGATACAACTGGAGGGCCTGCAGTTTCGAGGCAGTTAAGACTAATCCGTATATTAATGAGGGATCTTTTGATCGGAGTATGTATCGCGCCCTTCAAACAAGCGGAATAGTTCTTTCTTTTCGTCATGATTTGCTTAACATGTGTTTCTTTGGTGTTCTTTGACTTGAAGGTCAATTACTTGCACAGCAATGGCCTTGCTCACACAGAACTGAAACTGGAAAATGTGCATATCAGCCCTGTGGATAGACATATCAAAGTTAGTATATAGTTTCAATAGTGAAGTTTGATTATTTAGCTAACTTGCCGCTTAGTTCTGCCAATTAATTTCAGAGTTTTTTTTCCAACTGTAGGTAGGGATTCTCGGAAATGCTGCTGACTTTTGCGGGGATGGTCCAAGTACTAGCAGCGCTTACAGTACCATGGACAGACGACAAATGATGATAGCATTTGACATGAGGTATTTTGACAAGAGATGGTAGCTAATTATAATTTCTGTTTGTTTACATTACTCAGCCTAAACTTTAC
>JAHZTW010000002.1:48684134-48806034 GCA_020283515.1 Alliaria petiolata | reverse complement strand
CCAGAATCCTTCGAAACCCTAGCGCTGCTCTCGTCTTTGCTCTTCCTCTCCTTCAAACTCGACTCTTTCTCCGAATCAGAGTACTCCCTCGCATCCTTGTGCTTGCTCGATTTGTGCCTCGTACTCCTTGGCATCTCGAGAAACTCACTTCGACAGCAGTAAATGAAATCAGAAAAGAGGGCAAACCTAACATACACAACCAACAAAAAACCTCCGCAAATCACAAAACCCCCAAATCTACGAAAACCCGGTTCTTCTCGATTTCGAATCGGTCTAAATGAAAACCCTAATCGAGGTTTTCGGTGAGGGGGGATTTTGATCTCACAGCAAGTCGCGAAACGATACAAGACTCTAGAGGATGAGAAACGGCGGCCGAAGAATCCAGATCGCCGGAGATTCGACGGCCGGCGGCGAGATTTAAATGGAGAAATTACAAAAGAGCCACGGAGCGGGAGATAGAGGATAAAAATGGAAGAGAAAGAGAGAAAGAGAGGCCTTAATGCCCTTTCGATGCTCCAGAGAAAAAACGAGAAAATATGTGTTGCGTTCGATTAACTGTTTTTTTTTTCAGACAAGGGGAAGACTAAGGGGGGATTACATCAGTAATGACGATATTAACCCTCTAAACTTCGCTATTATTACGGTTTTTTGCCCCTGAAGGTTATCAGATCGAATTTCGCTTACGCCGGTTCAGTAAGTTGATGCTTCGGTTATTTCTCGCTTGGTCATCCATCCAGTCAGTGATCGCCACGTCATTTGACTCAAACCTGGAGACAGCTGGAGCCCATTAGTGTCTGGCCCAGTAAAATTGAACTCTAAGGCCCATTAAACTTGTTAAGGCCCAATGAGAGAGTGGGATGAGAAGATATTTGTAAAATGAATGGGGCAGACGTAGACGTGAGTCGAGCTCGAGGCGCGATGCCTCAGGCGTACTTCATCACGCAACTCTCACGAGCTTCTCTGTCGTTATATACATACGACTTTTCGTTTTTTTTTTTTTTTAATTTCTTCTTAAATGTGGAATTAATCCGTTTTTGAATGTGAACTTTGCGTGTCGTCTCCAGATCGATATCTCCCTCTCCCTCTCTCTCTCTCTCTATCTCTCTCTCTCTGTGTTTGATCGGTTGTTCTTAGCGGTGAGCTTTTGATTCGAGTTTTATGATTGATGAATGATTGATTGTTGCGAAATTTAAGCTGTTCACGGAGTCTCTCTTCAACTTTCCATCGTTTTCTCTGCTTTTGTTGAAAAATATTGAATTTCAGAACAATTCGGAAGATTAGTGTTGACGGATTTGAGTTTCCTTTTAATACTAAATGTGAATTAGCTTTTGTTATGCTTATATTTCGCGGGGAGTAAAATTATATGTAATGTGTTTGTGAATTACTTTTTAGCTAAATTTGAAATGTAAGTGTCGGTCGAACTGAAAGTTTCTCTCTTTTGAATTTATGTAGAGGTGTTTTAGTCGGATGGCACTTTGTGGTGTGTGTTCGACTCCAAATCTGCGGAATTTGGAAGTGTTTCGATCTGCTAAGAACTCGAGCATTGGTCTGAGACGTAACATTAGTCTATGGCAGCCCACGAACTCAGTTGGTGTTAGATTTCGTTGCTCATCTTCCTTGAAATCTCCATCATCAGATGTGGAGATGGACGAGAATGTTCAGAACAATCCCTCG
Organism: Alliaria petiolata; assembly: GCA_020283515.1. Taxonomy (NCBI): domain Eukaryota; kingdom Viridiplantae; phylum Streptophyta; class Magnoliopsida; order Brassicales; family Brassicaceae; genus Alliaria; species Alliaria petiolata. The sequence goes on along the minus strand of JAHZTW010000002.1, from coordinate 48,804,360 downwards.
GCTTCTGTGGAGGATGAATCAGCACATGTGATGCAGTTCAAGTGGAATGATTTCAAGATTCTTGATCGTGTTAGCATTGGTCATGGCGGCAGGGTATTGTTACCAGTTTGATTCTCGGATTTTTCTTATGTTTACTACTATGTTGGTTTGAGATTTGCGTCCATATGACTAAATGACATTACTTTCTTACAGGCCGATGAGCTTGTGTTTGAAGCTATAGTTCAGGTTCCAGATAGGTCAGTTTCTACTTCAATTGTATTACAAGATTTCAAGAATGATTTCAGGGCTTCATCTGTGGTGCTTCGATTTCACAGCCCTTTGTTTAACCAAGGAGTTGTCCTTCGGAAATTGAATACCACTCACGCTCAGAGAAGGGGAAGAAGAGCCATAGAAGTTCGTGCTCCCTTTCGGATTACACCATTATTAGTCTATTATGTTGCTTTAGTGTGGTTAACCGATATTCTTACTACTTGCAGGTATTGAAAAAGCTACTCCGTCGTCGACTTCTCTACCATTCTTACTCAATGCAGGTTCACGGTTATATCTCCAATAACTTGGGCGATGATCCGTACTCATTTACCCTGGTACATGGGGTAAGTGCTTCCCTCCTTATCCACAAATATGTTCAGAATGTTGCAGAGATCTGTTTCGTCTCATAGGTTTCTACCATTCATTTAATCTTAATCTCTTCTTCTTGCAGTGCCATGGAAGTTTCTCGATTAGGCACTGGCTTCAACAATCTGATTGGCTTCCAACGTTAGAAGCTACTCTTGCATTAGATGAAGAATCCTTTAGAAGGGTGGGGGATGATACAACTGGAGGGCCTGCAGTTTCGAGGCAGTTAAGACTAATCCGTATATTAATGAGGGATCTTTTGATCGGAGTATGTATCGCGCCCTTCAAACAAGCGGAATAGTTCTTTCTTTTCGTCATGATTTGCTTAACATGTGTTTCTTTGGTGTTCTTTGACTTGAAGGTCAATTACTTGCACAGCAATGGCCTTGCTCACACAGAACTGAAACTGGAAAATGTGCATATCAGCCCTGTGGATAGACATATCAAAGTTAGTATATAGTTTCAATAGTGAAGTTTGATTATTTAGCTAACTTGCCGCTTAGTTCTGCCAATTAATTTCAGAGTTTTTTTTTCCAACCATAGGTAGGGATTCTCGGAAATGCTGCTGACTTTTGCGGGGATGGCCCAAGTACTAGCAGCGCTTACAGTACCATGGACAGACGACAAATGATGATAGCATTTGACATGAGGTATTTTGACAAGAGATGGTAGCTAATTATAATTTCTGTTTGTTTACATTACTCAGCCTAAACTTTACATTTCCTTCTCATGGTCAAAGATGTGTTGGATTCATGATGGCAAAAATGGTACTTCAAGAACTGATGGATCCAATAATCTTTGCGAAGTTGAAGTCTTTCCTGGCAAAGGTATCATTAACTGGGCTACAGAGTGTGCCTGATATAATAATCCGTAGATTACTTTGATATCATAAACTTATGTTGATTTCCGTTAAATATTATTGTTCAAAATGTACATCTCTAGGGAAATGATCCTTCCTCGCTACGTGAATTCTTCGTGACAACGCTCAATACAAACTCTGAATCTGGAAATACAGGAGTGCAAGTAAGTGCTCTGCCAAGGGCTATCTTACACCTCTCGGCAAAATCGCTAGTTCTTTCACTCGCCGGTGAGACCAAACAGTTGTTTATCATCACACGCTTTGTTTGCTCTCAGATACTTGATAGAAACTGGGGAGCAGGTTGGCACCTTTTATCTTCATTGATTGCTACCAGACCTTCTAGACGAATAACGTAACATATCATTAGCGCACGACAATTTTACCAATCGATCGAACTAAGAAGCCTACATTAATAAAATCTTCTGTGGTTTTGTGCAGTTGCTTGGATGCTCTTAAGCATCCCTTTCTATGTGGGCCTAGATGGCGTGTTGCCCCATCAATGGATATCATCAGATGGGGTCTTGGATCAACCGCAGTAAGGATTTCAGAAGAATACATTTACCGTATGCCTCAGGTAAATATGAAAAAATTTGCAGTCGGTTTTAAAAAGTTTGAACCTTGCTCGTCCGCTCAATCTCCTAAACGACTAACCAGAAAACAAAAATCTTATGCAGCGACAAAGACTTGCCCACTTCATTGAACTAATGGAGATGCTAAACCCATGTCCAAAACCAAATGTACGAATTATTTTCTTCTCGTGCTTCTTTTAATTTTTGATTTTTCGCACTTTATTAAGTGAACATTATGGTTTTAATCTCTTGGTTTAAACAGTGTTGGTTGGAGCTTTTACCGGGAAAATGGCGTATGTTATACTCAACCGGAAAGCACATAGGTCTGACTTTGCGTCAGCCCTCCACACGTGCTTTAATAGGCAACGTTCACTTAACAATAACACGAGCTTCAGAAGCCAACAACGCTTCACTATCCTTTACCTCTGATATAGGCTTCACGGCCATAACCAGCAAAGACTGGCCACACGACAAAACCGGAGCCAAGGGTAAATTACAAACGCTCTCTCAATTCAGAATAGTAGCCGGAAAAAGACTTTACCTCAAAGAAGAGAAAAAGAACATTGGCAAGTTCTCAATGGGCGAACCAGATGCTGAAGAAGGCCTGGTCGAGAAACTAGAGACCAAGAAATGGAAGAAAGTCGTGCCCTTCAAGGAGTTCCCGTCGAGTCTTCCCGTTGCGAAACTCGTCTCTGGAGATATCGAAGTAACGATGAGCATGACTGATCGTATAGAGTCACCTGGGAATGTGATCGGAGAAGTTAGAAAGCAGATTCCGCAGGAGATGTTCGATTTGTCTAAGCTTGTGTGTGGCACGTATATAGACAGTAGGTTACTTGTACTCAGATGTGTGAATGGTTCGGCATTGTTGTTCACAAGATCTATCTTGGACCATAAGTCTATGTAGCCACTTGGCTCGGTTCTTATGTATATAAACAATGAGCATTCTTTGTGGGACTAAACCTTTGTAGTCTCTGTGTATGTATGTTGTGGTTAATGTTAGAACTTTTGTGGTCAGAAGTTAGTAATTTTGAAGGACTTAAAAACAACATAATGTATTAGCCTTAGAGATAGCCTGTTGGAAGGTTTGAGTTCTCTTATGTTTCTTGTTTTGGTGTATTCTCTTAGAATTGATTATAACTCTTTCAACATTTGTAGTCTCTGACCATAACTTTAAATCCATCATGGCTTTGTTAATTTGATTATTGTTTTGGGACTGCCCTGTTACCAAACCATAGTACTTCCCCGATAGAGTTTCGCAATACCTAGCCCAAAACCACTAACATGTGACTCCTTCTTACCACTTAACTGCTTTAACTTTTGTTTGATCGTACGTATATCTTTTTTTTCAGTGTGCTTTAACTTTTGTTGAAAGTAAAGTCCCAAAGCTATGATGAGGCTTGGAATATTATGACAGAAATGTTTTTTATATACCTTTAATTGTTTTGTTATCAAAATAAAACTTGATAAGCATATCATAAATTCTAATTAAAAAAGGGGAATCTCTTTTGTCTTTTCCAGCGAGAGGAAGTAAACACGTGTTGCAGTCCACCTAACATGGTCCAGGGGACAGGCCTTTTCATATTAAAAGGTCTCTAATAAATAATACCTGAAATTTTTGCACCAAAAAAAAAAAAAGTAATACATGAAATTCGTTTTACTCTACGTTTTTAAATAGAAAATTAACCTAAAACATATACAATCCAAATACAAAAAAAATAATAATATATATAATTTAAATCCTGAGACCTAAAACTAACTCTAAAATTAATCTTTTCTAAATCTTAAAAGATTAAAATCTAAACAAAATGATTTATTTTTGTCAACAAACAAAATGATGTTTTTGTCAACAAACAAAATGATTTATTTCCTTGATTTTAATAGATTCGGTTATTTTTAAATTTATATTTTTCCTATTATATTAGAATTTCTTCTTTTATTCGTAAATTTCTGATATTTTATTATATAAAGTTAGTATTCACGTAAAAGCATGGTGTGATTGGTGAGCATTACAGTAATTGAGAATAATTTAAAGTAATGTAATCGAGAGAAAAAAAAAATAATTATTAGAAGAATTGAGGAGAATATAAATATAGAAAAAGTTAATTTGAATGGTAGTAATGAGAATATTTGAGAGTAATTGAAAGTAATTAAAATTAATAAAATAAAATATGTTATATTAATTTTTGTTTTTAAATAATAAATTAAAAACTATAACAAGAATTTTAATTTATAAATTATATTATAAAAGTTTTGTTATGAAATTGTAAATACAACACCAATACTCTATTTATAATCAAATATAAGTTTTTTAAAATTATATCTTTTGTATCAACGTCTTGATTTGTGTGCAAGTGAGAGTAGAAACTTTTTTTTAATAGAAGACAATTTTCTACTCTTATATTTTTCTATTTTTTTGTTTTCTTTTCTTCCTGATTGGTTCAAATAAAAAAAATTATGGAATTTTTTTTTTCTTTCCTTTTCTTTTCTTCTATAGTATACAACCAGTCACACCCAAGTTATCGATTAGATTGGTGATCTTGTTCAAAATTAGTTTTGTGATATTATCAATACTGGGTACTCTAATCATTTAATCATAGCAAACTATGTTCTTTCATTTTTTTACACGGTATCTTTCAACTTGTTTTTGTTTCTTGTGTATGAGTAATTTTGAAAAACCTAGAATATGACTGTTCACGTACCACTTATGGTAGATACCAAATCTTTCAAATAAATAAATAAAATTTCCAAAGTAATTAATTTGTGGTCACACATTAACTAAGCACAAGGTATATATAAATACTCATGTGCAAAAATTAGCTAGGCGCAGTCGATCTTGGCATAAGGCCTAGCAAAAATATCAAAAATTAATCGAATAATATAGTGTTTAAAACTGCCTAAAACACATGAAGCCGAATTTTAGTTCCAATACACATGATTTCATTTAATTAAACTTGTGAACGTAAGTTAGACTCGTCAAAATTTAAATCCAATTTTTTGTACCAAAAAAGAAAAGATTAGACTGGAATTAATCAGCCAAGATGAAAATTAATTTTTCTAGACGACGATTAATCGAATATCCGATTAGGCTTAAATCGGTGCAAAAGTGTCACGCAAAGCGCCTAACCAGCCGATCATTAGAACAAAATACAATAACTAAGACACAAAACTGTGGCGAAAAAAGTAACACATAAGATCCAAGAAGTTGCACTTTTATATAGTTAAATTATAAGACCGGGCCCTATAGATATAGCTTATGACCCTTAGAATATGTGAAAGGAGAGAAAGACTCTTCCGTTGTGTGGCCGTTGATTGATACAAAGACTCCTCAACTATCCAAACGGCCAAATTTGACTCTTCTCTCTCCTCTCTCTCTCCCATTTTCACTTGAAATAAAAAATACCTACAAAGCAATAAGATCATTTTTATTTCCCAAATGGCTCGTAAATCATGGTCTCCACTAACCCCGACACACTGACATGACCAAGGTTCGATCCCGCCTCTTTCACTAAACGTGGGAAAAAGTTATGTCACTCGTTTCCCCTCATTCTGATGCTGTTTAGGAATTTATGTTATGGAATGCATGGAGACAGGATTTGAAGTCCTACGTGAAAACATGACTGAACAAAGAAAAAGTAAGAAACTTTTGTTTTAAATAAAATTAAATAAAAGTTGAAGATGTTTTTGTCAGACCTCATCTAGCTTCTGTTTTTATTTGGATTTAGACACAACTGATATCTTATTTTAGTGGCATAAATTTTCTTTATCATTACGAAACTAAAATTAGAATGAAATGTGATAAAGTATTTATTCAAGATTCTGTTTTAGTCTCATTTTATTTAAACGATAAGAATTTACTATTTAGTGTACTAAAAACAGTATTTCTATTATTTTTGTACCGTTATTTTCATCGTTTAATAACTATTCCGTTATTTTGTACCTTACAACTTATAGTGCTAAAAATGTTTTTACTATTTGATGCCGCCATTGTACATCTATCTTTTGTCATGACTTGATATTGTATATAAGATGAAAACAAATTTGTTTTGGCAAAAGAAAACTCTTTTCACTCTTCATTTTGTTTGTAAGCCGGATTTTATATACATAGAACCGAATAAATTCTAGAGCCTAAGTTTGTAAGGTAACCAAGTTGAAACTCATCTAGTGCTAGTCGAGCTCAAATCTTAATAATGTCATTGGACTACAACCATTTGGATCAACAACCATCCTTTTTTCTACTAACAAATATATATATATATATACATATGTGTGTGTGTGTTTATAGCAAATAATGAGAATAATAATTTAATTATCAGTACCTAATGGTAGTGTCGGATCGTTTAAAATCATAGGTTAACCTAACAATTAATTAAATAAGGATTCGGTATATAGATTACGCCGCACACATGTGAAGCGGAGCACATGGACACGCCCAAATGGCTCGTTGGCCTCAATCTGTTCCGAGAAGTCGCGTCTCTCTTCTTTTTCATCTTTGTTTATAAATATATTTTGTAAGTGCCAAATTTGCTTTTGTTGGCTACTTGTCTTTATAGATATAATGCTCGATTTTTCTTGTTAATTTAATAAATCTATTGAATGAAGAAATGCCATTTTGCTCCTGTTGTCTCTATGACTCTATAACTAATGTTTTTTTTTTTTAAAGAGGTTTGCTACTTTATAACTTATGTTCGTTTATTTGTTGTAAGTTTTTAAAAATCTTGTAAATTCATTTTTTTCAATTTTGCTAATATCAAACATAATAACCCATCAATGAGGATTACATTTAACCAAGTAAAAACAAAAGATAAAACTGGAATCGTTTAAGAAATCTTGAATTTCTAAAGCCGCCAGCCGGAAGACTTAAACGGAAGAAAAGAAAAGATCGACTAACACATTTAATTACTAATTAAGGTGGGTTATTCTATCCTTCTCTCCATTTTTGCAATGAATTAGATTGGAGGAATCGGAGTATGATATTGAATACTGTATATCTTATAGCATGATCGATGAAAACACTTCTTACTAGTAATACTTCATTGGTTTGACATTTAGATACTAAAAAGAGATGAGACCTGGAAAAAAAATGTTTATGTTTTATTTGTTTGGGGCACTGAACCACAAGAAAAATGAAGTGATATGATTGGTAAGTTTTGTTTAGATTCTTTTGTCCATAGAGTTATCAATCAACGAAGAGGTATGGAAGGACAGCTTTAAAAAATATCAAGAAGGCGACTGAAAATAATATTACAAAGGATTTGAATCGTATGCAACTTTTTTACGTTTTAAAACCGTGATTCCACCAAATATATACCATTGATAATATTAAGCACGAAATGATTAAAATCAAAAATTAACAAGCTGTTTTATAATTTATCCAGCACATTTCAACTTTATGACTAATTTAGACAAATATTTATTCATCTAATCAATAGTAGTTTTTTAACGTTTCAAGTTTATTCAGTTTTCAGTTTTTCTATTCTAGTGATTCTGCTAATTTGTTATTTAACTATTCTTTATTATTCTGCTATTCAGTTAACATATCTGTTAAACCCAAAGTCATTAGCAAATTTAATGTGTGAAAAGTTACAGTGGCAAGTCTGTTGCATGTATTACATTACCTACCTTTTTTTTTGGTTTTCTACATATATATATATATATATATATATTTTTTGCTAAACTGGTTTTCTACATATATTTTTTTTGTTGTTGCTAAACTTGTTTAATTTCGGTCACCAATAAAAATTTAAATGATTGATGTATAAGATTTTACGAATGGTAAAATTATTATTGTTCACGTATTCGACAATTTAAAAAAAGAAAAAAAAAACTGAACTCTCGTGGGTTTTTTTTTTTTGAACAGAACTCTCGTGGTATTTGACTATTTACATGTTAGTCTAGTGTGCATTAGGTTTCTATTAAAAAAAAATTTGCTAAAAAGGTTTCTATAAATTTTGATCGGATTCAAAACTTCTATTTCAAGCAACGACGAGTTTCTGTTTCGTTTATTTCAATATATCTCAACCGACCTGCTCTATGCTTTTTGCTCGTTAAGAAAAAAGTTATAAACATACTGTATGAAAATAAATTTATTAATTAGTCGAATAAAATAAGGTAGAAAAACGAGCAAAACAAATAAATAAAACAAATTAATTGTGCGGCATGAGACGCCGCACATATAGCGTCAAAAATGACAGTTGGTCAGTTTGAAGTTGGTCAGTGTTTTCCACGCTCACTAATAGCCAAACCCAACCAACCGTTTAGTAGTGCTAAACTCTTGCATTAAATTATTCAATTAGATATTTATTTAAACAGACAAAAAGAATTATTAATTACGTTAATCCGGTCAAAAAGCATAGTTTTGTGTGGATGCAAATTTATTTCTTATTTATTGCTCCTTGGGCTCGATGACAACTTTAAAGTAATCTGTAAAGCTTACTAAACGAATATGATTACAGGTCAACGATATGTTTATCGTAATCATGGAAGCGTATTACTATAGGTACAACTCATTACCGTCGGATGAATAAAAAACAGAGAAACGGAAATTAGAAAAATTAGAGAAATACCGTCTATTAAATTTCAAGAATTACATGATGGTTTAGTAGTGTCATCATCTGTTGTTGATTGTTAGAGCATCAACCAAAATTGGTGTCAAATTGCATTTTGCAATAAAATTTGCTTCAGCTCTATCTCGTTTTTAATTGTAAAATGGTATAATGCCATTTTTGATTTCAAATACAAAACCATCTCATTTCATATTCAATTTTCCAATTGAATTTTTTATTTATAAAATAATCTTTCAAATTTTAGATACTTTTACTTTTAAAGTTATAAATAATTATTTTTATGATAGTTTTTTTTATTTTTTATGATTATAAATATTAAAACACTTTAATGTCTAAAATTAAAATGCAAATAACATAATTGATGGAAATTTTGAAAAAATTAAATAAATGGATAAATTTGTAAATTTTAAAGAAAATGTGTATAATTAACAATTAATAATAAAATAAAAATATATATACTTAAAATATTACTTTTGAATGGAATATTTAATTATCGGTTGGAGAGAAATCCAATTACATTTGCATTTTTCAATAAAAAAATACAATTATAAGTTAGAGATGCTCTTAACAAGTCTATTTAGTTTAGGAACATAATTTTATATTGTTAATTTTACAGCTAGATTACTCATATTTGTGAAGTGCCTAGTTTTAATAATACTGGTAATTATGTTCGGGGAAAAGGGTCTTTTTCCACCTGAACAAACTGCGCGGTGCCTTTTTCTACCCAAACAAAGACTCGGTGCCTTTTCCCACCTAAACGCTTCAAAAATTCAAAAATCCAACTCATACTCCGACTTTTGTGCGTAAAACAAAATTGACTGTCACAAAGGTTAGTCAACCGTTAAAATTGCTGACTCAGCTCGCACACGTGACATTAAAACGATGACGTGGCATTAAAAATAATAAAAAAAAATCATAAAAATCATAAAAATCGAAAATAAAATTTAAAAATCAAGAAAAAAAATAATATAATTTATAAAAGGGAAATTGGCAAAATACTCTAATTAAGATTTAAAATTTGAAAAGGCCTTGTTTTTTTAGTTTTTGGTAATTACACTTAATTGATATGTAATAAGACTAATTTGATCATATTTTAATTAGAAGATTCATAAATAAAAAGTCACCTTCAAAAATCGAAAATTATAAATATTAATCAGATTTTCATAAACGAAGAGACGGTTGTAGAAGAAAGCAAGGTTCATATTCGTCAATCGAATGTCGTTGATCGGTAGAAGTCAAGTCAAAAAGCCTTCAACAAGACCATATGTTCTGAATTGACTAAATGACTATATTGTCCCGATTCTACAACCGTCTCTTCGTTTATGAAAATCTGATTTTTCGTATGTCGTTCGATTAAAGTTAAAATTATTTAATAAAAATAAAAAAATAAATGTTTTATAATCGAATGATATCTATTAAGATTTTATTTTATTTGTAAATAATAAATCTTAGTTTTAAATTTATCTAAAACATATTCTATTAAAATATATTTTTTTTTGGCCGGCATAACGCAAAAACTTACGATATCGTATTCTACTTGTAGTTCAACCATTATTTTCTCTCCTTTTCACCATTTCTTTTTAGTTTCGGAGCAATTGCAATGTTTCGAAGTAAATTCTGATTCATTCTTTTTAATCTCTATAATTCTTCTTTTTCAATACAACCTTCTAAAGCAAATTATATTTCATCTATCACACAATCATATACATATATTACTATTAAGTTTTATATATTTTTGACTTAGGACATCTTCATGTATTACTCAAAATCAGAATTTTACTGAACAATAATTTATTGAACATTAACATCGATCAAAAGCCTGATTAAATGAAAAAAAAACTGAATTGAAAAATAATAATTAAAGACTAGGGAGAGAATACATGAGTTCGAAGTAAGCTTTGTTTGTTTTTAAAGTTAAATCAAAATAGTCTTATTACATATCAGTAAGTGTAATTACCAAAAACTAAAAAAAAGGTCTTTTTCAAATTTCAAATCTTAATTAGAGTATTTTGCCAATTTCCCTTTTATAAATTATATTATTTTATTTTTTTATATTTAAATTTTTTTTTTTTTTTTTTTAAATTTTGTTTTTGATTTTTCGATTTTTATGATTTTTATTTTATTTTTAATGTCACGTCATCGTTTCAATGCCACGTGTGCGAGATGAGTCAGCAATTTTAACGGTTGACTAACCTTTGTGACAGTCAACTTTGTTTTACGCACAAAAAATCTGAGTATGGGTTGGATTTTTGAATTTCTAAAGCGTTTAGGTGGGAAAAGACACCGAATCTTTGTTTGGGTAGAAAAAGGCACCGCGCAGTTTGTTCAGGTGGGAAAAAATCATTTTCCCAATTATGTTCGTTTCTCAAAAACAACTTATATGATTTCTTTTGGGTAATTGTATGTCTTGTACTCTTGTTAGCTAGATTCATACTAGTTACTTATGAGAAATGAACCGAGTCATATGAATTACACGATGGCCAAATGCATGTAACTCATCGAAATAGATTATCAATCTCAATCGATCACGATTAATTAGTAGATAAAATGTTGGTTTAATTTATTTATTTTAACGAAAATGTTGGTTTAATTAAAGACCTTATGATAAGAAAAAATGTTTAAATTTTATTATACTTACACACAATATTTGGTCAAAAGCTTCTAATTAAATGTGCCTTCCACTTTCACGAGTAAACAAATGACGTAAAAAATATTAGAAATAGAATAGTTTAGTAATTAGCCTACCCACTTACCAATTATCATGATGCATCATATGTGTGGCCTGCTGTTAGTGGAATTGGAATCTTTAAAGTTTAAAACAATATATAAAAAAAGAACAACTCATCAGATTCACTTCTCCATGATGATGGGCTATTATCATTAGTTCCGACTTAATGAAAAAGGGGTTTATTTCATAAGATCAAAGAAAATATAAAGTAATTATAAATTGAATTTCTGTATTGTGAGTTTCCTTGGGTGCACGTACTGTTTGGTTTAGTGGCGGATCTAGACGCAAATTGAACAGAAGACACTTGTATAACGAAAAATACTTGACTAAATTTTTTTTTTCTTTTTTTTCATCTGAAAATTTCATTAGATAAACAAAATAGAATACATTGGAGAAATATAAGGTAGGATACTAAACAGAACGCATAAATTAGAGAAAACACTTGTAATCAACAGAAAGCGAGAGAAAGAGCCGCAGACGCGGAACTGCAATGCTCACAGGTCGCAAACAACGGAAACCGAAAGGAACTTGACTAAAAATATTTAAATAAATTTATGTTAATTACATAGAAAGACAAAAAAAATTAGATAGGGGCTTGTGACCCGTATGTTGTTACCTGCCTCCGCCCCTGCTTTGGTTTGCTCTATACGGTGAATCGATCAAACATTTTGAAATTCTAGTCGTTAAAAATGATGTTTTATAAATTATTAAATTTATAATAGATTTGATTGGTGAAACAAAGTGTTCATGATTTTTTTTTTAATCATAAAGAGAAAACGATAAGGACTATTAGAATAGTTAAACTTATAACAGCTTAAAAGAAGAGGTAGGACTGTAGGAGTAAAAAAATATCAATACAAGAAAATTGAGTATTTTGGCACTGGCGTTATTGCTAATTGTTACTATTTTTGTAATTGGTAGTTATTAAAGCGGTGTATCCCTTACAGTTTAAAGTCATAACATTTTCATGTATCTTCGATGGCTTTACATTTATAATGGTTTGTTAAAACGATGCTTTTATATTATGTTGTATCAACCTGAAAACGGATACTTAAAAAATAGTATGTATAAAAAATATTACTATTTTTTTTTTTTTAATATTACTAATTTGTACTCTGTAAAAAGTGATATTTTTCCTTAAAAAACAGAGGGAATATATAGAAGAAAAATGTCACTTTATAAATTGTAATTAAAGAAGCTTCGATGTAATGTATAACCTCACATAAATATTCAGAAATAAGAGTTGGTGTGGTTGTCAATATGTATGTTTTGTGGCGGCTTTAGAAAAAAAAAAGGAAAGAAAGAATAGTACTGCAGCTTTCATGTGCTAACTTAAATTCGATTTTTATTTTTATTGCGTTATCACATTAATTAATGATATCAAATAAAATAGTGTATTAATGAAGAATAAAAAATGAAATTTAAATATTTTTTAATATATGAGAAAAAATTATAAACAACAATTAATATGAAACATAAAGAGTATATATTTGTTGTTCAAAGTGACTTAACTTAAACTTGTATGGCAAAAAGTCATACTTAAGTTAGCACATGAATGCTATGGATCGTGCACATCCGCGTTGGTTCTAGCATTGTAGAGTCACTACTTCGACTAAGGTTTTTGTTTGAATCATTTCTTGTTTATTTCTTTTTTTGTAAAATAAATTTTTGTTTTTGGGGGTGTGAAGACAAAGCAAAGCTGATCTTAAAAACATTAGTGATACATTATCTTATTTCCTATTTTTAAATATATATATGGATTTTAAAATTTATGCAAAGTTAATTTTGTTGTGATAGTTTAAGCAAATTTGATTAAAAAAATAAGAAAAATTATTACGCAAAGTTAATTAAAAAAAATTTCAACGAGCTTGAATCATTTCTTTTTTATTTTATTTTAAAATATAAAATAATAAGTGTTACTGAATGATAATGTGATAGATAATAATATAATCATAAAATATAAAATAATAAAAGATCCTTCCTACATAGTATCTCATTCCATTGAATTTATTCATTTTTCTTAACTCACTTAATTTAATTTTATCTTCTTTTTTTTGAATTCTAAGAAGTTCAGGGATAAAAAGGGTTTAAATCCCCTCCCATCAGGACTCGAACCAGAAATGCAATATGACCAAACTACTGCCTTAACCACTAGCCCATAACAACCGATGGTTCATTTTTGTCTTATTTCTATTGAAACTACGTAGTAAGAAATCTAAAAATCGAAAAATATATATATTATGCTTTCGTTTATAAGACGATTAATGGTGTTTATTTACTTTAATTATTGTATCACGAATATTCACGGTCTAGCTCATTAAATTATACTCCCTTTATTTTATAATTTAAGTTGTTTTAAATAAAAGCACGCTGATCAAAAAAAATATTTTTGTTCAAAAAATATCATTTAATATGTAAATAAAAAATAATTCAACCAATCATGAAAAAAGAGCAAAGTATAACTGGTCACACAATATCTAATAAATGTAAAAATTGCATAGAAATATGAAAACAACTTATAATTTGAAACAAAAAACACTTATAAAACAACTTATACTATAAAACAAATGGAGTATATTACTTGAAATTTTTAAAGTTAGATATGAGATTTATACATACTTTTTTTTTGCTAAAAAAAAAAGCCTATTTCGGCGATTGGAGGCTGTGATAACATGTTTCAAGCTTTCAATTTGTTTTTTCTGCCAATAATATGAAACATGTTTTAACTTTTTTTTTTTAAATGGAATTCACTAACTTTTTTATATCCCATATAGAAAAGATGGACTGTGGAAGCCACGCTGACGAGATTAGCAGATATTTTTGGCTTTTGTTTAAGGAGAAGACTAGCAGAGAGATGGCAAAGTCGTTTACGTAAATTAAAGTACCTTAGCACGTTTTAACCTAAAGCCAAAGAAAAAGTACTAGTATCATTTCATTTTAACCTATCCGTCGATTTGTTGGTATAGTGGATTCTCTCTAACCCGAGTTTAATGGCGGATTTTATTTTGATTTGATCTCAAAGTCAATCTATAAGTTATAACTCTTCCTAACGAATCTTTCACGATTCGATACTAGCGTGTGGCATCCATATATAGCAAAAAAAAAAAAAAATATATATATATATATTTAATTGGTAAAAAGCGTCATGCGATTAAAAAGGGTGAAAAAGCACAAGTTTGAATATGTGTTAGTCAATATTCATTATACACTAGCTGATCGGCCCACACATTGTGCGAAATATAAAATATTTTATATGTTTAATACTCCCTTTGTTTACATTTAATTGTCATTTGGAAAAAATATATCTCGATATATTAAACTCAAAACACATCCAGATACATCCAGTTTTTTGCAGATACATTTCTCCAAACGACACTTAAATCAAAATAGAGGGAGTATATAATTAATACTGAATATTAAAGTTGATCAATTCATACATACTAATTATGTATTAATAATAACATTATATGAATATTTAATAATAAAAAATAACGATAGATCAAATAAAAAATGTTATATATTTCCATAAAAATTGAAGATAAAAAAGCCATTATCAAAGATTTTAAAATACTTCTTTAGATAAAAAGTGTAAATATGATAATTAAATAAACTGAAAAATATTAAAACATATACTAATTTTTTTAGTTTTTATGCTTGACATGCACGCATGTACATGTATAATTTTTTTATATACATAAATAGTTATAATATTTAAGTATTGATTAATTTTTTATATATTATGTAAACGTTATGTTTTTATAAATATACAGTTTTAATGTTTAACAAACGTTATGTTTTTACACGATGCATTTTTTGCCTTTTAAGAACAATCAGGAAAACTGTTTCTATCGTTTTTTATTTAATCAAAATTTCTTATTTTCAGCATTTTATGATATATGATTTCAAAATAAAATTTATATTAAATATTAACAAAAATTACAAAGAATTTTTTTAAAATTTAAAATTTAATATTTGACTTTATCATGAAAATAAATATAGTACATTGGATAATCTATTAGTAATTTTACTTTTCAATAAAAATTATAATATATATTTGTTATGAAATTTGTTAAATCTTATTTTATTAAATTCTCCGGTAGCTCTCCGCTCCTCTCTTCATCCAATATTGAAGAATTGGTTTGATTCCAATATTGAAGAATTGGTTTGATTCCAATATTGAAGAATTGGTTTGATGAATAAAATAAA
Source organism: Alliaria petiolata (assembly GCA_020283515.1). Taxonomy (NCBI): domain Eukaryota; kingdom Viridiplantae; phylum Streptophyta; class Magnoliopsida; order Brassicales; family Brassicaceae; genus Alliaria; species Alliaria petiolata. Next base: position 48,788,817 of record JAHZTW010000002.1, on the reverse strand, counting down.
TTTCTTATGGTTGGCAAATTGGCATGCACACATATGCATTATAAATTTTGTTTTTTAAGATTTTAAATGACTCCGTAAAACAAATCACGGGAGTGTTACTGAAAAACAAAACTGTAGAGATTTATTTTTATTTTTACTTCTACTTCTTATTTTTTATCCGGTTACATTTTATTTTATTTCTTATCTCAAATTCTCAATATACAATGAGACTGTATATGAGTATGATATAAATTTTTTATTTATTTAAAAAAGAATAAGAGATAAAAATGGTATAACGTATTTACTATCCTATTGGATAATATATTATTATTTTATATAAAAGTATAATATATATTTGTTGTAAAAAATTTGTAATCATATTTTATAAAATTTATTATGACTATATGTAAAAAAAATTAAAATCATAGTAATTATTATTTTTTGATAATTTAAATTTGTTATTTTAATGTTATAATCTAGTGTATTCATGTTTTAATTTTATAATTTTTAATTTTAACTCAACCAATCAAAACATTTCGTTTATTTTAGGAAACTTGACATGTCACATTTACATGTCATCTTTGAAATACATTAACTTTCATTGTGGAAGTGACAAATCAGATTTTTTAATTAAAGTGACTTCTCAAATAATATGTAGTAGGATTTTAGGAAACTTGACATGTCACATTTACATGTCATTTTTGAAATACACTAACTTTCATTGTAAAAGTGACAAATCAGATTTTTTAACTAAAGTGACTTCTTAAATAATATGTAGTAGGATTAGTGACTGTTCTTTAAGGTTTCTCACCAATTTTTTTTAATTATTGAAAATAATTACGGTTGGCCGCATACGGAAAATATAAACTTGGTGCGTTTCAAATTCAACAAATAAATGATTCGTCATCAATAGCGTCACGTTACGTGTCCACTTTCCCTTACTCATTTTTACATTTATAACCGAAGCTTTGAGTGGTTTGACTATGAACAACCAAATAAGTTAATAATCTCTCACTAATTTAACTAATTTAGATAATTACGGGGCTTGCAAATATCAGGTCTCAATATTGACCCCACACATTGATTTCAGCAGGTGATTTTGTTTTGTTTTTATTAACTGTGTATTTTCGCGGAGACTCGTGGCCGATTAACTTTTGTATTAACCCTAAACTCAGACCTGAAGTAGCCGTCGAGTGTAGTATTCGGCTACGGTGGAACCCACAGTAAGCGGTTGTCTCGTGCCACATACACGTAGCCTTCACTACTGAACCCCACATACATAGAAATCGAAGCATTTATCCATTTATAAAATAATTTCATTTTAATTATTGCATTTGGATTTTTTTACATCATACCATTATTGCTTTTTTTTCTTCCTTCTTTGTAGATACGCGTATATTTATTACTATTTTATATAAGATTTTCTGACAATTTTCTAAATAATATATATAGAATAAAATGAATAATTTAGACATTTTCTGATCATAATTTGGAATATTTTATTTTTAATTTACAACCTGGAACTTATTATAGTTTAGTAACAGTAGATTTTTTAAAAACATATAATATATTAATTCTGGAGTTTTTAATAAAATAAAAATCAGATGTCAAAATATATTAAAATCTACAATTAGTGAATAAAAAACTTTAATTTATCAAAAGAATAATACATTTTTCTAAACATAATTTACTTTAGAGAAGATTAATAGTTTTTTAAAAAAAAATTCTTTAAATTACATTATATTTAAAAGTTAAAAATAGATAATGTATATGATATGATTACTTAAAATTTAATATTATTTTCTGCCATTTCATCGGGTACTACCGTAAGAGTAACAACCAACCGATAGCAGAATTAAAAATAATACGAAATTACATACATTAGTTAAATAATATGTTGGATTTAAAAATAATAAAAGAAAAAAATAATGAAAAAAAGAAAATTAAATTTTCTCTATCTAAAAAGCGAAACAGATTTCATCTCTCTAACCCATCTCTCTCCTCTATAAATATAATCGTCTAGTCTCATGAGTAATGTATAAACTCTCGCAAAGTCTCTCTAGCCGCCACCTACCTTCCGCCGCCTCCCTCCGCCGCACGCCTTTTTCTCTCCGGGATACTGTTTTTTAAAAAAAATTATTTCGAGAAGAATCTGCAGATTCTCTTGTGTGATCTGATCGATTCTCTGTTTTTATTTACATATATCATTGTAAATCGATTCTCCCCTTTATTCCCCTCTATCTGAATACATCAAATCTCATACCGTTGATTTCGTTGTAAAAAGATGTCGGCAGCTTCTTCTAGCTCCCTTCTCCAGCTCCGAAACAAACAGCTGTTACCAATCCGATCTCCGAAAAACCCCACCGCCGTCGTCGCCTCTCAATTGGCCGTCGCGCCTGGCGTCGGTCGCAGAAGAGCGTGTACGGCACGATGCTCCGTGAAGAAACCGGCGGCTCCTCAGAGTCCTTTCATGGGGACTCGGATGCGGAGATCCGGATCCGAGACGCTCCAGTTCTGGAGATCGGACGGTCCTGGAAGGTCCCCGAAGCTGAGAACGGTGGTTAGGTCGTCGTTCTCCGGTGTTCCGGAGAAGCCTCTCGGTCTCTACGATCCTTCGTTCGATAAAGACTCTTGTGGAGTCGGTTTCGTAGCGGAGTTATCCGGCGAGACCAGCCGCAAAACGGTACTGTTAATTGTTACTTAGATATATACGGATCGATTAATTTAATCGTAAATCTCTCATTTGATATGATAAATGACATGGATTTGTGATTTTGAATTGAATTCAGGTGACTGATTCGTTGGAGATGTTGATACGGATGACTCATAGAGGGGCTTGTGGCTGTGAGAGCAACACTGGTGACGGCGCTGGGATTCTTGTTGGTCTACCTCATGAGTTTTATGCAGAGGTATGTTTCTTAATCTCTAGAACAATAATATATTAAACATGCAAATAATTGTTTCAAGGAAAATGTTTAAGAGATCTGATCGGAATTTAATGTTTTTTTTTTTGTTTTCTAGCTAAATTAAATATGAATGATGTTTTTCTTTGTCGAGCAGGCTGCGAAAGATCTAGGCTTTGTGCTTCCTCCCGCTGGAAAGTATGCTGTTGGTATGTTCTTCTTGCCGACCGCTGAGTCCCGGAGAGATGAAAGCAAAAATGTTTTCACCAAGGTTTGTTTTACGACTTTTTTGGGGAGTAATTATGATATTTATTGGCAGGTTGATTAAACTTTTGTGCGTAGGTTGCTGAATCACTTGGGCATTCGGTTCTTGGATGGAGATCAGTTCCTACTGATAACTCTGGTTTGGGGAAGTCTGCTTTGCAGACGGAGCCGATCATCGAGCAAGTTTTCCTTACTCCTACAACTAAATCGAAAGCGGACCTTGAGCAACAGGTATTGTTATCAATGAAAAATCACTGACAATTCTGGTTACCAGTGAGATGATGTTAATGGAATTGTTACCCTTATATTTGACAGATGTACATCCTTCGAAGGGTTTCGATGGTTGCTATTCGTGCAGCGTTGAACCTTGAACATGGTGCGATGAAAGATTTCTACATTTGTTCTTTATCCTCTAGGTATGTAGTTACTTCAGTTTGAGATTACACGTGTTGTTTCAGGCAACGTAAGTTCTAATCTAGTGGGTCATTTTTTTTTTACTTATGCAGGACTGTTGTCTACAAAGGACAACTGAAGCCTGATCAGCTGAAGGATTATTACTACGCGGATCTTGGGAGTGAAAGGTTTACGAGCTACATGGCCCTGGTAAATAAATATTCTATTCACTATCTCTTTCTTTTATGCTGACTCCATGCTCCACAAACAGCATGGGAACCAACGGGGGTAACCAAGGAGATGCGAGGTTGAGGAATGACTTCTGAGGCATTGAAGTTTGAATGATCTCTTAAGTTCCTCCAAACCCTTGATAAGTTTTTTAATTTTGGATGCTGGTGAGTTGGTAAATCAAACACCTGTCAAGTGAGTCCGTGTTTCTAGAAACTCGATATGTATGATCAGTTTATCTTAGGTTGAGTTATCACTATGCGGTGATTAAGACTAAAATTCTGTTGGTAAAGGTAGTTAGCAATCCTGCAACATTATAACATGACCCCCCCACTAGTTGCTGTGAAGTTTTGTCTAAGACCAAGTGGTAAAGTCTTCAGTTGCATACATACACATTTACTTTGTTTGATAACTAATGATTGACTATGCTCGGTTTACTTGTTTAATTGGTTCAGGTCCACTCTCGTTTCTCTACCAATACATTTCCCAGCTGGGATCGTGCTCAGCCGATGCGTGTTTTGGGCCACAATGGGGAGATTAATACGCTCAGGGGAAACGTGAACTGGTATGTTGCAAGAGATAGCATATATTAAAGCTTTCATTTAGTGCCTTCAAGAGACCTATTTTGGTGCCTTGGCTAGAAATATTTTTCGGTTGACCAGGGTTTTTGGTATATATTGCAAGCGATTTGTGTGATAAAATTGTCTGGTGTGCAAGTGCCTGATAGGTTGTATTCTGCCTCTGTTAATTTCAATTCATTGTGTAATGTTTATTTGGGTTTATGTTCCACACAGGATGAGGGCACGTGAGGGTCTGTTAAAGTGCAAAGAACTTGGATTATCAAAGAACGAGTTGAAGAAGCTTCTACCTATTGTGGATGTTAGCTCGTCTGACTCAGGTAAATTTCAATCTCGATTATATGCTTGTACAACTTAATGTAGATCAAAGCTTTTCTTTGTGACACAATTCTCTATTTTCTTGTTAACCTTGCTAGGTGCTTTTGATGGTGTTCTTGAGCTTCTTGTCCGAGCTGGCAGAAGTCTTCCTGAAGCTGTTATGATGATGATCCCTGAAGCATGGCAGAATGACAAAAACATTGACCCAAGCAGGAAATCGTTTTATGAATACTTATCTGCCCTAATGGAGCCATGGGATGGACCCGCTCTCATATCATGTAATAACTATTCTGAAGTTGTACATAATTTCTCAACCACTTTTGGCATGCGGTCCTTTGATTTGATTTAACTCTATTGAATGTTTTGCAGTTACTGACGGTCGCTACTTGGGTGCCACATTGGACCGTAACGGACTTCGTCCTGGAAGGTTCTACATAACACACAGTGGTAGGGTTATCATGGCTAGTGAAGTTGGGGTAGTGGACGTACCACCTGAAGATGTGATGAGGAAAGGAAGACTTAACCCAGGCATGATGCTTCTCGTCGATTTTGAGAAGCATATTGTTGTTGATGACGATGCCTTGAAGCAACAGTATTCACAGGCAAGACCCTATGGTGAATGGCTTGAAAGGCAAAAGATTGACCTTAAAGACATCATTAAGTCAGTTCCGGAGACTGAACGGATTGCTCCACCAATTTCTGGGGTTGTACCGGTAAGCTGTCACTAAACTAATACCCTAAAATAGGACTTTCAGTTCCTTTACTATGGTTAGTTAAACCTTTGTCTTTGAAATTTAGGCGTCCAATGATGATGACTCAATGGAGAGCATGGGCATTCATGGTTTATTGTCTCCACTAAAAGCCTTTGGGTATGTTTACTTTTATTCTTCTTAACGTGTATTGATCTGTTTTGCTTGTAATTTGTCTCACGCTTTCTCATGACCTGTGCATGCGCAGTTATACAGTTGAGGCCTTGGAAATGCTGCTGCTTCCAATGGCTAAAGATGGCACTGAAGCACTTGGTTCTATGGGAAATGATACCCCTCTAGCTGTAATGTCAAGCAGAGAGAAACTATGTTTTGAGTACTTCAAGCAAATGTTTGCTCAAGTAACAAATCCTCCAATCGACCCCATTCGTGAGAAAATTGTTACTTCAATGGAGTGCATGATTGGTCCAGAAGGTGATTTAACCGAAACAACTGAAGAGCAATGTCACCGTCTCTCCCTAAAAGGTCCTCTTTTGACCATAGAGGAGATGGAATCAATCAAGAAAATGAATTACAGAGGCTGGAGGACAAAAGTGCTTGATATAACTTATCAAAAAGAACAAGGTACAAAAGGGTTGGAGAAGACCTTGGACCGAATTTGTGCTGAAGCAAATGAAGCGATAAAGGACGGCTACACATTACTGGTTTTGTCTGATCGAGGTAACCATTTGGCATCTTTATAAACTCTTGACGTTAGGATCTGTTAGCGTATTCCCATCTTTGACAATTCCTTGCCATGCTCTTAATTTTTTTTTAATGTCTTGACTTTTTTAGCTTTCTCTGCTACACGCGTTGCTGTGAGCTCTCTCTTGGCTGTTGGTGCCGTTCATCACCACCTGGTTAAGACACTTGCGCGCACTCAAGTTGGTTTGGTAGTGGAATCTGCCGAGCCACGTGAAGTGCATCATTTCTGCACACTTGTCGGATTCGGAGCAGATGCTATCTGCCCATATTTGGCCGTAGAGGCTGTCCATAGATTGCAGGTTGATGGCAAGATACCTCCCAAATCTAACGGGGAATTCCATTCCAAAGAAGAGCTAGTCAAAAAGTATTACAAGGCAAGCAACTATGGAATGATGAAGGTTCTTGCCAAAATGGGAATTTCTACCCTGGCCTCATACAAGGGTGCTCAGATATTTGAAGCTCTTGGGCTTTCGTCTGAAGTAATTGAGAAGTGTTTCGCGGGCACCCCAAGCAGAGTGGAAGGAGCAACATTTGAGATGCTTGCACGAGATGCGCTTCTTTTGCATGAGATGGCCTTTCCAGCTCGTGGCTATGCCCCTGGAAGTGCAGAGGCCTCAGCACTTACAAACCCTGGGAACTATCACTGGAGGAAAAATGGGGAGATTCATCTCAATGATCCTCTCGCAATGGCAAAATTGCAAGAGGCAGCACGGACTAACAGTGTGGCGGCCTACAAGGAATACTCAAAGCGTATAAATGAACTGAACAAGCAAAGTAATTTGCGCGGGCTCATGAAGTTCAAAGAAGCAGATGTAAAAATTCCACTAGAGGAAGTGGAGCCTGCCAGTGAAATTGTTAAGCGGTTCTGTACTGGTGCCATGAGTTATGGATCAATATCACTGGAGGCGCATCAAACCCTTGCAATAGCCATGAACAAGCTTGGAGGAAAGTCAAATACAGGTATTATTTGTTTATGTTTTTTTTCCATTTCCCTTATTTTCTTCTAGAAAACATAGTAACACATGAGTTTATGATCTGCTCAAGGTGAGGGAGGGGAACTGCCATCCCGTATGGAGCCTCTTCCAGATGGTTCAAGGAACCCGAAAAGAAGTTCCATCAAACAAATTGCTAGTGGAAGATTTGGAGTTTCGAGCTACTATCTTACTAATGCTGATGAGCTGCAGATAAAGATGGCCCAGGTACCTTTGGATATGGCTTGACACAGTGTTCTCTCATTTGCACATCTTTGGGTGTCAACTGTCCCTATGCTCCTACTGGAACTGGGATTTTTTTGCCATCTGTTCATAGCAGATACTGAGTTTTGCACGCAGTTTTTATAGGAGCCTTGTCAAAAGTGTTGTTGAATACTGCATCTATATACTGTTCAAGTTTCTAAATACTTTCTTTACAGGGTGCCAAACCTGGGGAAGGAGGGGAGCTACCTGGCCACAAGGTTATAGGAGACATCGCTATCACTAGGAATTCCACCGCTGGTGTGGGGCTTATCAGTCCACCTCCTCATCATGATATCTACTCTATCGAGGATCTTGCCCAACTAATCCACGATCTTAAGGTGCCAATTTATGCTTTCCCAATTCTTAAATTACAAAGCATTGTCTCTGCGTGCTCCTTTGATATTTGTGTAAAATCTTTTACTCTTATCTTGTGTAGAATGCCAATCCTGGGGCCCGTATTAGTGTGAAACTTGTATCGGAAGCTGGTGTTGGAGTTATTGCTAGCGGTGTGGTGAAGGGCCACGCTGACCATGTCCTGATAACAGGTCATGATGGAGGTACTGGTGCATCTCGCTGGACCGGTATCAAAAATGCTGGTCTTCCGTGGGAACTGGGTCTAGCTGAGACACACCAAACTCTTGTTGCAAATGACCTTCGTGGCCGTACTGTTCTTCAGACAGATGGTCAGCTGAAAACTGGTAGAGATGTTGCAGTTGCTGCGCTTCTTGGTGCAGAAGAGTTTGGTTTTAGTACAGCACCCCTTATTACACTCGGGTGTATCATGATGAGAAAATGCCACAAGAACACCTGCCCTGTGGGAATTGCTACTCAAGATCCAGTTCTCCGTGAAAAATTTGCTGGGGAGCCTGAACATGTTATAAATTTCTTCTTTATGCTTGCCGAGGAAGTTAGGGAGATCATGTCTGGACTTGGTTTCCGAACTCTAACTGAAATGATTGGTCGCGCAGATATGCTTGAACTTGAAAGGGAAGTTGTCAAGAACAACGATAAGCTGGAGAACATTGACCTCTCTCTTCTGCTCAGACCCGCTGCTAAGATTCGTCCTGGGGCTGCTCAGTACTGTGTCCAGAAACAAGATCACGGCTTAGACATGGCTTTGGACCAAGAGCTGATTGCATTGTCTAAATCTGCTCTAGAGAAATCTCTTCCGGTGTACATTGAGACTCCTATCTGCAACGTTAACCGTGCTGTTGGGACAATGCTGAGCCATGAGGTTACCAAACGCTACCACTTGGCTGGGCTACCAAAAGATACAATTCATATCAAGTTCGCAGGAAGTGCTGGGCAGAGTCTTGGAGCTTTCCTGTGTCCTGGAATAACGCTAGAACTTGAGGGTGATAGCAACGACTATGTTGGTAAAGGGCTCTCAGGAGGAAAAGTGGTTGTCTACCCTCCTAAAGGAAGCAGCTTTGAACCAAAAGAAAACATTGTTATAGGTAACGTAGCACTATACGGAGCCACTAGTGGTGAAGCCTACTTTAATGGGATGGCTGCTGAAAGATTCTCTGTTCGTAATTCTGGTGCCAAAGCTGTTGTGGAAGGTGTTGGTGATCATGGTTGTGAGTACATGACTGGTGGTACTGTCGTCGTGCTTGGAAAGACTGGTAGAAACTTTGCTGCTGGTATGAGTGGTGGTATTGCTTATGTCCTTGATGTGGATGGAAAGTTTCACACGAGATGCAACCTTGAACTGGTTGATCTGGAAAAAGTTGAAGATGATGACGACAAAATGACGCTCAAAATGATGATCCAGCAACAACAACGACACACGAACAGCCAACTTGCTCAAGAAGTTCTTGCAGACTTTGAGAATTTGCTACCGAAATTTATCAAGGTTTTCCCAAGAGATTACAAACGTGTTTTATCAGCCATGAAACACGAAGAGGTCTCCAAGCAAGCGAAAGAGCATGCTTCGGAAGAAGCTGACAAGATGGAAGAAAAAGAACTCGAGGAGAAAGAAGCATTTGCAGAGCTGAAGAACATGGCAGCTGCATCTTCAAAAGAGGAGATGTCAGGAAACGGTGTGGCAGCTGAAGCTCCGAAGAAACCTTCTCTGGTAGATAATGCTGTTAAACATCGTGGTTTCATTGCTTATGAACGTGAAGGAGTTAAGTACAGGGACCCCAATGTTCGTCTTAATGACTGGAACGAGGTCATGGAGGAATCAAAACCTGGACCGCTCCTTAAAACTCAGTCTGCTCGTTGCATGGACTGTGGAACTCCATTCTGCCACCAGGTATATATATATCATCAGCTAAAAAAATGCCTTTTTGTTCTCTCCATGTCTGCTTCTTGTAGCTCGTTAAAGAAAGATTTTGTTGATTATGATGAATGGCATGCTCAACATTTTTACTTTTGAAAAATTTACAGGAGAACTCTGGGTGTCCCCTTGGTAACAAGATCCCTGAATTCAATGAACTTGTCTACCAGAACAGATGGCAAGAAGCGTTGAACCGTCTACTTGAGACGAACAACTTTCCAGAATTTACTGGGAGAGTATGCCCGGCACCATGTGAAGGTTCTTGCGTTCTTGGAATAATCGAGAATCCTGTTTCCATCAAAAGCATCGAATGTGCTATTATAGATAAAGCCTTTGATGAAGGGTGGATGGTACCAAGACCTCCTCTCAAAAGAACAGGGTATACTTCTTAGTCTTAGCAAGCTATCTTATCTTCCACTGTTGCATGTCTCACATACATTGCATCTATATGTTTCGATAGAGTTTACGTTTCGGCGATTCACATTCTTATGCTGCTTATTGGGGTTTGCAGGAAAAAAGTTGCGATTATCGGAAGTGGGCCGGCTGGACTGGCTACTGCCGACCAGCTGAACAAAATGGGCCACTCGGTAACCGTGTATGAGCGTTCTGACAGAATTGGTGGGCTTATGATGTATGGAGTCCCAAACATGAAGACTGACAAAATTGACATCGTTCAACGTCGGGTTGATCTTATGGCGAAAGAAGGTATCAACTTTGTGGTCAATGCCAACATTGGAAAAGACCCGTCTTACTCCCTGGATGGACTAAAGGAGGAGAATGATGCGATCGTTCTTGCTGTTGGTTCCACCAAACCAAGGTAATTACTTGTTTAAAACGATTATAACTCCCGATCTGTGTTACCAGAATTTACACGGATTATAGTGGTTCAACTGAGACGTTGTTGGGGTTAATTTTGCAGAGATCTTCCAGTGCCTGGTCGTGATCTATCTGGTGTTCACTTTGCCATGGAGTTTCTTCATGCAAACACCAAAAGCTTGCTTGATAGCAATCTTGAAGATGGCAATTACATTTCCGCAAAGGGGAAAAAGGTTGTCGTCATTGGTGGAGGTGATACCGGCACAGATTGCATAGGAACATCTATCCGCCATGGATGCACCAACATTGTAAACCTAGAGCTTCTTCCTCAGCCACCTTCAACGAGAGCTCCTGGAAACCCTTGGCCACAGGTTTGTTTCAGCTGTCCTACACTCAAATCAGATCTATGCATCCATAGATTAGAGAAATATCGACCAAGTTTGAGTTTTTGTTGGATTTTTAATGGGCTTTCTTGTGTTATTGTCAATACAGTGGCCTCGTGTATTCCGTATTGACTACGGACATCAAGAAGCAGCCACAAAATTCGGAAAAGACCCTAGAACCTACGAGGTCTTAACCAAGCGGTTCATAGGAGATGACAATGGAAACGTGAAAGGGCTTGAAATTGTGCGCGTGAGTTGGGAGAAGGATGAAAGCGGGAGGTTCCAATTCAAGGAGATGGAAGGCTCCGAGGAAATAATTGAAGCGGACCTTGTTTTCTTGGCCATGGGATTCCTCGGACCTGAGCCAGTAAGTGATCCCATTGTGTATCTATACCCTCTTCTTTCTCTTTTTCCTACATTGTGGGCTGATGACTGAAAGTTGAAACCATTCTCTCTCTCTCTCTCTCTCTCTCTTGTTTCCACAGACACTCGCCGAGAAGCTAGGACTCGAATGCGACAACAGGTCCAACTTCAAAGCAGAGTATGGCCGGTTCTCCACAACAGTGGAAGGTGTTTTCGCAGCAGGTGATTGCCGGAGAGGCCAGTCTTTGGTGGTGTGGGCCATCTCAGAAGGACGACAGGCTGCATCTCAGGTGGACAAATTCCTCAGCAAAACCGAGGACGACCAAGTAGATGCCGAGCTACGACAAAGCCTCAACCAGATGAAGCACTAGGAAGAGGTTAAGAGAGAAAGAAAGCCTCGCATCTGAAGCAAAAGTCGAGTGAGAAGGCGAAGATTTTGCTCTTTTTGAAACAAGAGGCGAAAAGGAACCCCGACTTGTTGCAGAGATGGAGGTAGAAGAGTTGGAGAAGATCTTGGAGAAGGGAAGGAAAAGCTTAGGTTGTTTATTATCCGTCCATATAAGTAATAATAATGAAATATGAAAGTGCATTTTCTTTGGTAGAGTTTCGTTAGCTTTTTTGTTAATGCTTTCGAAATTGAAGGCCTTTTGTTTTTTTTTTTTTTCTATGGCTGCTTCTGGATTTTGAATTTTAAGGAATGGTAATGCATAGTTCCTGGTTCTTTGTCTATTTCTTCTCTCTTTGTTTTTTTTTTTTTTTTTTTTTCTGGTTATTACGGCCGAGAGTTTAAGAACTAAGAAATTACACATTGGTAAGAAATCATAAGACTTACACCACAAGTGAGAGAAACTGTTCTTAAAATACAACATATTTATAAAACGACCAAAACACTAATACGGTCGTCGCTGTAGAAATGTTGACAAAGTACAAACTTTATAACCCAAACAATTAGATTGTGTTAGGCAACAGGCATCTTTTGTGTGGTTCCTCTGTCGTCTCTCGTCTTCAACAACAGAAAAGCCCAGAAAGATTAAAAAAAAGTGTTAAAAAAAAAGAAAACGAATTGTTGAGTGAAGCGGTGAAAACAAGAAAAAAAAGCTGGTTCCTTTTTGTTTCTGGAGATGCGTTCTCGTGACCTTTCATTGACATTTAGGGTTTCTACTCTCAGATTTCGGGTTCGGTGTGTTTGAATCTCTGTGGTTTTTTGGTTTTCGGAATTTTGCGATTTTGAGAAATGGGCGATTGGTATCAGCTTGCTCAGTCTGTTATTTTGGGTTTGATCTTCGCTTACCTTTTGGCTAAGCTAATCTCTATCCTCGTCGCGTTTAAAGACGAGAATCTCTCCCTCACTCGCAACCACGAGACCCAATCGGAGAATGACTATTATCGCAGGGTCGAATCTTCAACCGGGATCGGCGGCGAGACGGATTCTCTCGTGGCGGAGCAAGGTAGCTTGAGAGGTGACGAAGACGACGAGGACGACGAGGACGACGATTGGGAAGGTGTGGAGAGCACAGAGCTCGACGAGGCATTCAGTGCCGCGACGGCCTTTGTGGCTGCTGCTGCGTCGGACCGGCTTTCCCAGAAAGTATCTAACGATTTGCAGCTTCAGCTTTACGGGTTTTACAAGATTGCTACTGAAGGACCTTGTACTGCTCCACAACCATCAGCTCTCAAAATGACTGCTCGTGCCAAGTGGTTTGTCTCTCACTTTCTTTTTTACTCTTTTCTTTTTCTGTGTGTGCTCTGATTGATAATCTGATTCTAATGTTTTGAGAGTATGAAGATGATTGCTTGATCATGTTCACGGTAACCGATGTTTCTTCATCATGGATGTATCTTGATTGATGTCACCAAGTTCTCATCTTGCATTGCGAAAAGTATCGGAAAGGATTGCTTTTGTTGTTTGTATTGATTGGTAATCTATGGGTTATGCTGCAGATTTGGTCTAGGAATGCATTTTTATTGACTGAGACTTGTCATGAACATCGTTTTGTTTCAGGCAAGCATGGCAGAAATTGGGTGCTATGCCTCCTGAGGAAGCAATGGAGAAGTATATCGAGCTTGTTACTCAGCTGTACCCAGCTTGGGTAGAAGGTGGCTCGGTAACAGCTTCTGCTAGTCTCACTTCTTTGGGCTGTTTACGGATGATCTGTTTCCTCTGTTAAATCCCTCTCTTGATTCTTGGGTTGCTTGCTTTGTTGTGACGACGTTATAGAGAGGGAGAAATCGTAGTGGTGATGCTGCAGGCTCCAACTCTAGAGCAGCCATGGGACCGGTGTTTAGCTCATTGGTGTACGAAGAGGGATCCGAAAATGAGTTGTAAGGTTCTAAGCAAAGTAGCTACAAACTCTGATTCCTTTGAACTACTCTTTATATGAGCATATTAATTTTCACCTCCATGGAGATCAAAGAAGCAAAGCAACCTTAGGCTGTCATTTAGTTATAAGGGAAGCTCTGTTCATTCTTTTTATTCATGTTCCAGGAAGATTGATGCAATTCACGCTTTTGCTAGAGAAGGAGAAGTGGAGAATCTACTGAAATGCATTGAAAATGGCATACCCGTAAATGCAAGAGGTTAGTGTCTCCTACTTATTATCATCATCATTCTCACATTTGTTCCGATTTGCATTTGGGAATTTTCAAGGAGTCTCCATCTTTTGGAATTTCAGACAGCGAAGGTCGAACACCGCTGCATTGGGCTATAGACCGTGGCCACCTGAATGTTGCTAAAGCTCTGGTTGATAAGAACGCCGATGTTAATGCTAAAGTAAACTAAACAAAAAGACTGTTTATTCCAAATTCTTTCACTGACATACAGAGAGATTTATGTGTTTTTTTTCTTGCTGACAACAAAACTTTGTTTTTTTTGTGCAAAGGACAATGAAGGCCAAACCTCTCTACACTACGCCGTTGTTTGCGAAAGAGAAGCTCTCGCCGAGTTTCTAGTAAAGCAAAAAGCCGATACGACCATCAAAGATGAAGATGGAAACTCGCCTCTTGATCTTTGTGAATCAGAGTGGTCTTTCATGCGAGAGAAGAAGGATTCAAATTAAACTGTGTCGCTTTTTTTTTTCTTTTTTTTTTAACCTTTCTTATTACATTACTTTTGTTTGAGCAAATTATAGTAACTGGTTTTATTGGTTACTATATCGAACCAGAGAGAGACATCGATGATGATGATCATCATAACCCAATAACTGTCTCTTATACACATCTAGATGTGTATAAGAGACAGATTTAATACAATAGCCAAAAACACTGTTTTTTCACCATTTTATCCTTCTAACCATAATCAAGGAGTTGTTATGCTATTTGAATATTGTTTGAGAAAATTTCTTATACTTTTTTATACTTTTAAGAAATCTATAGAAAATTTAAATCATGGTATATGTGAAAAATGTGTATTTTTTACCAACTTAATCACTTGATTAAGTTATTTTTACTGAAAAGATACAAAGCAAATGAAATAAAAGGTGTGAAAAGAATTATATAACAAAAAATAAAAACAAAAAGATAGAAGAAGAAGAAGAATATGTGACTTGTATGTAAACAAGGACAGAACTAATATTAATACAAATTATTCAGAGAATATCACGTCCACTTTTTTTTTGGTTAGTTCATGAATTATAATATTTTTTTTGGCTATTGATCCTAATTTCCCCTTATATAATGTATTATATTATTTTATTTTATTTTTCTACGGGTTTTGTTGTACCTTTTCTTCTCCTGCTTCGGAAAGACAGAAAGGAAAAATCTTCTTCTTCGCATCTCGTTGTAAAACATAAACCTGAAACAATCTGGACCGTTGATTATCCAGCGATGTCAGAAAATTGGAAACGATTGAGAATAATTTAGGGTGGGGTCAGATAAGGACCACCCAACACGCGATGTACCATAGCAGATAAAAATTCTTCCTGTAATTAGAACAATTTAAAATAAAATAAAATAAGGATACACTTAAAAAAAAAAAAAAAAAAAGGATACACAAACCCTAAAACTTATATACACGACTGAAAACAAAACTTTCAAAAATACGATTACATAATAATTGTGTATTTGTAGCCGTCAGAGAAAATAAAAGATTAAAATTTGTCGAAAGAAAAATTTAAAAATTTGTTTAAAATTTTTAATATTTAATTTAAGTCCATCTTGACATCCGATTCTTCCCTTCTCTCACCACCTCTCTTTCTCTCTCTTCCCTTTTTCGCTGGAACTGTTTTCTCTCTCTCCCTTCTGGGCTTTCTAGGGTTTGTCTCTCAGTCCCCGATTCCCGCTCTATTCGATCGGCGCCGCCGATATTCTAGGTTTGCTTCTTCACTTCATCTATCGAACATGCTCGAAATAGATCCATCCTCGGTTTCATTAGTTCCCAATTCGCGTTTTTTTTCTTCCTGATTTCGATCTCGAATCGTTCAATCATCGATTCCAGCTTTTGTTTTCGATTCATCCGAAGTTGTGGGATTTGAAACTCGTTCTCCTGTCTACTTTGCTTTTTAGTTTTTAGTTTTGTTAATCTATTCTAGCAACTAGTTGATTTGGTCTTCTTAGTCATTTGAATTTCAATTTGGTTTCATCTTATATTCGATTCTGTGTTCGGATCTGTGGTTCTCACTATGTTAATCGACTTTGATAAGTTTTTAACTGGCTATAGCTTGTTTTCTCGATCCATGTCGTTTTCGCTTGCTAGTTTAGGCGCGGGCGATAGTGATTTAGTAGCTTTTTTTACATTAAAGACTTTTTGTTGGATGAGCTGGATCAAGTTAACAATTTCTAGGGAATTCGTAGGCATGTTTGGATTTTAACGAGTCTCTTCATCTTGTTGGCTTTCACCTAAAGTTGTTCTGAGGTCTTAGTGTTACTGATTTTGTCATAGTTGCTACTTTATTCTTTGTGTGTGTGTGTGTGTGTGTGTTTGGTTAGTGTCCTGATGGATCAAGATTTCTTCAGGGTTATTGTTAGATGTATTTTATTATGTTTCAGCTATTTCATGTAAAAATTTCTATTGTTGTTTTGGAAAATTTGTACGAGATCTTTTCGTTTTTGCTAAATCTGATTTGTTGAATGTTACTATGGCAGATAAATTTGCGGCAATGGAGGTTACCCAGTTGCTCATAAATGCTCAGTCGATTGATGGAACTGTGCGTAAGCACGCTGAAGAAAGCCTCAAACAGTTTCAGGAGCAAAACCTTGCAGGGTTTTTGTTGTCACTTGCTGGAGAGCTGGCGAGCGATGAGAAGCCAGTAGATAGCAGGAAATTAGCCGGTTTAGTACTAAAAAATGCTCTTGATGCTAAGGAACAACACAGGAAGTATGAGCTTGTCCAGAGATGGCTGTCTCTTGACATGGCGACAAAGTCTCAGATCAGAGCATTCTTGTTGAAGACACTTTCCTCCCCTGTACCCGATGTTCGTTCAACTGCATCTCAGGTCATTGCCAAGGTTGCAGGTATTGAGTTGCCACAGAAGCAGTGGCCTGAGCTTATCGGATCTCTTCTCTCGAACATTCACCAGTTACCAGCTCATGTCAAGCAAGCCACTCTGGAGACTCTTGGGTACTTATGTGAAGAAGTGTCACCCGATGTTGTAGAACAGGAGCATGTAAATAAGATACTCACAGCGGTTGTCCAGGGTATGAATGCTGCTGAAGGAAATAATGATGTTAGACTTGCAGCAACCCGTGCTTTATACATGGCTCTGGGATTCGCCCAGGCAAATTTCAACAACGACATGGAGCGTGATTATATCATGAGAGTCGTGTGTGAAGCAACCCTTTCCCCTGAGGTGAAAATTAGGCAGGCGGCTTTTGAGTGTTTGGTATCAATCGCTTCAACATACTATGAGAAGTTGGCGCATTATATGCAAGATATATTTAACATCACAGCTAAGGCTGTAAGAGAAGATGATGAGTCTGTTGCCCTACAGGCAATTGAATTCTGGAGTTCTATTTGTGACGAGGAGATTGACATCTTAGAAGAATATGGGGGTGAGTTCACCGGGGATTCCGATGTTCCTTGCTTCTATTTCACCAAGCAGGCTCTCCCTGCGCTTGTGCCTCTGCTGTTGGAGACTCTTCTTAAGCAAGAAGAAGATCAGGATTTGGATGAAGGGGCTTGGAATATCGCAATGGCTGGTGGGACATGCCTCGGTTTGGTTGCTAGGGCAGTTGGAGATGACATTGTACCTCATGTCATGCCGTTCATCGAAGAGAAAATATCAAAGCCTGATTGGAGAGAGCGGGAAGCTGCAACTTATGCTTTTGGTTCCATTTTGGAGGGACCTTCTGCAGATAAGCTGATGACAATTGTTAACGCAGCGTTAACGTTTATGCTCAATGCTCTAACGAAGGATCCAAGCAACCATGTGAAGGACACAACTGCATGGACCCTTGGTCGGATATTTGAGTTCCTTCATGGTTCAACAATCGAAACACCAATAATTACTCAGGCAAACTGCCAGCAGATTATCACAGTTCTGATCCAAACCATGAAAGATGCACCTAATGTTGCAGAGAAGGCTTGTGGGGCTCTATATTTTCTTGCTCAAGGCTATGAGGATATCGGTCCCAATTCTCCATTAACACCCTTCTTCCAGGAAATTATTCAGTCCCTTCTAGCTGTTGCACACAGAGAGGACGCAACTGAATCACGCTTGCGAACCGCAGCGTACGAGGCTTTGAATGAAGTTGTCAGGTGATCGACTGATGAAACATCAACCATGGTTCTGCAGTTAGTACCTGTGATAATGTTGGAGCTTCACAATACTTTGGAAGGGGAAAAGCTTTCATCGGACGAGAGGGAGAAACAAAACGAGCTTCAGGGACTTTTATGTGGATGCTTGCAGGTCATCATACAGAAGTTGGGATCTGAACCGACCAAGTATGCTTTCATGCAGCATGCAGATCAGATGATGGTACTTTTCCTGAGGGTGTTTGGTTGTAGAAGTGCAACTGCACACGAGGAAGCCATGCTTGCCATTGGCGCTCTTGCTTATGCAGCAGGTCCAGAATTCGCCAAGTACATGCCTGAGTTTTACAAGTACTTGGAAATGGGTCTTCAAAACTTTGAAGAATACCAAGTGTGTGCTGTTACTGTGGGCGTTGTTGGGGATATCTGCAGAGCATTGGAGGACAAGATTTTACCTTACTGCGATGGGATAATGACGCAGCTTCTGAAAGATTTGTCGAGCAACCAGCTGCACCGATCAGTGAAACCGCCAATATTCTCCTGTTTTGGCGACATAGCACTTGCTATCGGGGAGAACTTCGAGAAGTACCTCGTGTATTCGATGCCGATGCTACAGAGCGCAGCGGAATTATCTGCCCACGCGTCTGGAGCTGATGATGAAATGACGGAGTACACAAACTCACTGAGAAACGGAATCCTCGAAGCTTATTCAGGCATATTCCAAGGGTTCAAGAACTGTCCCAAAACCCAGTTCCTGATTCCTCACGCACCCCATATCCTCCAGTTTTTGGACAGTATATACATGGAGAAAGACATGTAAGTTTTTTTGTCTTTTGTTCAACCCAAACTGAAATTATAAATTTAGTTGTGAAAACACGAAAGTTGTTTAATATTGCGATTAAATGCTTGTGTGACAGGGACGAGGTGGTGATGAAGACAGCAATTGGGGTGTTAGGAGATTTAGCGGATACACTAGGGAGTCATGTGGGCGGTTTGATACAACAGTCAGTGTCGAGTAAAGACTTCTTAAACGAATGTTTGTCCTCTGAAGACCACACAATTAAAGAAGCAGCCGAATGGGCGAAGCATGCCATTACCCGTGCCATATCTGTTTGAAGGGCTCTCTTTCTTTTGCCTTTGCGGGGGGGAACAAAAAATGAGAAAATTCCTTTTGGTTTTTAGTAAAAGTCTGCATGCATCTCTGGGGTGGGTTTGAGTCGGGGGAGGGTAGAGCTGCAACAGCCGAGTCACATCAGCATCATCGTCATCGTCATCATCATCAGTTTCATTTGCATCATCAGCATTACTGGGTCAGTCATGGAATCGTTGAGTCATGGATGGGGGAATGATGAGTTTTGGGTATATAATGAAACTGGAGGGGGTGAAACTTTTATCCGGGGAAGGAAAGCCCCGGAGTAGGAGGAGGATGAGGAGTCGTTTTCTGGTGGTTTTGGGGACAAAAGTTTTAGGTTTCATGGAACTATCATTGATACACATTCAGCAAAAATTGTTTTTTTTCTTTTCTCTGTCATATGTTTCTTCTTCTTC
Organism: Alliaria petiolata; assembly: GCA_020283515.1. Lineage (NCBI taxonomy): Eukaryota > Viridiplantae > Streptophyta > Magnoliopsida > Brassicales > Brassicaceae > Alliaria > Alliaria petiolata. The sequence continues at coordinate 48,769,392 of JAHZTW010000002.1, read as the reverse complement.
AACCCCTTGAGGGATGGTGTCTCTGGGTTTTTATCAAGTGGGGGGGCATTATTAGAGGACTATCCCTTGATTTTTTTTGTTTTGCTTTGTTTTGTTTTTATCCTTTATTATTATTTGGTTAGTTGCACTCTTTGCATCATCATTTTGTCACTTGGTCCTTTTGGGGGTTTGTATGTTTGATTAAAAGCATATTCACATTTTTATTTTTATATAAAAAAAAGTTTCACACGTCTCTCTGTCTTTTCTCTCTTTGATGCAGTTTAGGGGTTTTTGCATATACTACTGTGTGTTTTGTTTGCAATTATCACAGTTTGTGTTAGCGTATTGCTCTAGTTTATATGGTGGTGTCATGTCTTTAGGTGTCAGAAGACACACTTCGATCGATTTTACTCGTTTAGATTCCATCATTGTTGTTGATTGGCTCGAACTATAAGGGAAAGGTCACATGTTAACAGGAGAGAACGTCTTGCCTTTTACTCTTCGTCAAAAGAGTCAAGTTAACAAGCAGAACGTCTCATGTCACGCTTCTACCAAATGTTCATGATACCGATTTTGATTGTTTGTTTGCGTTTATATTTGTATTTTTTTCCCGAATGATCCTATTTTAAACAAACGACAAATGCAATGATATTTAAGAAAACATAGATTATTTGTTTTTGTTGAAAAACCAAGAGGGTCATCAATTGTTGAATCGAAACAGAATTTTGTTGGGGGGTGATTAAGAAGAAAATTGCCAATTGTGCTGTTTCATCTTTCAAGAGAGAACCTATTATTTAAATATTTGAAGTATGTTAAAGCATTAGTATTGGTAGAATCGTCTAGCTAGATTCTCTCGGTTCTACGTATTAGTCTCAACACATTTTTTTGACATCACTCGAACTTTTGTTTTGAATTTATTAATAATATCTAATGTCAAAGTCATTGCACAAACCTGTTGGCATCTTTATATATCATTGTGATGACATACTCATCTAGATTTCAATCAAATGGACTATATACCCATATCTTCCATTACAAAAATAGAGTTTTTTTTTTTTTAAAACATAGAAAATAGCTAAACATCCAAGAGGAATAGGACAATCCACTCTCAGGATAAAAACGGAGTTGAAAAAGATTCGTGGTAATCAGAAGTGGGCCTTTTCTATTGTCAAAATACTATCCAACAACACATTTTTGTGGTACGCGACGATTTTCTTCATACTCAACTTAATTTAAATCTCTGCGTTTGTACTTTTTCTTAAGGCTTTAAACTTTAATCTTCCTTTTTTTTTGGAACTTTAATCTTTAGACTTTAAGCTTTGAAGACTAAATTACCAAAATTGAAAAGGAAAACCCATTTAAGGGTCATGTTAATAACTTTGTTGAAGTTGGAGAGCAAAATGCTGTGTTAAGAGACTAAAACCGATGTACATCAATACTATACCATAAATTTTAAATGCCGCGTAGACAATCTCTTAACATTGTGGTCTGTTCCAAATTTACTACATTTATTGTCACCTTCTTTCTTCTTTTTTCTTGAAAAGTAGGGAATAAATACCCCCCAAAAAAGATGATTTAGGTGGGTAAACTATTGCTTAGATCTTAGAATTAAATATTGGTTTTGTGTAAGAAACTATTACTGATAAAATTATATTCCCTCCATTTTTTTATTAAGTATCGTTTTAGTATATTTCACACAGATTAATAAAACATTAATTTTTTCTGTTTTACCCTTCATTAAAACATCATTTTGTTTGATAGGAATAATTAATAAGATAAAACTGAAAAATTTATTTGTAATTCGAAAACGATAACTATTTGTAAAAGAAAATCTGCATTGAAATTCGAAAACGATAATTATTTGTGAAAAAAAATGTGTAAAACACATAAAAAAACAGAAGGAATAACACATAGTAAAAAAATTGAAAATTCTAATTATCAAATATAATTGTCCTTAAAAATACAGAATAATATAGAGAATTTAAGGAATTATTTTCGACTAGAACACACTATGTTTAAAATTAAGAAATCGCCAAAATAAAAACAGAAAATAATTTATAACTTTGTACACTAAATTTGATATTCAAGACTCTAGATCAAAACTAAATTCTATTCTATTAATATATATAATCAAAATCTTAAAAATGGAATAGAAGACCATATGACATTTAAATAAGGTGACTTTTTGAGGTAATTTGTTTTTACTTATTTGGAATTTAGTAGAGTTGTAGATTTTTTTTTTTTTTTCAGTTAAAAGAGTTGTGGATATTAGGTCAAAATTCATAATGTTATGAGACAAGATCTTAAATTTAAAATAAGATTTTTTGGGGATAGTGGTCTCTCACTATAATGGGTCACTTAAAAAGATGCACTTCTCTGATACATTTGCAGGCCACTCGCTATGTCTGTCTCAATCTTAGTTGACTTCTTATAAAGTTGTGAAGGCCGCAAGGATTAGTTCCACTATTTCTCTTTATTCATATATAATTCTTTAATCTTTGGTACCACGGATTTGAAACCTGCCCTAAACATTTTATGAATTCATAATTACTTTACCTATCCACTTTTAAAATAGTTTACTTTTCTGCCTAGCAATTTGCCTACCCTGTTTATCGGTTTTTACTTAATAAGTAAGTATATATATATATTTAATATGCATTACTATTATGATTACTTATGTTCATATTCAACTCTATTGGCGATAATATACAGCAAGCAATTTTTCAGTCACAAATTGGTAAAAGAACTTGTACATCAATTATTGCATTAATAGCGTGTTCAAGTTTGAGTATTTGTAGGGTCTTTAATTGAAAAGTATGTACCTGCAAATGTTGGTATGAAAATTTTACTTTCGTTATGAATCATTAACAGCAATAAAACTAACAATAATTACGTACGAGTTTGGCATGATCCCATCTTACTTTTTGATAATGGACCCAACTATCTTAGCATAATGCAATTTTCAATGAAATTTTGCGTCGATAAGTAGACTTGACTTATGAGCACACGTGGTGCACTCCATCGAAACAATAATACATTACAGTTGTGAGGGAAAAAGTGGTGAAACCAATGGGCTTAGAAGTAAAACATAGGTAAAAATCGATGAAACCAAATATAACTTTTTCTTTAGAAAAAAATGTTGGTTCTGACTAAAGTCGTTTAAATTCGTCTAGAATAAAACAGCACTTATATATAAGAAGAAATTGATTCGGTTAGTGACAACCAATTTTTTAAAAAAAAAAAAAGAAGAAGATAAAACTGATGATATTAAAAAAAACTAAGGGGTAAATCATTTGAAATTTTTTTATATATAAAACTAAAAATAGTGACATATTGAAGATTTTAATGGTTTTTACATCTAAAATGGTCCAATTTGCGAATGATTTGAAACATTCATTCGTTTTGAAATGATATGTTTATATCCAAAACATTTTTTCCTGAAAAAAATGTTTCAAAACGCTTATTTGATTGGTAAAATAAATATTCCGTACGTATGATCATTTCAGTTTGATTTATGATTTTTCATTTTTGGAAACAGATATTTTATCAAATGTTATATGCATATGAAAATAATTTTTTATTGGTATTCATATGAATAGAATTGGTGTCGTACTATTGTATAAAACCAAATTACAATTAAAAATAAAAGATATCTATTTGAATATTTTGCATTCAATATAAGAAATAAAAAAATAACATCTACAGTGAAACAAAAGTAGTATTAAGCGTGAAAGTTATTCGTGAAAGTTATACCCATAAGTGTAATTTTAGTAGAGTGATAAGCAGCGTAGTTGGAAGCTAAGATTAATTACCCAAAAAAACTTGGTGCTATATATCACTTTTCTTGCATCAATCAAACCACTTTTTCATTATGAATTCGAACCACATAAATAACATTCTCGAAGATAACAATCGATATTCGATATGTACTTAACTTGGTTCACAAACATTCACCATTAGTAATTTTTTGGCTGTTTAATTGGTTGCAAGATCATATGCACTGTTTCAAACGTCATTGATCGAGTAGTTGGCCAATTAATTAATGTTTCATGTTTGAAATGCAAATCACGCGCACACTAGAATATAATATATATTTTTTAAAAATTGTTCTGCAAAAGTTTTAGAAATTTTAGTGTGTGTTAAGTCATCCGCCATATCAATTGTGCCATGCACGAAAAATAGATTTTATTTCGAGTGGTCTACATCCGTTTTAGACGACATCTCGTTATTTATAAAATGTTAAGAAATTCTAGTAAATACGATGATGTTGTAGACGTAAAAAAAAATCTTCTGTATCGGAAATAAAACTAGCCATGTTGTTTTTAATAACCGGTATTCCGAAGTTTTTATCTACTGTATATAATTCACATCAGTGGTGGAGCTAGAAAATTTTATTACCGGGAGCAGAAAAAATATATTAAAACGTAGTTTATAAATTACCAAAAAAAAACTACAAATGTACTCTACGTTCACTCATAGCTTGAAACCCTTTTTATCACGGTTTCATTTGTTACATATTCAAATATTTTTTTCGATATAACAAATGAGACAATCACTTAGAAACTGATCACCGATGCGATTCCTTAATACTGTCTTGACAATCTTCATTCCTGAAAAACATCTCTCGACGGTTGCGGTAGCAACATGAAACGTCAAAGCTAACTTTAAAAGCTTATAAACCAAAGGATGAGAAATATGTTTTCTGGTATCTACCATCACTCGTGCTAAGTCTCCAAGATTACTCAAATCAGCAAACATTTCATCTTCTCGTACATTATCAATATAAATGTCAAGTTGCGGATCAAGAGATATGCATTCCATACGACTAAAATCCTCAGGATAAAATTCAGCCAATCTCAACAACTTTTTCTTATCAAACTCGCGGAATGATTCAACAGGACTTAAAGCTGATGTGCAAACGAGTAATTCAGAGTTTACCTCGTTAAAGCGGTCATTAAACTCTTGAAGCTGCATATCCAATACAGTGTAAAAGCAAGTGACTTGGTAATGATGCAAGTTGGTTATGTTGGTCTTTTTCCGTGGTCTCCTTGGATCGATGAAGTCAGCCTCCATTTTGAGAATTTCAATGTCATTTTTCTCACAAAAACATGAAACTTTCTCCACAAAAGAATCCCATCCATCATCTCTTAACTTTTGTAGTTGGCATTTAGTGGATTTCACTAATGATACATCATTTAAGATATCTTGATTTTTGCTTTGTAATGCCATCGATAAATTCTCTGTGAGTCCCAAAATAAGCAGCATCAAGTGTAGATAAAATACAAAATCAAAAGTATGGATGTACTTGAGAAGACCATTTGCTTGACTTCTTTGGATATTGTCTATACCTTCATCCTCGACGTACTCAAGCACCTTAACCACAGGAGAAAACAAACCAACTAACCGCAACAATGTTTTATAATGAGAACCCCAACGTGTATTTCCTTGTCTTTGAAGTGAAGACTCTTGATTCAATCCTTTTCCAGTCTTGATTTCACCACTTTCTACTCCCTTTTCAATTTCATTCCGGAAAATTTCTCGCATCATATCTTTTCTTTTGCAAGAGGCTGCAACCACATTCACTAACACAGAAATCTTATCAAAAAAATCTCCAACTTCAAAATGTTTCTTTGCAACTACAACAACAACCAATTGAAGCTGGTGAGCAAAACAGTGTACATAGTATGCAGAACTACTTTCTCTTGAAATCAATGTTCTCAGCCCATTCAGTTCACCTTTCATATTTCCTGCTCCATCATAGCCTTGTCCTCTAACCTTTTTCAGACTCAAACTATATTTAGCAAACAATGAATCAATTCCAGATTTCAGAGATAAAGCACATGTCTCCTTCACATGGATAAGACCAACAAATCTCTCTTTCACTATACCTTGCTTATCAACAAAACGAAAAACTATAGCCATTTGCTCTTTCTTAGAACAATCAGCTGATTCATCCACCAACAGAGCAAATACATCATGATCAATCTCTTGAATTATAGAGTTAACTACTTCTTCTGAAAAGCAATTAACAATGTCTTTTTGAATTGGATGAGACACCATTTGGTTATTTCCAGGAGCATTCTTCAGCACAACCTTATTCACTACTTCGTTTTGTTCAGCGGTATACTTCACTAACTGTAAGAAATTTCCTTTGTTACTAGAATCCACTGTCTCATCATGACCACGAAACGGCAATCCTTGTCTCAATAAGTACCTAGAAGCATCGATTGAAGCATTCAATCGAATACGATACTCGTTTTTCATAACATTGGTTTGTTTGTGCAGAGCGTGTTTAATTGATTGACCTTGTCTCATCAAATCCTCACACTTCTTCTTAGCTATGTTATGAAAGCTATTTATTGTAACACCTACATGACCAGACAATCTCTGAGACTTATTCCAGCAATCAAATCCCTCTGTCACAAATCCAGTATTAGCACCTTTTTTTCACCGTTGAACAAATAACAGCACAAACAATATGCCTTTTCTTTCTTCACACTGTATTCCAACCAATCACCATACTGATCAAACCAACTAGGATTAAAACGCCTTGGTATATTTCCTATAAGTCATTGTGCAAAACTATGGCCACGAAGTTGACAAGGTCTTCTAGTCAAATACTTACGTCTTACCTCGTTTTTTTGATTAGGATGATATTCCAGTATTCCTTTTCTTTCCCCGGGATCATACGGCAAATCATCTAAATAAATATCATCCGATGGAGATTTTCTCGTCAAAAATCGATCTATTGTTTATCTGGCAAATTAAAATAAATTAGTTTAGTTCCTGATTTTGTATATAAACAGAAACCCTAAATTTGTTATACGAATTTAAAGTCAGATCATATCTGTTTCAGTTTATTAAGATAAATAAATATAAGAAGAATCTAACCTTAACTTCAATTAATAATTTGACGCTGGTGAAGGAATTGTGATCGGAGCTTGACGTGTGGAGGAGGCAAGTCAAAGTTGTCTTGTTTGACGAGAGAAAGAAAGAGACGACACTTTGCAATTTCCTTTTTTTATTTTAGGTTTTGTGTTTATTTTAAAAAAATAAGAATAAATTAACTACTCCCTCCGTTTCACAAAGGGAGTCGTTTTAAGATTTAATTCTTGTTTCACAAAGAGTGTCGTTTTATATTTTCAATGCAAAATTTTAAAGAAAAATTCAGTTTTAACCTTATTGTTTTAATGTATTAATTAGAAAGAGAAAGCTGTTTAATGAATTTATAAGGGATAGAAGAGACTTTTTATCAAATTTCTTAATTTGTGTGAAAAGTGTCAAAATGACACTCTTTGTGAAACAGAGGGAATAATATTTAATTAAGGCCAATAAAATTGATGGATCAATAATTATGTTTAAACTTGGGCTTAAACTTAATATAGCCCAAATTTTGATAAAACAAAAACATAAACTCATTTAACTAAACTTTAATTTTCTGTTTTTATGGGGTCAAAATTTTTTTGGGAAAATTGGAAATAAAGGATGTTTTTAGTACTCTCTTATCCATCTAGACCTTTATTTGCAATTGTTGGTGACTTATTCTTTATATTAATTGAAATTCAATTGTACCCTCTTAATTTATTAATTATTTTTTGAATATAACCATAATATATAATAATACTCTCTTTTGATTATATTTTCTCACCAAAATCGATCTTCTTCTTCTTCACCATAAATCGATCCTCTCAATTTCTCTCGTTCAATTCTTATTCTTCACCAAAATCGATGATGAACAAAATTTTATTAATCAATTCTCCCAAACAGAATTGATAAATATCAATTTGTGGTAAAACAAACAACAAATTCAATAAACTCACTAAATTTATGTGAAATCTATCCAATCATTTTTGTTTTAGACAATTGATTTTTGCAGAAATCTGAATGAATCATAAACACAGGAATAGAGTTAAGAAACAGCTTGGAAGATGAAGAGAAGAGATCGATGTTCTAAAACTCTGAATTCTAAAACTCACAGAAAACACCTTCTGAATTTCGCAGAAGACACCTTCTGAATTTCGTAGAACACGTACATTATGCAGAATGTATATTCTACGAAGTCGCAGAACACGTACATTAAGCAGAATGTAAATTCTACGAAATCGCAGAACAAGTACATTATGCAGAATGTAAATTCTACGAAATCACAGAATACGTACATTATGCAGAATGTATATTTTACAGATTTGCAGAACATATAAAAACTGCAGAAGACACGTTCTACAATTCGCAGATAATAGAGAATGCGCAGAAGACTCCTTCTAAATTTCGCAGAACATATCGAAAAAGATTTGTAAATATTTTTTATTAAGTTTTTGGAAAAATAAAAAATTCTGTTTCCTTAAATATTTATTTTTCCTTTTAAGTATTTAAATTAATATTAAAAACAAATTTTACAAATAAATAAAATATTAAAATATATGATTGTGGGAGTAGTTTAGGCACAATTGTACCTACTAAAATAAATGTGTAGATGGACAAGAGAGTACTAAAAACATCCTTTATTTCCAATTTTCCCAAAATTTTGTTATATGGGGTCATATTAATTTTATCTAAAAACAAATTATATTTTTTAAAATTGGGTGGGGTCAGCTGACCCCCCTCCTTTTTTACTGCCTCCGCCCCTGATTCACATAATTATAAGATGGAAAGATTACTTAAATAGCTCACATTTTAATGTTAATTATTAGACTAACTCTTATTTTAATTTAATTATTGTCTTGTTTTTCATGTCTATAATACCCTTTTAAGTTTTGTTAGGAAAAAACTATTTACAAAAATACCATTATTATTTTTTTCCACCTCAGCAAAAAATATTCAATATTAACGAAATTGCCATTGAATTTTGAACGAAAATATTTACCATGCTACCAAAAATTTGTCGTTCATTTGACGATAGATTTTTATTTTTTCGCCAGATTTATTTCAAGTGACAGACTTGTTATTTGAATGACAGTTTTTTCCAATAAATCTATTACACGAGGTAACAGTTTTTTGTTAGAATGGCAGTTTTAGTTAGTGTGACAGATTTTTTTAACAGATTAGTTATTATGATACAACAGATTTAAAATATTGTGACAGACTTGTTGCGACAGACTTTATACTGTGACAGACTTGTTGCGACAAACTTTATACTGCGATAGATTTGTTGCGATGGACTTATTTTTCGTAACAGATTTTTAGCTTTACTTTATAGCAGATTTTAATTTCACGGCAGATTTATGATTAGTTTGTCATCAAAGAAAATTTACAATTTTATTACTATACTAGCCTTGTACGTTTTAACAGTTTTTTTTGCAATTCGCAGCAGTTTTGTAATTTTGAACTAAAGCCATTTATTTGATGACATATTTTTGTTCATATGTGATGACAGATTTGTTTTTTACTAAAATAGCTTCTCCCTTTACAACAGACTTTGCATGTGGCAGACTTTTGTTTCCCTTGACAACAGATTTACGTAACTATAGTCATGGCAGTTTTTTCGTTTTCGTAACAATCTGTCATACTCCTTTTTCGAGTTTTGAAAAAAATACATCGACTACTCTTTCTTTCAGTTTTGAGAGCACCTTTATATCTTTTTCTAATTTTAGATCATCATGGGGAATTAAATTCTTTCATTTTTCTTTTCTATTGTTCCTTTCTATTGATTAATCTAATGGATCAAATTATTCTTGTCCGTAAAAAATGTCCACAAAGTTAATAAGGTAAGTCATAAAAACATTAAAATGGTTTATTATTTTAATTTTAAAATTTAAATTTTGTAACTCTTATTTTTGTTTTTAGTGGGAAATTATATCATAATGGCATGGTTGTAATAAATTAAATAAGAGTTGGATATCTTGTCTTTTTGTTAAAAATGTGTGCTAATTTAGTAGTTGATCAATAGAGGGTGCTACTTTAGTAATAAACAGATTAATAGTTTCAAAATAAACATCAATGTTTTTAGCAATGTCATGCAAAATAAAAGTGTGGTTTATTGGTTAATAACTTAATATACTCCATCTGTGTCTAAAACTTAAATGATAGATGTTTTGAAAAAACAAATTGTTTCAAAAACTTAGATGTTTTTAATTTTACTAGTCGTAGTTATTGATGTTTTTTAATTAATTTATCTTTATATTATTTATTATTTAAACAAAAATTCAAGTAATAATTACTAAAAACAAAATTAGAATCGTTATTTGTAAAAAAAAAATATGTGTGAAAAAACATAAAAATATATGTTTTATAATAGAAGTTGTTTTAGCTAAAAGCACAAAGATTAAATTATTTTTGTTTAAAAGGTATCATTTAACTTAAATACAATTTAGTTAATCATGAAAAAGCTACAAATCATAATTAGTCACATAGTATACAATAAATGTAAAAGTTGCATTTGTGAAAACAACTTTTTTTTTAAACTTGTAAAAAACTTATATTATAAAATAAAATGAGTAGTACTATTATTTAAAAACAGAGTACTTGTTTGTCCACACACATAAATAGAGGTGAGCGCTAAGTATCCTTTTTGGGAGACGTAACACAATCAACAGCTGAGTTGACTTTCTTTAGCTGTTTTTCTAGGGTTTGTGGGTTCATTGCATTATCCCAATATCATCTGATTTCATCTCATTTTTCTCTTCTTTTTTTCTTTTTCTTTTTTTTTGGAACTTTTCTCTCTTTTTTTTTTCTTGCGACTATCATCATCATTTTGATGTTAGTCTCACCAGTGTTTTAAACCTTTTGTTTTGTTTTGTTTTGCAATAAAAAAATATGGATATTCACGTGATATTCTTTTTTTTTGTATAAGTTTTTTTTGGGATCATTTTCTAAAAACTTATTTTGATAAGGGCTTTACATGTTTTCATTATCATAATGAAACAGAACCAACCATCTTAGTCATGGTCATCATCATCACCATCACGACCAAATTCTATATGGACCAAAACAGTTTCCACCACGTAAACTTGACCGTTTATAAAATGGAAACTAGCCTTCTTCCCTCTTCTCATATCTAAACCCATATCTTCTCATTTCCATTAATTAATTACCATCTCCCTTAAACGGACCAAGAGTACTAAACCATCATAGGTTACTCATCAAAAACAATAATATGCCTCTAAGGTTACTCATCAAACCCCTATCTCTCCTCTTCCTCACACTCCTCATTGTTTGCTCTTCATCATTTGGTAAATATATTCCTATCCATATTTTTCAATTTTTACTCTATATATAAATGGATACTCATCATCGACCTTGTACTACAAGGCTTGTAGTCTAACATTATCTTTTCGTACATTCCTCTCTTCTTCATTCATAGTTGAATCGGATGCTTAAGTCTACCTTAATAGTTAATACCATGCATTCATTAATCATTGAAAAATATGGATAGTGTTTTTAAACTCTCTTCTCAAAAATTAAAACACATTTACTAAACTTGTTTGTGTTGCAATAAAATAATCTCTTTTAATTATATAGATTATTTTAAAAAAGGTAAAGAATAATCCGCTGATACAAATTTTTCTTTTAGCTATAGTGGAAGGCTCTATCCAGATCGGAGGCGCAAAGATGCATGAGAGTTTCATGCTTTACAAGGTAATGTATTTTATGTTTATATGTGCATATAAATATTATGAATGTTGTTTTGTGCCCAAAATATATTGATAATAACATATTTATGTAATTATAAAGAGTGAGGAGATGGAAGTGAAGAAGATCATGAGCCACAGGAAGTTGATGTTCCACTCGACGGCGGACTACGACGACGCAGGTCCCAACCCAAAGCACGACCCAAGAAGGAAGCCCGGAGGCAAACCTTAAATCATTCAGCACAAACTTAATTATCTATCTCTCTCTCTACATATATATATATATATATATATATATATATATTATATAAGCACATCATGTGCTGCACATGAACTAATATATATATATATGAATGTATGTATGTATCCTCCTATTCTGACATTTTGTTTAAGGATGAGATCAGTGTACAATACCCTTCGGAAACGCTTTGTGAAAGGAGGACTAGTGACCAGATATACTAAATCATTAATTAATTATTATCATCTTTTTTTTTGTTTTATAACATATATATAGTCCTTATTTTCTATGTACTTCGTTATATCGGATATTAAATAAAAAGAGTGTTATGGCTATTTTTATTCAAACATATATAACTCAGCTCGAGGAGTTTTATTATTTTCTTTAAGAGGTTTAAAATTTAACCTTAGTTCCATCAACCATGAGATGACCAATATAGAACCAAAAATGTATTTAATTTCATTCTTAAAATGCGGTAGACGCTAACTGAGTGTCCCGACAAAGATTTTAGCTCCTAGATCGATTATTAAATATTTAAATGTTTAAAACCGACTTGTAAAAAAAAAAAAAAAACTGACTTAATTAGTTTAATTTTCTGTATGCATATATACTACACTCGGATGTGATGTAGCTGATTAGTAAGAATCCTAACCAATTAGTTGAACGGTTAACCAAATTACAGACACTATTTAGTCTGCACAGTACGTATTATAATTTTTATGGTATTTTACATAGTTTGTCATTTCAAGCTCAATCATTATAACATTATAAATAAAAAAAACTAATCAAACATAATTGTATATATATATAATAATTTAAGAAACAATTATCAAAAGCGCATCTGGTGTAGTGGTATCATAGTACCCTCCCACGGTACTGACCAGGGTTCGATTCCCTGGATGCGCATAATTTTTTAAAAAATTTCTGAATTCTAGTTTTATTAATTTATTTTCGGAATTAATTAATTTGTCAATGCGTAGAAACTAGAAACCGACCTTAGCTTATATTTCGCCTATTAAAAGAGATACACATATGATCTACACGCAGTAACACATAATATATGTGTATGTAAATTATCGAAGAACAGAGAAAAGCCTTTTGTTTGATTACAGAATTTACAGGAATAAAATTATACAACCTCACAACTCTCCTGAGTCCTATCCTCCAAACCTTTACGCACATTGTTCATACATTCTTTGTGTCAAATCTCAATTCCTTACATTGTATATAATACATCAAAACAAAAGCCTTTTCTCTTATTCTCTACCTGCAACCCAAGACGAGTCTTCCTTCTTCGTTTATTGTCTCGTTCCTACAGATTTTCTGAAGGTCTATGTAACCAATGATCGTGTCCTCAAAGACCACGTCCTCCAGATTTGCCTCTTCGAATGTCGAACCGGATAACACCGTGTTCTTGAACACCGCTCCTTTCAGATCCGATTTCCCGAAATTCACCCGATCGATAACAGCGTTTGAGAAATTCACCCCTGCAACATCGAACTAAACCATTTACCATTTACCATTTCGGTTCCCAAAAAATTGCTACATGCTTCCTAGATTTTAATGGCTACAGATAAGAGTAAGACTGTTGTAGTTTACCTTTGAAGCTTGCTCCTACGGCATAAGCTTTCGACATAACGACTTCAGTCATATCTGCGCCATCAAACTTGGCTCCAGACATCAAGGCTGCAGAGAGAGTCTTGCCTTTGAGATTGGATTGATCGTTTGTGTAGTCGCAGAACCTAAGATCGAGCGGTTTGTCATAGACTCCATTTGCTTGACCTATTGTGTTACCAACAAATGCTTGTTCACACCGGTTTGGATCTGTTGAAAGCGGAGGAAGTCTCTGTAAACAAACCATTCATTCAGTTCTTGAAATTTCAAAAACATTCCCCATCTTTCTTTAACCGTCTTAAGCATTTCGTAAGCTTTAGAATTGGTTTCATGATTGGATTCAGCACATAATTACTATGTAGAAAACAAAACTCCAATGACAATGCTAACATGATAGATTAAGTGAGACATTATTACTAACATGATGATCCCAGTTCTTGTGCACACACTTGGCCATAAAACTGTTCAAAAGAGAAGAAAAGATTATGTCACTGACCTGATTAGCAGCAATTACAGGAGAAGCCATTGTAAGAGAGCAAGCAGAAAGAACGGCGCAAGCGATACATCCAAGCTCCTTCACAGGAAACAAACTCTTCTTGAATCCTTGGCCATCGTCTCCGTTATCTCCAGCTGAGAGCGCATAATGCAAATCACAATAAACATCATTCACATTCAATGCTTTAGCTTTCTCTAAAAACCACGATTTTTGACATAATCATCACAAGAGCTATATACGACTCTTCACTATGAGAATCAAATCATGGAAAGTTTTATAGCAAATTTTGGGTCTGAGACCGAAGATAAACCCAGTTTCAGTCTCCGATAAAGCTACAGATACTTGAAACTACAGAAATTTCTGGGAATCCGAAGAATTGCGAAACCTAGAAGTAGAAGAAACATCTTTAAAAAAAAAAAATCAATCCAATCGCAGCGAAAACCAAGGCATTTACCGGAGCAATGTACAGTTACAAAAGATCTCGGCTCCGTGAAAGCGGAACGGCGGCTTCTCCCGGAGAAATACGGCGTAGAGAGACTATTCCTGGTGAACTGAACCGGAAGCGAAGCCATGGCTGTTCAGATTCTGAGCTTTGCCTTCTGATTTCATTGATAACCGCGAGTTATCAGTTCGTTATGGATCATGCCTATGACGTGGCATATAACTATTTGGGCCGGATTCTAATTGGGCCGATGACTATTTGGTCCGTTCAAATAATTGGTTTTTTTTTCCCGGTTTTCAATTTAATATCAACAAGCTAAATGTTAAATTATTTTTCCTTTCAAGCAAATTTTTACCAGTACATGAAAAAATGAAACCGTGGGTTGATGATGGGTCAGTAATATAAATTCTCTAAATTAATACTGTTACTATGATATTTTATTATGCGAAATGATAGATTAATTAATTAATAAAAAAATTTCTTTTTGTCTTAAAAGTACTACTACTATCCAACAACACTTTAATTATTAATTTTTTTAACTAGACGTATAACTGAGTAAATAATTTTAGTTATGTTTGTGTCATATATAGTGATTTAAAAAAAAAACAAATATTAACTTATCGAAATTTTTTAATGTCAGTTGAGATCAGAAAAATATATATACTAACTTTATCATATTAATAATTCAAAAAGGATTTTGCTACAGCAAAATTTACAAATACAAAGCCTCGGAGCCTCTCTCTCTCTCTCAGGTGGAAACTTAGAGCATCTCCTAGAACTTCATATGGGTTCTTTAAAATATTTTAATCATAAATTTTAAAATTTTTGAAGTTAAGAACCTTATTAAGAATAATTAAAATTGGATGGTTCCAATGGTAGAACCCATATGAAGTTCTTAAGAATTTAAAAAATATTATTTTTAAAGTTATAATATTATAAGTAGAAATTATTTTGTTTAAATTATTGATCTATTAATATCTTAATAATAATTGCATTTTATAAAATTTTAAACAAGCATTACATAAAAGCATATTGAAAAAGAAATACAAATCATAAACGGAAAAAATATTAAATTGTCGCGTCTACCAAATTTTTGCCATATATTCTCAATCAAATCATCTTTCAATTGTTGATGTATTATTCGATCACGAACTCGATTTCGAATGGTCATCATATTGCCGAGATTTGAAGGCATATCTGTAAAATACGTGAAATCCACTTGTAAAGTTCTGTTTGATTCTGTTTGTGCGAACTCTGATACATCAAACTGAGTGTACCCATCTCGTTTGTCTTTTACTATCAATAATACACCATGATGATTGAGAAGATTATCGCATGATCTAAAACTTGATCCAAGTATTCATACGTTTCGTCGAAATTATTAAGGGAAGAAGATGCTGTTGTAAAAATGTTGTGTTTTTTTTGAGAAAATAGTGAAAAGATAGAATTTGTTACATGGGAATAGCAAAAATATTCAAACCAACGATTTGGAGAAAATAATAGAACCAATTGATTTTTCTCTAGTCACATAATAAGTAGAAATCAAATCTAAATAATAAGCTATATATAATAATAAACTCATCTACACGTTAGAATCAAATTACACCGAATCAACGAAATAGTAACAAAACAAAACCTTTCTCACTACCGTTAGAATTTTTTTTTTTTTTCCCCAAATCAAAGCCCCCCAAAAAAAGAGGATCAAAGAAAAGATATCATCAATGGAGGATCTTCTTTATTGTGGAAGGTAACATCAACATCTTTCTCCTTCAACCACTCCTTTCCATGATCACTTGCCTCTCTGTTGGACCCCACAATCGCCTGTCATATTTTCAGACAAATCCGTACTCTTTGAAACCATCTTCCAACCGCCACTTACTGCCAAATAAAGAAACATCTGTTCCTTATCATCTCCTGCGTCTACATCAACCCCATGAGCAGAGCAATCTCCCACTGACCCCTTTCTTGAAAGATTTTTCTACAGGATCATGATCTGGACGACTTCAACGCATTTTCTGAAATCTACTTTTTTGACTCTTGAACAATAGCATAAATCATCAGAAAATGGTTTTTGGACCCACCACCCATATAGACCCTGCCACAGAAGCATGTGCTTGTGCCTAGCAAGAAAGGAACAATGGCATTTGATTTTGTTTTTCCCAAGTTAGGAAAAAAAAAAATTAAGAAACCAGTTTTTTTTTTTTCAAGTTGTAGTCACTGGCAAGCCGTAGTTCTGAAACGTTCTGATCCGTCCGTCCCAACCGCCTGTGACAATGACCATACCCCAAGCAAGAGAGCTACTGCTAGTTGCTCTCTGGTAAGAGGACTTGAGGAACTTGTAATGAGATGCAGTCATTGCGGATTTCGATAGAGGATCCGCGGGTAGGTTTTCCTCAGGCCATGTCGCGCTTCCTTTAGAAATCGATCCAGGGACGAATCCTTCGTTGAGGGATAAGCAAGAGGGCGAAGAGAAAGGGAGGGTTGTGTTGTGATCTGAGAATCCACACCAGGTTGCTGCAACGGATGCGTTGGTGGAGAAACGTTCGAAAGATCGAATCTTTTTGGTTTTGGAAGAAGAAGAATCCGGTTCCTCCTCATTGCTCCATATATATACATTGGAGTCCTCACAAGCTGAGACTATGTGCTTTCCGTCAGACGTGAGAGACGCTGATGTGAGGCTTCTCGTCTTGCAAACGCCTGAAGATTAACAAAACAAAAAACACAGAGATGAGCTTAGTTTAGGATTCATCATAGAGATATACATATAGAAAATGAAAGTTGAAGGTACATAAGGAGCAACATACCTTTGTATTTTTTGACGACATTGTTGCCTTGGAGAACTCTGACTTTAGAATCCGCGGAAACAACCAGGACTTTGCTCGGGTCTTGTGGTAAAAACTGGAAAAAAAAAAAAACATGCATATCGGTTTGTTAACATCTCACAATGTCAAGAGAAGTAAACAAAGCGTCAAGACCAAGGGAGAACGAAGAGAGATTAATAATACCTGAAAACCAGTTATCCGTTTATTTGAAGACTTCTTCTTGTTATGCAAATGTATCTGAGAGTCCAGCTCTAAATATTCTCCATTCATGTTAAAGAATCTGCAACTTCCGGTCAGAGAACCGATGATTCCTCCCTGTCCATCGGGGCGATAGCACACCGAGGATATAATGTCTTTGAGATCGGCCCAATCAACAACGTTGCAACCAGAAATGTTCCAAATCCGAACTTTTCCATCAATTGAACCACTCATGAAGCAATTCTCATTTACCGGGTTGAACTGAACAGAGGTTACTGCAAAAAGATAGAAAGTTGCAGGTAACAGATAAATGTCAGACCAATGTAGTGACTGAGATAAACAAAAATGTAATCATCAAGAAGAAGAAGAAGAAGAAGAAGAAGATGCATACCATAACTATTGTGAGCGAAAACACCAAGACAGTCGTTGCTACCGACTTTCCATAGCCGAACAGTTTTATCCATTGAAGCCGAGAGGAGATACTACACCATTGAAAAATGCCTCAGTTTTTTTACTTCCATTAAAGAAAATAAGGAAATGCAAAAGATTTCGAAAGCTTACATTATCATTTGACCATGAGATGTCCAAGACTTCACCAGTGTGGCCGCGGAATTCGAATAACGGTTTTTCCATTATCCGGAAAACTTTAGAAGGGAAGACGACGCAGGAAGAATCAGATGTTTTCCTGAAACTTTCTGTAGTCTTGTTTGGTTTCTCCTCATCCAACAAAACCGGTTTCAACTGTGAAAGATCGTTTACCTCAAAGTACATACACGAAGGGTTTATCTCGTTAAGGCAATCCCTTCTTAGCCTAGACCTCTTATCCTCGATGACTTTCCACACGCGCACGATCCCATCTTCATCAGAGCTCGCAAGATACTTCCCGTCGCCGCTGAATTTCATAGCCAAGATGGAACCGTTGTGCGCTTTAATGTCTTGACTCTGATAAAGAGCTGAAAGCTCCTTGGCCTGTTTCTTACAATGCTTGACCTTAACTCTTGAAATCACATCACCATAGCCAGAAAAAGCTCTGGTTCGACCACCAGATTCGACCTTTGTATCCGCGGTACATCCCATAGACCGCAGCCTCGTGAACCATCCTT
The DNA here is from genome assembly GCA_020283515.1 of Alliaria petiolata. Classification (NCBI taxonomy): domain Eukaryota; kingdom Viridiplantae; phylum Streptophyta; class Magnoliopsida; order Brassicales; family Brassicaceae; genus Alliaria; species Alliaria petiolata. The sequence continues at coordinate 48,750,933 of JAHZTW010000002.1, read as the reverse complement.
TCTTGAAACTCGTGATCAGACCCGCGACATTGCTCTGCTTCTCTGTTTCCTTCACCTGGCAACACCTGGAGTTAGAACATGATGCCATCGAGGAGCTTTGCCTTCTCGTTACATCGCATCCACCGACGTTTTTATCCACTCTCAGAGACAATTCCTCGTAAGAAACTTCCAAGCTTGAGCCAGAAGAAGATACCTGACTAGAGGAACCGCTGAATCCTCCAGATCTCTGAGAGTTCTCTTGAGCTCCTCCATCGAAACCGGATTCAACATCCAAATCCTTCGACTGAACAAGATCTTCTTCGACTCCCATCCACTCCAGGAACTTCTTCCGCCGCTCCACCACACTTCCAGGTGAATCATTCCACACATAGAAACCGAAACCACTTGGATTTGATGCCATCATCTCCTCCTTGGCATCGAAGAACAGCGAATCTTCTTCTTGAGACAAGTAATCCATTATTCCTTGAGCGTTTCTCAATCCATGAAAGCCAGCTTAAAGAAGAATGCTTTCTCTTTCTCTCAAAAGAGGAATTTCCCCAACTGCCAGTTTTGCTTCCAACCAAGCAACCTACAATGGCTTATATATATATATATATATAAGAAAAAGAATTTAGTAAATAATATTAAAAAAAATATATTGAAGAAGTTTACAAAATAAGCAATCACAGAGTCCGAGAAACCAGTTTAAAAAATAAATCAAGAGTTAAACATCAATCTCAATCCAAAACCCATTGAATCTAGTCTCTCTCTCTCTCAGAGGCATTTGCACAAACAACTTATGTGGTCGATCAATGTGTAAGCAACAACCCAAAACCCATCAAACGAGAAGGAAAAAAAAAGGGGTTTCAGCACACAGAGAAGCTGAATTAGCACTAGAATGTGGAAAGATCTCATTTTTAGATCCTAAGAAACAAATCCGCAAACATAAAAATGCGTCAGCACGATCATCATCAATCAAAGTAAATTAAAATTTTAAAAATTGCATACGTGGGTTGGTTCGTCTTCACTTGGTTTCTTCGAAATTGGAACAAACACATCCCTAAGAAGTAGCAGTGAGTCTACTACACACAGAGAACCATTCAAATCTCTCTCTACCGTGAAGAGACCAAAGCAGAGAGAATTAAAAAGGAAAAAAAAAGTACAAGAGATGAATTATTATTAAAAAAAAAAAAAAAGAGGATCAAAGGTTTTATTGAAATCCGTGAAGAAAGAGACAATTGGGAAGAAGATGGATTGTCCGAAGGGAATAGAGTTTTTTGGAAGAGGCACGAATCTTTGTGTGAGACCGTTTGCCATGCCTTTTATTTAACCTCTCTGTCTTTATTTAATTTTTTTTTCTTAATTAATTATTCGGTAAATAATCTTACTGTATTAAGTATTAACCACACGAGCATATTTCCCCATTAATGTATTAAGTATAAATATATTGGCCCATTTATTGAATTATTGCTATCATTTTTGATCGTTTTTTTTTTTTGCTCCCCGTGCTAGTAATAAATTGACAAAAAAAATCAGTAATAATTGATCGTTCTTTCTTTGACAAAATAACTCATTTAAATTGTGAAATGATGATGATATTATTCTTAGATGTTATTCGTCTTCATCTGCATTTGATTTATTCTCGTTTCCTTACGTGGTTACTACCGGGGCAAGGACTATCGAGTTGGGGATACTAATCATCAAAATAGATTTCCTAATTACTTACATCCATCACTCTTTCAATCAATTTCTAAATTATATTCGTTATGCGTAGTTTTCTATTTAATTTTGTAACTTTTAAATATTGTGTGGTACATGCTTTGTTGGAGCCCACATATCTGCATGATGACTACGCGGCATGTTCCCCATTCGCTTTGCCTTTGATCAGATTCGAACTATAATCCTTTGATCTCAATTATCTGTCACATTAACAACTTAATTTCCAGTTGTTTGATACCTTAATGATTCGTTTTATAATAAGATAGAGTTCTTTTTTAACCTCTTTTTTATTTCCCTCTTACTACTTATTAGGATATATTTCATATCTTCTAAATGTATATTTTCCTATTCTCGTGTATATCTAGTTTCCTCTTATTCTTTAGGTAGTTTAACCTAAATATCTTGTACCTATATATACTCTTCTCTTGTCAATAAAGAAGGCAACCTTTTCTCTCGAGTTTAACACTACTCTATGATTGTTTGGCAGCACACATACGTGGAATGAATATTTGTTACTCTTTTGTCATAATCATAGAAATTTTGATTGATATAAATGGTATGATTTTTTGGATTCAAGTTCCTTTCGTAACATCAGATATAAAAGTTGGCCGGAGAAATCAGTAATGATCTATATAATAAAATACAAGATTTGACTCGGTTTTATGGAAAATTAGAAATAAATGATATTTTTGTATCCTTTTGTTCATCTACACCTTTTTAAGTTAATATCGGTGAATTCAACTTTATATTAATAGAAATCAAACTCTACTTTTCAAATTATTAATTAATTTTTATATAATTATTCTATTGAACAAAAAAATCAAAATTAATTCTTTCTTCATTCCACACATAACCATATCACAATCTTTTTCCTTAAATACCCAACCAAATTTTTCACTTATTCGATCATTTGTGATAAGAACTCGCAGAAATTTTAAGTTAATAACCAAATCGCTAGGTAGATAAGTGAATTTCATATCAACTATACTTTTCTCTATTCCATAGTTTTCTGCAACCATTATCTTTAATTCTTTAAAAGTAATAGTCGATTCCAAAATAAGTAATCTAACACGTTTTTCTTGATCAACAATAAATTTCCACTCTTTCTTGTCAAAAGATCTCCAAACACCACACGTCACATAAATTTTCAGCATATTTATCTATGATAAACAAAAAAAAAATTAATCAATTCTCTCAAATAGGATTTGCACATATCAATTTGTGATAAAACAAAAACCAAATTCAATAAACTCACAAGATTCATGTGAAATCTATTCAAATATACTTTTTGGTTTATACTTTTGATTTTTACAGAGATAGGAAAAAATCATAAATAGAGAATATAGTTAAGAAAACAACATTGAGAAAGATGAGGAAAATCATGTTTCTCATAATTTTAAAATCCCCAGATTACATGTTCTCTTTTTTATTCCCCTCTTACTATATGATTGTTTGGCAGCACACATACGTGGAATGAATATTTGTTACTCTTTTGTCATAATTATAGAAATTTTGATTGATATAAATGGTAAAAATTTTTGGATTCAAGTTCCTTTGATAACATCATAGATATAACATCTATATAATAAAATACAAGATTTGGTTTTTTTTCAAATAAAAAGACAAGATTTGATTCGGTTTTATGGAAAATTAAATTCCAACTGAAAATAGTTTTGGTCCCGGTTTTGAAATCTTAATCTATGATTAAAAATTATCATGTTCGACTTGGATCGATAATAATGTTGATGCGATCCCTCCTTCTTTTTTGACAGCCCGATCCCTCCTATTTATACGATCATAGTTTTATTTCTTCATTGTTTTAGTTAAAGTTCTTTAAATTTTACGTTTAATTACCATAACAATCCAATCAAAGTAAATGTATCTGCCAAAAAGGCAAAAACATACATCATTTTATGGTCCAAATTAAATAGAAATAAGCCCGACAAGATTAAAACGAGTTGTACTATATTAACCAGAATATTTTAAGTTTTTAAACAAGATAATCTTAATTATATCAACATAATTTGCTACTTAAGGCCATCATGGCTGAGCAAAGTATGTCTTCCTGTTTAAGCAAAAGTAAACAAGTAGAAATTAATAATGCAATATTAATAATGTAGTGATAAAATACTGCCTTTCGAGTTGCAAAGGCAGATTACCTGGACTCATGCAGGCTTGTATTGTAAAGGGAATATCTGTTGTCCCATTTGTATTTTTGTAAATTTTTATTTGGACTCTTATTTTTTTGGTTACTTATAGCGGTTAAACAAAGATCTTCAAGATTTCTTGATAGAAATGATGTTATTATACATGCATCATTATATTATATATACACTATGTACAACTTGGTTTTCTCCTCCTATTATCTTCTTCATCCAAAACTCTTATCGGTTAAATATATCTAAAACCCTATCTATGCAACCACTTTATTATTAATCTGTAACATCTACTATATTGATTTTAACTTCAAAACATTATATATAACCATAATACACTTCACTGCATAAACGACAACTACATAAAATAATTTAACCAAAGAAACGAATGTTAATGATATAATTCAGCAGACAATTTTACTCGCTAACATATTTTTTTTTCTTTATAATCGATTTCAAATAGATACAAATTATGTCAAAGCTATCACTTTTATGTAAAACTCCAAAATGCATCACGCAAAGTCCATTATACTGTTTTCGGTGATGGTCATATATAAATTTTCAAATTCTGATATCAACTATACTGTATTGGAATATGAATTCTAAACAATTATTCCTTCGTCTTGAAATCAAACTGCTAGTGCTACCTACAATTTCGAAACCCTCTTCAACGTAATAATAATCCCACGATAATTTTATTAGCGTTTATTGTTTCCACAGTAAATCTGCTAACTTTGTTCCGAACATGAAAAATCACCAAACAATTACATGACCATCTATTATCATTATTTCAAAAATAAATATATAAATTATAAACTTTTGAGAAAGTCTATAAAACTTAACAGTTTTCTTCCGATTATTTACACTTTAAGTTTTATAAAAAGTTAACAAAAATTCAGAAAGATTTTTTTAAATAGTTTGTTTTCTAATGGTAATTTTAAAAAAACCTACAAAATAACATTAAAGATATTTTTCAATTTTTAATTAGCTAAAATTTGAATATATATTTTTTATAGAATAATCTTCTAGGATATGCGTTTACATATTCTTCTGTGGTTCAACTAGTTCTCCATTTATTACACTCTCATATATTTGGTTTTTCTCTCTTTTTATGTTTGTTTCTATCATTTTTGTTTCTTTTATAATTGTTTAGTAGCTTTTATTCGTATTTGTGTCCAGGGCCGGCCCTAAAAATTTGGGGGCCTAAGTCAAAAAATATAATTTTTAGGGGTATTAAAAAATTTTAAAGTTTTAGGGGCTTTTTATTACTAATAAAATAAAATCGGAGGCTTTTTTTCTAATACTAATAAACTAAAAAAAAATGGGGGCTCTAGACCAATGTTTCATCACGCTTGCCCCAGAACCGGCCCTGTTTGTGTCTCTTGTTGTGTTTTAGACGTTTCAATATATATATATATATATATATATTTTTTTTTTTTTGTTGCAAAAGGACGTTTTTAAAATTCCTAAGCTAGTGTTCAGTGTATTTAAATTTTAGAGTCTTTTGGTTGAGTTTCAAGTTATACATGAGGAAAGGAATACACTTGGAGTCTGGAGACTTGGTATGATGAGGGATTGCATCGGCGAGAAATAAAAAAGAGCTTCTAGAGTAGGCTAGTTGGTTTCTCCGGCGAGATGCAAATCTCTATTTCCCCCTCTTCTCCGCTGCCGTTCGTAACTCTCCTCCGCCTGCCTCCTTTTTTTGCTGCATTATCAGAATTGTCGGGTGGAGATATCTCACCGCCGATGTATCATAAGATCAAGCTTCTATAACTTCCTGGGATTGTCCCTTGTATTCACTACGTTTCATCATCCGACATATCCTCGGTAACCCTAACCTCTTTGCTCACTCATTGCATTCGCTCCTTTGTGGACTTGGATTTCGAATTTGCATTCTTGTTTGTTGGGCATTGTTGGGATCAATCGTGTGTGCTGGTTGAACGTAGCTCATTTCATTTTCTGGTTTTCTGTGGTTCCAAATCTGAAAGTGCATTTATGCCTAATGGATTAGAGAAAAAAACCCTGCAACTTTCCTCCCTTCAAAAGGAGTATACTTCTCTGGGCTTTGCCCATGAAATCTCTTCAACGTCACTTTGTACTGTGACTATTGGTATCTATTCCGGCTCGGCTGGAAAAGCTTTTTCGACGCATTTGAATTTGTTTTCAAATCCGCTGTCAATCTTCCACTACAAGAAATACATCGATTTGCGACGGCAATATCCGTCGCAATGCAGTCGCAAAACGGCTATTGCGACTGATTTGCGACATCAACAAAAATGTCGCAAATCGTTAGCCGCAAATTAATTTCCGTCGCAAATCCGTCGCAAAATTTGCGACGGAATAAACTAATCGCAGATCCGTCGCAAATTTGCGACAGCAAAGAATCCGTCGCAAATTTGCGACAGCAAAGAATCCGTCGCAAATGCAGTTTGTCGCTAATATGTCGCAAAATTACGGCATATTAGCGACGGCTTATGCTGGTCGCAATGTTTTCGTCGCAAAGCAAACGCCTGTCATCGCAAAAACATGCCGTCGCAAGGTTGTCGCAAAATAACTCCGTCGCAATGGTGTCGCAAGCTTATCGCAATATTTTCGTCGCAATACTGTCGCAACTGAATAAATAAATAATAAATTAAATTCTATATTAATATATTTGTATAAATTAATTAATATATATATATATATATGTTTTAAAATTTAAATAATTAAAAAAAAGAAATTCAGAAAAAATACTAATTTTAAAAAGAAATTTAAAATACAAAATAATATTCATACAACATAAAAAAAGTTATTGTTCAGAAAATAAAAACTAAATTTAATCGATAGACGGGTCTTCATTTCCGGTAGACGGACCGGATTCCGGGTTGCGGTAAAGTTCTGCGAATGCCGAGTCCCGTTGTGCCATAAACTCGAAATACCTATCGTAACTCTGCATCTTCTAGTTCTGCGATTGAATCAGAAGGGCCTGGGTCTCGATTATCTCCTGAAGTGAGGGATCTGGTCCGATGGAAGAAAAAGTCGGAAGAGTGGCAGTCTCGATATCCGACTGTAAAGAACCCACTCCATAGATTCTCCCTCTTGTACGGGGAGCGACCTAAAAATAAATTTAAGTATAATTTAGAAATTAATAATTAAAAAAATTTAAAAATTTTAAAAATTTGTAATTAAATTGAAAATACTTACCTCCAGATAAATTTTGTTCTTCTCGGTCGTACTAAGTGAGCAAGATCCAGTGCTTTCTGGATCATTAGAATCAGCCTGAGACATCTCTTGCATCTTCGCAGTGACGTCGTTGTATAGCTTCTCGGAGCGTCCATCGACAAAAGTTCCATCCGCATTTTTTTTGGTCTCCTCGAGAACCGCTAACAGATCTGGAATTCCTGTTCCGGTCCGCTCAGCCTACATAAAAGTTAAAAACATTAGAATGATTAGAATAAATTATATAAAAAACTGTAATATATATAAAATAAATACTTACTATCATTCGACCCCGTCCTTTAAACGAAATCTGACCCGACCGATGCTTAGAGGGTTTCTCTCCAACAGGAGCACTGTAACGGGCTTTGCGGGCATTGGCGCTCTTCTTTACGCTCCCCGGCTCATTCCAAAATATAACGAGACCCTCCCAAACTAACGGATCAATCCATTTGGGCCTCGCATCATCGCCTAGCGTTTTCCACTTTGCCTTCCAACGTCCCACATGGTCGGTCATCCGTTTCTTCAACTTGGCCTCAAACATTTCACTAACTTCTCCGTTAATGCCCCAATCCCAATGATATTTTTGCTACAAAAAAAGTAGTTATTAAAAAATAGCTTAGATATAAGAATAAATAATTAATAATAAAAAAAATTATGATACTTACGGCAAATTGTTGGTACCACCGGTTGATGGTCTCTTTCGGAGTTTGCGACCAATTGGCATGAGCTTCTTTGAAATCTCTCTCAAAGATTTCTCGGACCTTAGCAGCCACACATGGATCATAATCGAACCTGGAAAAAACAATTAGAAACAATTAGTATTGTTAAAAAATTTGCAATAATTATAATTGAAAATAATTAAAAAAATAAATTTTATAAATACCAAAGGGTGTCAGGAGGACGTTTTGGATCAAGTCGTTTCAGGCTGTCATGACCGGGACTCTCGAGAATCTCTCGAATTTCCATATCTTGCCAACGCCAACCTCGGTCTTGATGTTCCTCCGGTTGAGGAGGAGGAGGCTGTGCGGGAGCTGTCTCGGGAACGGGGGCTGAAAATGTGGGTCTCACCGATGGAGAGGTGAAAGAAGCCCCTGGAGTAGACGGAAAAGACCGAGACCCAGATCCTTGCGAAATGTAACGAGAAAAGTCGTTGTTCCTAGACATCTGCAAAAAAAATTTGTTAGTCATAGAAAAATAGAACAAATAAAAAACTTAAAAAAAATTATAATTATAAAATTATAAAATTTTAAATTTATAAACTAAACTTAAAATTTTATAAACTAAAACTAAAATTTATAAAATAAAATTTATACTAAAATTTTTAAATTAAAATTTGTAAATATAAATTTTTCAACAAAAAATTGTAATTAAAAATTTTTAAACAAAAATTCTAAAACAAAAATTATAAACAAAAAATACAAAATGATAAATCTAACTAATTACAAAATAAATCTAACAAATTTGTAAAAAATTTACCTAAGGTATACCTAAAATTAAAAGTACATAAGGTATTAATTGATTTAATTTGTTAAAAATTTCCATAAACTCAAACTAATTCCAAAATAATTCTAACGAAATTACCTAACAATTTCCTAAAATCTAAATTCCATATCTAAAAATCTAACAAGTTCTAATCCCTAATAATCTAACATAGATCTAAAAAAATGGGGATTTGTTACCTTGGTGGAGGAGTTCGGCCGAGAGGAGGAGATCCGGCGATGAGCAGAGGTGTAGCGGCGGGGTGCAGTCCAGCGAGGAGCAGATCCGGCGAGAGAGAGGTGCGGCGGTGGCTCAGGAGAGAGAGAGATCCGACGGGATGGCTCGAGAGAGGGAGAGAAAGAGAGAGGTGCGGCGGTGGCTCGGGAGAGAGAGAGAACCGACGGCGGTGGCTCGAGAGAGGGAGAGAGATCCGACGGCGGTGGCTCGAGAGAGGAAGAGGTCTGCGGCGGCTGCCAAGGGAGGAGAAGAGAAGTTTTCGTGCAAGGAGGAAGAAAGAAATTTTAGGTTATAATGTTTAAAGGCTGCGACGGATTTGCGACGGGCCGTCGCAAATCCGTCGCAAACTAAAAAAAAATAAACCTAATATTCGTCCAAATACATTGAACTTATTACACGAAAAGTTTTGGAAAATATCCGTGCTTTGCGACGGACTTGCGAGGGCTCGTCGCAAGTCCGTCGCAAATTTTCCTTTTTGCGACGGATTTGCGACGAGCCCTCGCAAAGCCGTCGCAAATGTTTTATATTTTAAAAAAAATTACAAATTACAAATCACACATATTTTACAAATTTCGGTCTTGGCTAATCTGATTCATCTCCACTATGCTCATCATCAGTGTCTTCTTCATCATCGGTCTCATCGAACTCGTCTGAAATTTCGCCTTCAGTTGAATCATTCACTATGTCTTCTACATCTTGTTGCTCTAGATCAATATGTAAAATATCTTCTGTTGATGCCATTGGAGTGGAGAGTTCATCATGTCTTTCAGCTTGCATAGCTACATCGTCAATCTTCCCGACAATACGGCCTCGCGGATTCACTTTAATCACTGATAACCACCTCTCACGTTTTTCCTTAATCCGAGGATATGGAATGAAACACACTTGATCTGCTTGCGAGGCTAGGCAAAAGGGTTCAAACTTTGCAAAACGTCTGTTTGAATTGACATCAATCACCCCTAAGTTATTTGTGCGGACCCCTCTACTACTCGGATCGTACCAATCGCATTTGAATAAAATACATTTCAAACCGATGGCTCCTGGAAATGTGACTTCAATTATTTGTTGCAAGACACCGTAGAAGTCGCTTTCACCTTTAACTTGGATTCCATAATTTGCGGTTGACCTCTTCGATCCATGTTTGTACGTATGAAATATGTACCCACGAGTCAAGTACATTGGAGCACTAATGGTCATAGCTATTGGTTCATTAACAATTTCGTGCATCCATAGTGGGAAGGGCTCATTCGAACATCCCTGTGTTACCTACATAATAAATCTTAATGAAGTGTTTATAAATAAAACAATTTTTATAAGTCAAAATAAGTGTAGATTGATCTTACATAGTATTTTAGCCACCCAACAAATTCACGTTCGTTGTACTTCTCATAATCTTTTTCTTCTAAATCAGGAAAGTGTTCTCGAACCTGAGAATCGAATAATCTGCAGTAATTCACCTGCCGAGTTAGCGATATATATGAATTGGAGAATATTATCATAATAATGTATGTAGGAAATAAAAATTAATACCTCTCTAATGTCTGCACATACTCACAATTCCGCAATATGTAATTGTGCGCCGCACTACAATGATCGTGATCTTCCCACCAAACTTCTTTCACTTTTCCAGCAAGTCTGCCTATTTGGGCGAAGATATCCGGGACGTCAACGTGGTACGTAGGTGCTTCCCCTCCATCGTCATACCGTCTAGGAGCGGTTTTTTTGGTTCTCACAGTTGGACTAAAGTAGTATGACGTGAAGTGAGATGTTTCCTCCGTCAAACTTCCAGCAACGATCGATCCCTCCACTTTTGCAAGATTTTTTGCCTTTCTTTTAAGATATCCCATGTATCGCTCGAACGGGTACATCCATCGAAATTGCACGGGGCCCCCAAGTGCTGCTTCATGTGGTAGATGGATTGGGAGATGTTCCATTACGTCAAAAAACGAAGGTGGAAAAATCTTTTCTAAGTTACAAAGCAACACCGGAATATTCTCTTTTAACTGTGCAATACCATCCTCAGTCAGTGTTCGCGTGCATAGATCTCTGAAAAATGCTCCAATGCCTACATGCAACTTCATCAATTAATTAACTGAATTATATATTACTTATCGACTTATTTAATTATTTTTAATTTACGTACCAGCAATTGCTTCGTGAATTGGTTTCGGTAAGAGCTCGTGTAATGCAAATGGTAGTAGTCGTTGCATGAAAACATGGCAATCGTGGCTCTTCATACCAGAAAATTTCTGTCCTTGCTCTATACATCTTGAGAATTTGGACACATATCCATCTGGGAACTTAACATCAGAAGCAACCCAGTCGAATAATGTCCGCTTCGCCTCCACGGACATTCGAAAGTTTGGAATCGGTAATTTTGCCTGACTTGTAATATGCAACTCGGGTCTTGCGCAAATTTCGACCAAGTCCAACCTTGATTTCAAATTGTCTTTACTCTTTCCCTTCACGTTCAAGATTGTATTCACGATGTTTTCAAAAAAATTCTTCTCTATGTGCATCACATCAAGGTTGTGCCGTAAAATGTGATCCTTCCAATAAGGGAGCTCCCAGAAGATACTCTTTTTGTGCCAATTATGAGATACAGTATATCCGTCCGGCATGTTTGCCGGTGTGTGCCAATTTCCCCCACGCTTACACGTTTCTTGAGCACCGTATAATTCATCAATTTGCTCTAACAAAGTATCCCCTGAAAGATGAACAGGTGGAGGGAAACGGACAACCTTGTTCTTCTTAAACAACTTCTTATTTTTCCGGTATGTATGATTCATGGGAAGAAACCTACGATGACAATCAAACCAACATGACTTCCTTCCATTCTTCAGCTGAAACGCATCTGACCTATCCATACAATATGGACAAGATAATCTTCCATGCGTAGTCCACCCCGATAACATTCCATATGCTGGGAAGTCACTAATAGTCCACATTAACACTGCACGCATATTGAAATTCCTCTGCTGCGAGTAGTCAAACGTGCGAACACCACTATACCAGAGCTGTTTCAACTCATGAATCAAAGGTTGGAGGAATACATCAAGTGCTCGCTTCGGATGCTTAGGACCAGGCACTAGAATACTCATGAACAAAAATTCTCGTTGCATGCACATATCCGGAGGAAGATTGTATGGCGTCAATATGACAGGCCATAGAGAATATTGCCTCCCAGACATTCCAAATGGACTAAATCCATCAGTGCATAAGCCAAGATAGACATTCCTGCATTCGTTAGCAAAGTCAACGTGTACCGTCTGAAAGTGTTTCCACGCCTTTGCATCTGACGGATGTGTAACCTCCCCATCCACCGTAGAATGTTGCGCATGCCATCTCATTGCTGCCGCAGTCCTTTCCGAGTGGTATAATCGTTTCAATCTATCAGTGATTGGCAAGTACCACATCCGTTGGTACGGGACACGAGTCCTTCCAGTGGTTTCTTGATATCTCGGCTTCCCACAAAACCGACATTCATGCAGTTTGTCATCATCTTTCCAGAAAATCATGCAATTATCAATGCATACATCAATCATTTCTGATGGTAACCCAAGACCCGAAACCAACTTCTGTATTTCATAGTAATTTTCAGCAGAAAGATTATCTGCTGGCAAATACTCTTTAAAAAGTTCAGCCCATGAATCCATGCAACTCTCAGTCATATTATTATCACTCTTAATTGTCATCATCCTAGATGCCAATGATAATTTAGACTGCCCTTTTCTACATCCATCATAGATGGGCTGGTTTGCAGCGTCTAACATATCATAAAAGTGCCTAGCATCTGCGTTGGGTTCTTCCCGACTATTATCAACAAATGAGGTTGGTGGAGCTTCATGCATTGCATCTACAACCATATCATGATATCTATTCCCTTGTTGATATCCTTGATCAATATTTCCAAATATATTACACCCATCATCATAATTATCATTACTAGGCTGCTCAAACCCCTGACCCGCGGTACTACTACTTCCAGCACCACTACCTTCCCCATGAGAAAACCACACATAGTAGTTTGGCATAAATCCTCTATTATATAGATGCCTCTTCACAGTATCAATTTCTATATATGGTATATTCTTGCACTTTCTACATGGACAGAATATTTTACCATGTTCTATCGCAAATGGTTGGTTTGTTGCCTGATAAAAGAATCCTCGCAATCCGTCCAGATACTCTTTCGTCACTTCACCACTCTCTGGATCTCGTTGATTGTACATCCACGACCTTAATGCATAGATGTCATCGTAATTCGAAGACATTTTTTCACTCTTATTTTTTTTTTTCTCTCTTCTTTACTTTTTTTTTCTCTCTTCGTTTTTTTTATGTTTGAATGGGTAAAACAACAACCACAAGTGAGCTATTTATAGATTCTTAGATTTGGTTGCGGCGTATTTGCGACGGAAATTTATCAATTGCGACGTATTTGCGACGACAAATTGCGACGGACTTGCGACAACTCCTGTACTTGCGACGGCGTTGCGACAGCGGCCGAATGCTTTGCGACGGATTTGCGACGCCTGCCGACATTTTTGCGACGATTTACTCGTGCATGTGAAGGTAGGTGACACTTATGGAAAACGTGGTGTACCTACTTAAGTCCCCCTCGCAAATCCATCGCAATTCCGTCGCAAATATTGCTTCGGAAATAAGACGTCGCAAATCCGTTGCAACATTTGCGTCGGTAATTTTACGTCGCAAATTCCTCGCAATTTGCGACGGACTTGCGACAGCTTGTTGCCGCGTTGCAAAGAGGTCGCAAAACCGTCGCAGTATGCGACGCGTTTGCGACGAATTTTGTCGTCGCATATTTGCGACGGCTTTGCGACGATTTTCTTTAGATGTCGCAATGTCGTCGGAAATCCGTCGCAAATTTACGACGCCCAATTACCGTCGCAATTCGATTGTTTTCTTGTAGTGTTCTCTGAAGATGAATTTGCTGTATGTTTTATTTTCTTTATGCGTTATTGTAGTGTTCTAAGAGGATGTTTATTTCATTCTTCTTGTTTTGTAACCGAAGAGCTTGATTAATAGAATGAAGAAAGTTTGTGACAAACAAAAAAAAGAGTAGACTTGATCGATCAACATTGTTCCAAACCGCTCAAAAATTTGTCGAAGCAGTTTCATTTGAAAATTGTCTAATTTTCATTAACAATCTCATTTATTGTCTAATTTTCAAATGAAAATTTTGTTTAACCGGTGATTAGTATAAAGTAATTAGTGTCATGGAAATGGATTGTTTTGTTTACCTTTTTAGTTTCTTTAATTGTCTAATATTAATGGTCAAAGACATTTTTTTTTGTCATATGAAATATTATAAAAACAATTACAAAGATAATTTTTAACGCATAATTTATCAGTTGTACAAAGATCCATAATACATATGCAGATTCACCATGAATAGCTCTACTTATATTGTTTTAGAAATTTTTCTTATCTGATTTATCTCTTCCAATAACAAGTAAAAATTGCAATTTTTAGGAATCGAAACGTAAAAGTATTAATGAACCGTTTAGTTAACTATTGGATTAAAAGAACTTCCACATGGTCAATATCTTGTACTTTCAATTTCTTATATATCTAGTTGTATTGCCTGGAGTTACTATCGTTTAGCTTTAATTCAACAAAAATCATCGCTTTACATTAGTTTGGATCTCGTATACTTTATTAGTAGCTAATTCTTACTTCTTTGTAGAATTCAATTTCATATTTAAATTTATCGAACTAAGATGCGAGCTATATCCGTTGCCAAAATTCAAATATTTTGATCTTTTAAGAGTGATTATTAACTATGTTGCACGGAAACTTTATTTAAGCTCTGATTCCTGTTTCAGAAATATTTTGAAATTGGAAACACTTGAAAATGCTCGGAAACGTTCCATTTTCATGTACCGTTTCTGTTTCTGTATTTCAAAATGTTTCGTTTTTGCATATCCGTTTTTATTTGCATGCAATCAAGGAACACTGTGAGCTTATCTTATTTTTTACTAAACAGAGAAACATGTTGGCTTAGTGACAGGCATCAAATTTTCATCCAACCGTATCTAGAATTCAACCGTATCTTTTTTACTTGGACACAAATTCTTTAGTTTAGCTAAAACTTATCTCCTTGTTAAATTAAAGAAATTTGTGTCCAAGTAAAAAAGAATCGTTCGTGTCCAAGTAAAAAAAGAATTGGTATTAATTTGTGCTGATGTGGCTTGCCAGCTAGGTATGCTATAAATAATTGATTTACTTGCAAAAAAAAAAAAACAGTTTAAATTATATAGATAAAAAGCGCACGACCACCGATCTTAGGTATATTTATTATTATAGGATTTCTACAGTTATATGTATTTGCTTATTGGTAGTATATCGAGCTAAATAAATTATTTTTTAAAAAAAAGATACGGTTCATAGAATGGCAACTTCATTGCTTTGGTTGTTGAAACGTTGATATTCTTCCTTCATGTTCATCAAACCCAACCAGATTCTCCTAACCTTACCAGCTTCATTATTACCTCATTATAGTTATGTCTAGTCGTCTAGACCTAGTTTCACTTTTATAATCCATTTTTAATTTTTGTTTCTTTCGTTAGAACAACTAAAATAAGTTTAGTTAAGATCATTGCTTATGATTTATCAACGTGAATAAATCACAAAGATATCATTGAGTAGCTTCATTGAAGTTTCCCATTTGTCTTCTAGCTGTTTCTATGAAAATTTATAACTAACAGTTCTATTTCTATTTATGTTTTGTGTTTAAAGGATGACTTAACACATTTTACAAGATCTAAATAGATATGTGGATCTATATATGTTCATCAACCACCATAATAAATAAATAGAAGGAAGAGTAATGCTGCGATCAAAGCTGAAGATGTAATAAAATTGTATATATATGATTTCGGAGTTTCGGTCTTTAAAATGTTTTGAACAAAATGAGTCAAGGGGTGATTAACCGTAATTCACTCTGCCGACATATTAAATAAAACTAATAAAATATTAAAAGCAATGCGTAATTAACTCGTCATCGCATTAGATTAATGATAAATATATTTATTTATATACAAGAGGAATATTCTTGCAGCCTAAAAAAAACTAAATTTTGTAGGGACAAACTAAGACAGATTTTCTGATTAGTAATTATAAATTACAATATGTTCTTGTCATCTAAACATAATTTACAATTTTAAGTAATATTAGTTATAACAGTACTAATTACCTTAGTAATGACAGTAATTGATAAATTTGCATGCCATGCTAGTATGCGACACTTACTCGGAAAATTGGTTAGTATGTTAATTCATATGTAGGCATGTATAATTGATATAAGCTTTATCAGAAAATAGTTACAATATTTTTATTTTTTTTGGATTACCAGATGTACAATTTTCTATGTTAAGTTAAATATAAACTTAATTAACTTAACATTGAAAATTGTACAACATCTATGTCAATGAAACTGAGGGAATATGTTTTAGGACATCAGTTGGTTACTAATTAGTTTTTCGTCATTTTTATACAAATTAACCCCATATCAGGAATAGAACCATACAAATCTCAAGAATTCAGGGTTAGCTACTAACCAGTGAACTAATGTGGCTTTCACACATCCGATATTGATTTACGAATTTCTTGGACGATTGATCCCATCAAATTAACTCGTAAAAACTGATGCACAAAAAGTGGGGTTATATATCATGTATGCAAATTGATATTTTGTTTCTAAGTTAGTTTTTTGTTTTGTTTCTAAGTTAGTTATTTTTAATGGATGATAAAATTTCTAAAATCAAACTCAGACTAGCTAATTCAAAAATAACAGTTTGTCAGATAAATAGTATATTGATATGTAGAATCAATAATGCTTTTTGTGCTTAACAAATGATCGTTGTTATTTTATGAAGAAAATTTCTAACGACTTAAAAAAAAAATAGACTTAACTCTAGAAATTTTAGTCGCCATAGGAATAGAGTGTGGGATGTAATCCGTTTACATTGCATAATTATTGTTTACGTACAAAGTTACAAATGCATGTATATGATTACGTAGGCGCATACGTGTTGTGTTGTCTTCTCCGACGTGGTTAAAAACCTACCGACGTGTTCACTTGCGATATTGACTCAAAAAATAGCATCTTAGTTTCTCTTGTACGGGTTTACTCAAACATATTTTGGACCCACTAGATAATACAATTACATTTTTTTTTTAAAAAAAAATACAATTACAATGGACCTTAGCATCTAGCCATTCGTGAATGAAGATTAACGATACGTATGCATTTTATACATACGCGTATTTGGGTGTCGGTGTATGTGATTTATATAGTCAAAGTTGACTTTGGAGTTTGGGAGATGTAACATGGAGATTCACTAGTTTCTATGTTGATGATAGTGCCACACATCAATTTTATGATATCAAAAGAAGACTAGAAGTTGTTAAACAGTAGATGTCAAAGAGGATAAAGCATTTATTTATATGTAGGAATTAGGAAAGCAATCAGGCTAAAAACAAATAATAATAATACTAATAAAAAGAAAAATTAACGACCACGTTGACAAGTATGTGAATACTTAAATGTAAATTGGGTCAGCGGGTTAATTGACTCCCTTTTTGATGGAACGTCCCAGAGTTCGAGACGCTTCATGTGATTGTGGTTTGTGTTACGCATGTACACTTATGAAAGAAAAAAAATTAGGTGAAATCGGTCATCATCTGTTTAAAAATAAAAAAAAATCGTTATCGTTATTCCATAATAAAATACTAACGTGCTTGTAATTACGTACATGCATGCGTGTGACTGTTTAGTCTGTTTTACTTGTTCTTACCCGAGATGTGCGGACACATTAGATATATCTAGGGGGTGATTGACATTGACGCTGTGAAAACTTTAAACTGTTTCACAGCCTTAAAAATGAAAATAAATAAATTACACTTTTTTACTAAAAATATTTAACAGCCTTAAAAATCATTTTTAAAATTTTCTTTTTATTTTTTTATTTTTTCCTACGATCACTTTTTCCACTTTTCTCTTTCTTCATTCTCATATTCTCGATGCTTTTAGGTTTTCTTATTTACTTTTTTTTATTGAATAATACAAATAAATAATTCTTTCTTCTTTTTTCTTCCAAAAAAATCAAAATCGTTTTCTCATATTATATAAATTTTATAACAAATAAATTTTAACTTATTAATTATTAATATTTTATCTCTTTCTTTTAAGATCCATTTTATTCTATTAATTGATTAATTTTTAAATTTATTTGTTTTCTATGTAAAACACTAAATAAAAAATAAAAAAATATTTGTTTTGAATATTTATATTTACAACAAAATAAAAATATACAATTTCTATTTTAGATAAAAAAAATATTTTAAAAAAATTATAATATTTAAAAGTAACAGTCACAGTTTCTACAGTTTTTGTTACCAATCATACTTTTATAAATAAACAAAATAACAGTCACAGTTTTTACAGCCAAATTTTTTACAGTCAAAAGCCTACGGTAACAACTTACAGTCACAGTCCTTACCAATCGGCACCCTAATATAATTCATATATACATATCTATAGATGTATGCACATATATATAACTAATTAAACTACGTAACCAGAAATGGTGAAGATATTATAACTCGATCAAACCAAATCAAATTGAGCATAAATTTAAACTAAGATCAACCAAACCAAACCAAAATTTAAAATTTAAATAACTCGAAGTAAAATCCAATCTTACAAGATATTTTTATGATTCTACATTTGGATATCTATTTTATTGTAAACTTTAGTGCCTTATTTTGAATGAAGACAAAAATATAGAAGAACCTATCATACAAATGCTTACCTCATAAAGGGACATCAACAGTGTTTTGTGGGGGCTGTGACCAATCCTGCATAGATTAGCTCTTATCATCATTATAATATATATATACATATGATGGGTCTTTTTCGTGCTAAAATTATATATTATAGGGTTGAGCTGAGAGAAATAGTCTCTTGGAAGAATATCCGATAAAATTACAACGATACATATATAGAGAAATGAATATATTTAATATTTTATTCTTCGTTCACCTCGGTTCATCAAGAAATTCCGATAATCTGAAGGTTATAACGTTAACAGTACCACGATACAAAGTATATGGTTTGTTCACTGTTCTTCTAACGTTAAACAGAGAATGAGCCGCGTAGTCTTAAGCTTTGGTCAACGACATCGAATAGACTCTTTCTACCTTTGTTTTTTTTGCTTATATAATGAGATTATTTTAATGGGCGATTTAGTGGCATATTGGATGATGTCATCATACTAAATTAAATACATGATTGATCGGTTTACTCGATGGCACAATGAGGATTCCAAGGACCTTTGTTGCTTTGAGTAGATGTATGACAATCTTGTACATATTTTCTTATCATGCACCAAAATCAAGGACACTTTGTCTATATAATATAATAATACTATTTCTTTTATGTAAGGTCAATATGAATACTACCAATGAACAAATGACCGTGTAGATTGTGTTGTAAGAACAATAACTATCAATTTTTGCAAACCCTTTCTCAAAAAAAAAAAAACAAATAACTATCAAATTTCAAATTATTGTTTGACGCGACTCCCTCGAGATGATTAGCTTCTAAACAGAAAAGTCACAATTTATTTCGAGTTCTATTAAATTCTAACTATTTATTTCGTCTAACTTAGATATTGAGAAATTAATCTGAATACACCCCAACTTTTAGTAGGGGGGTAAGGTTTTGGATTTGAGTTGTTTTAGTTATTTGAGTTAATAAATCTTGTAAGAAAAAAAAAACAAATCCTGAGTTTCTTTAAATCTTTAAAGTTTGATCTATGGTTTTCTGTGCTTCTTTGATATAGACCAATACCACCATATCATGGTATGATCATGCGTATTCTTTTGTTGCTTTCAATAATTATATATTTAGATAAAAACTTATGTATTTTTTTGGTCGGATGAAATACGTATGTACTATGATTAGGAAAATTAGAAATAATAATAATAATTATTTCTATTTAACGTAAGAAAAAACTGAATTGTTAGAATTTTTAGGGGTTCCATGGATTATCCAACAAATCCAAATGAATTAACGTAAATTTATATAAATTATTAAGATTAACTGGTATGATAATTCAAATTCAACACAAATATGACGTTTTCGGTTGGAATGTATTGAGCAATCCAACACGAATTGACCGCTTCTGCTTTTAGTGAACAATACAATATCGTAGAGTAGAATTTGAATTAAAAAAAAAAAAATTCTATCGATCAATCTATTGTCTACGATGGAAAGTAGGTTTAAATTGAAAATGTTAAGAAGTTTTCGTATTGATGGAAGTTAGGTTAGAATTCAAAATGTTAAGACATTACTCAATATTCAAGCTAGACGTTTTTCGCATTGATGGAAGTTAGGTTTAAATTCAAATCGTTAAGAGACATCACTCAAAATCCAAAACAACTAGACAAAAACTCTAGACAGTTGTTGAAATTAAGGAAATTAAATGGAGAAAAGAAAAGAAGAGAAAAGCCAGCTAGGGTTTGGTCCATGTATGAGCAGTGAAAAGAGTACGTACGTAGAAGGACCACGGGATGTTATGGACTTGCGATGGTAGGAGTTAATTAGGACATACCTCGACTTAAGAACTCAAGACAGATATATTTTGTACTGTGCTCTTTGGAATTTGAGCCTTGCCTTATTTGTTATTGTTCTCGAACCAAGCAACCTGCCTAATTTAAGAATTATTCATGTTAATTTGTAAGGCATTTATTATATAAACGATTTTGTTTTTAACTTTTTATTGCAATACGAGCTTTTAGACTTGGTTTGGTGTCATTTGCAATAAATATGTCTTACAAATATGTGGTTTTGGTCCAATTTTTCCACCATATGGTCGAAATCAATGATTTTTTTTTTTAAAACGTTATTTTGACAAATATGTTGTTTGCAAATAACAAGATTCATCTTTTCTCAATAATTTTAGTTATGTTACCTGC
The DNA here is from genome assembly GCA_020283515.1 of Alliaria petiolata. Lineage (NCBI taxonomy): Eukaryota > Viridiplantae > Streptophyta > Magnoliopsida > Brassicales > Brassicaceae > Alliaria > Alliaria petiolata. The sequence continues at coordinate 48,730,162 of JAHZTW010000002.1, read as the reverse complement.
AAAATTTGTTTACGAAAATAAATAAGGTTGTAATGTAATACTAGCTAGGAAATTAACCAATATCTCAGCAACAATTTAGCTTAATTGGATCAAGAAAATGAATATCAATATGACCAAAGCTCTCTCCTTTTCATTTGATTCTGAGACTTTGATTCGCAAATATATCACATTTTTCCAAGTTTCTGTCAATATGACTATCATTAACTCTTGTTGTTATAGCAAGATAGGTTTAGCAATTCCTCAAAACTATGTTCCTCTACAAAAAACTTTTTTTTTTTTTTTTTTGCCAATGCTCTACAAAAAAATTGTTTTTTGGTAATATATCTTTAAATTAAATTGAGTAAAAAAATGTTGGAGCACTTTTAATTTATCTCCATTTTTTTCATTATAATTATTTACATTTGAACGCGACCATTCAATATAAGTATCCACCATACACGCAGAGATCGACTCATGGTCTATTCAATATTACCCTAACTATTTAGATGATATGCACAAGACTCGTCGTCAATGACAAATAGCCATCAATGATTAATTCCACCTGTAAAGCGAGAAACTGTATTACTCTACAAATTGATTCTAAAATTATTTACAAAAAAAAAAAAAAATATCAAACAACTGGTCGATATAGAATATATACGAGACGAACAAAAGAAGATTTTCATCTGGAGGATTTGACAATTATGATATAGGAACATTCTGTACGAGATGTATACTGTTAAACCCATCTAATCCTCTTGATTTAAATTGACATTGTCGAAACAAAAAAACCTTCGTTGTAAATGTAAACCAACATTCTTTATGATCATGTTTTTTTATTTTATTTTATAGGAAAACACAAATTTTCTCATATGATTAAAAAGAAGAGAAAGAAGAGAAAAAGTGGTCACATCCCCTTATGGGCTGGACAATGGTCCTTTTTAAATTAAAACCCATTTGGGGTCTTTATGAATTAATGAGCAAAAAAGGAAGTAATTGCAGCCTGCGGAGAGGACCACCACTGTCACCGTGTGGGCACGATCTAGCTGGCCTAAACCTCTCCTCTCCTCCTTCTCCCTCAATCTCAACACTATCGCAACAACTGTCTTTCTTTGATCATTTCTGGGTCCCACTTCATTATTTGTGGGCCTACTTAAAATTTTCACCGTACGAAATTATCAGAGAAAAAGCAAAAAACAAAAGAAAAAGTCAATGTGTGTACTTTGGTTGGTTAATTATTTTTCTGCCTGTGGTTTTGTGGGGATAACCAATTTGAGAATCTTTTGCATATTTTTCAAAAATGGATGATTAAAAAAAACTAAAAACTATTCCAATGAGTTTTATGTCCAAACGGCCCAACATTTTAGTATCCTTTATACTGGTGATATACCTGGAAATTAAAGACGGCCCAACTGATTAAAATACATCAAAAGACTATACCTGAATGTCAGGCCCAACTAAAGCTCAAACGAAACCACCTAATTCTGGTAGTTGTTTACAAGTAACTGGAAAAACGGTTCCTGATTGTTTGAAAACGCATACACAGACACAGCCATGGCCAACGGTTGCCGGGAAAGGAAAACAGAGGTGAAACAATTTACGATGTGTTTTCTATATATGTAAAAACCATTATTAAAATATATACAAAAATAATACTCCCCCGTTTCACAAAAATTGTCGTTTTAGGATTTTATTTTTGTTTTATAAAGAGTTAAACAATTTACGATGTATTTTCTATATATGTAAAAACCATTATTAAAATATATACAAAAATGGTTTTTACATATATAGAAAACACATCGTAAATTGTTCGCTACAACTTTTTCATAACATAGGAGTGGTTGCTAGGATTAGTTTTTAAACACTATTATTTAAAAAAAAAAAAAAAAATTTAATCAAAGCAAAGTTTGATTGGTTCAACTTTAGGACTCTAGAGAAAGCAGTTATTTCGCTGATTTGTTTTAAAATGATATTTCCTACTTAATTTTATATTTTTTTTTGGTTTGGATAATAAGGTATATATATATATGTTTAAGGTATATCTGTTAGCAAAGCTTTATCTACTTTTCCGCATACAGATGAGATTAGTAGTGAGATTCAATAACGAGAATCTTTACAGAATCTAAATCCTTTTTAACCTTTAAACCTTATAAAAGATTCACCATATACCTCTCAAAAAACTCCTTTTATCATACCAAAAAAAACACCTCTCCGATCTTTTCCAATGGCCGAGATTGTAGAGCTCTCGACCGGAGCCATGGAAATAGAAGGAGTCGTCGTCGATGATGAGTTAGACCGGTGCGTTGTGGAGGAGGTTGAGCTAACCGTTCCAAAAACCGACGATCCAACGTTACCGGTTCTCACTTTTCGAATGTGGGTCTTAGGTCTTGGCGCGTGTATCATACTATCGTTCGTAAACCAGTTTTTCTGGTACAGGCAGATGCCGTTGACCATAACCGGAATCTCGGCTCAGATCGCGGTCGTGCCGCTCGGTCACCTGATGGCTAGAGTGCTTCCGAATAAGAAATACTTGGAAGGATCAAGGTGGGAGTTCAACATGAATCCTGGTCCTTTTAATGTCAAGGAACATGTTATGATCACGATCTTCGCTAATTCTGGAGCAGGAACGGTTTATGCGACTCATATACTTAGTGCTATTAAGCTTTACTATAAGAGAACTCTTCCGTTTCTGCCGGCTTTTCTCATCATGATCACTACTCAGGTAATGATTCTTATATGCCCTAATCTAAGCATGTTATCCCTTTCCTTCTATTTTGAAATCGAATTTTACTTTTATCTCTGGTTAAGAAGTTTACATAAATATGATTTTGGTAAATAGATAGATCGACAGAGGATTACTTTTAACCATAACTAAACTTACTTCGTTGCTTTACTAACTTTGAAGTTTTATGAAAACTTAGTTTCTGTCCCAAGTAAAGGATATTGATGGGGTTTGTTTGAAGTTTGTGGTGATTGGTTAGACTAAATTGTAGTTTTGTCAAAAAGGTTAAACTGTTTGGTGAGTCTGTTCTTACTTTTTTGACATATCATATATCTTTTGTAGTTTCTCGGATTTGGGTGGGCTGGTCTATTCCGTAAGCACCTTGTTGAGCCTGGTGAGATGTGGTGGCCAAGCAATCTAGTTCAAGTGTCTCTCTTCAGGTAATACTCTTTTATCACACATTTATAGAAATCTCATCTTCAGGGTTAGTAGTCTTCAACTACTTACCTAGTTACACTAACCATTGCAGTGCCTTGCACGAGAAGGAAAAGAAGAAAAAGGGAGGCATGACCCGAATCCAATTCTTCCTCATAGTCCTTGTGACTAGCTTCGCATACTACATTCTCCCCGGTTATCTATTCACAATGATAACTTCCATCTCATGGGTCTGTTGGCTTAGTCCCAAATCGGTTTTGGTTAACCAGCTCGGTTCAGGCGAACAAGGTCTTGGTATTGGCGCAATTGGTATTGACTGGGCTACAATTGGCTCTTACCTCGGTAGTCCGCTCGCTAGTCCGGTCTTCGCTACAGTCAATGTAACCATCGGCTTTTTGGTGGTCGTGTATGTGGTCACTCCGATTTGCTATTGGTTTGATCTATATAATGCCAAAACTTATCCCCTTTTCTCAAGTGGGCTTTTCATGGGAAATGGCTCGTCCTATGATGTTTTGAGCATCATTGATAACAAGTTCCATCTGGACAGAGAAGTCTATGCAAAGACTGGTCCTATCCATATGAGCACTTTCTTTGCGGTTACATATGGTCTTGGGTTTGCTACTTTATCCGCAACCATGGTCCATGTTTTACTCTTTCACGGAAGGTAATTAATTAAGCTCTAGATCAATCCCTCACAATTACATTTTCTATTCTATTTTTGTAGTTAGTTTTCATAGATCCGAGAAACAGTCTTTGGTAAGTAATAGTTTTCGCTTTTGTATTCTAGGGATCTATGGAAGCAAACAAAAGGAGCTTTCAAGCGGAACAAGAAGATGGATATACACACAAGGATCATGAAGAAAAACTACAGAGAAGTTCCCATGTGGTGGTTTCATGTGATCCTCGTAGTCAACATTGCGCTCATCATATTCATCTCTGTGTACTACAATGCAACCGTGCAGCTACCTTGGTGGGGAGTGTTGCTAGCTTGTGCCATTGCCGTCTTCTTCACTCCTCTTATCGGTGTTATCGTCGCCACCACTAATCAGGTACCTAAAATCCACATGAGTGTTGAGAAACAAAATAGGGTTTTACTAATCATTCTTTTGAAATGTAAACATTTATAACAATATCATGAAAACTATTCACACATTCCTCTGGAAAAAAAAAACTGAAAAACTTGTTTTTCTGGTTTATTTTAAAGAAATTTTAGGTTCTCCACCAATATTCTTTTATAACATAATCTATGTCTCATTCATTATCATTTACTAGGTAGAGCTTTTGATTTTTATTGTTTTCAAGTAACAACTATATCTTAACAAGTCTTTTATTGCTTTAGGCACCGGGTTTGAACGTCATCACGGAATATGTAATCGGATATTTGTATCCAGAACGTCCGGTTGCGAACATGTGCTTCAAAACGTATGGATACATCAGCATGACTCAGGCTCTAACATTCATACAAGACTTCAAACTCGGTCTCTACATGAAGATCCCTCCTAGAAGCATGTTCATGGCACAGGTCATTTTAATTACCTCTTAATCGATCATTAACAATTTGTTAAAACGCTATATGTATATATAATTAGTAACACAAGATTATTTCAGGTTCTTGGGACGCTTGTGGCTGTGATAGTCTATACAGGAACTGCTTGGTGGTTAATGGTAGACATTCCTCATCTGTGTGACAAATCTTTGCTTCCTCCAGACAGTCAATGGACTTGCCCGATGGATCGTGTCTTTTTCGATGCTTCCGTGATTTGGGGACTTGTCGGACCACGTAGAATGTTCGGTGACTTAGGAGAATACTCAAACATAAACTGGTTCTTCCTCATAGGCGCAATCGCTCCTTTGATTGTCTGGATAGCGACCAAAGCGTTTCCATCTCAAAAATGGATCTCGAAGATACATTTTCCGGTTATTCTAGGAGCAACCGCGATGATGCCACCCGCGATGGTGGTAAATTTCACGAGTTGGTTGATCGTGGCGTTTATTTTCGGACACTTTTTGTTCAAGTACAAGAAAGAATGGTGGCAAAAGTATAACTACGTTTTGTCGGGTGGTTTAGACGCCGGAACCGCGTTTATGACTATACTGATTTTCCTGTCGCTAGGACGCAAAGGCATTGGATTGTTGTGGTGGGGAAACGCTGATGATAGCACAAACTGTAGCTTCGCGTCTTGTCCTACCGCTAAAGGAGTTATAATGCCTGGATGTCCCGTTTTCTGATCTTTGTCACAACAAGTACAAATCCTTAGTTTGCTGTTTATTCTTCTCTCTTAGTTATTTTGGTTTATTTGATTTTTTTTATTTTTTTTTAATCATGCCTTTGTGAATTTACTAGGTTTATCTTGGATTTTTATTTTGTACAGAACTCTACAACAGCTTTAAAAATAAATTTGTATATATATTATTTTTAATTCGTTTTATCTGTTGTGGATTAATAAAATTTGTTGTTAGGCTACGTAGATGAACCATATTAATTAAGATCTTATGAAAGCTTTGATTTCTTGAATTTGAGAAAGTTAGATGAGATATTTAAGATCATTAACTAAGATTGTTAAAGTTTTGTTTGTGATGGTCACTAATATATCACTAATATATATGATCATCACATTTAAGATTCTTTTCAGTCTCGGAGAAGGTGGTTTCTCTATTTTTCCTTTAAAAAATATGATCTACTAGGCTAGATTTCAGAACCAAAAGAATCTCAACCTCAATATCCCGAGATCATACTTTTCAGCTTCTTCAAAAACGTCATCTGGTTGGTCATTAAATGGAATAAATAGATGGGTCTAACCCACATTTTGGAGTCAAACATAAAAATAACCTCCTTTTTCTCTCTCTCCAACAAATGTCATTTTCTCTCCATCTTATCCTTCACACTTTCAGTTATTAACGAAAATGCCATTTGTGAGAATTTTTTTTTTTTTTGGAAATTAAAAAAACAACACAAAAAGACATAATCATCCACAACATATTACTTATTTACGAAAATCTCATCTTCTTCAATTTCCACAACCACCATTAACAACCACTCTTTTCAGACTTCAACCACCTATTTTTGAGCTCTAAATGCTTAATATTTGAGCACATAGCTTCATTATCTTCCATTTACCCTCCATATTCATCCAAAAAACTCTCCCATTTCGATTTTTTTCAAATTTCAAATTCTTAGATCGTACCATTTTCGGGATTTTTGCACTGAAACGGCTGCGCTTCTTTGCTAACGGTGGAGTTTAAAGTTATGAGTGCTTGATGAAACCTAAAGCAAGCTCAAACCGGATCTAAGTGACTTTGCACCCGAATTTTGTGAATTTCCAGATCTGATTCGCGACACCAGACTTCAAACGAAGTCTACTATTCAACACAAGGTTAGATTTGCAATTGACTTCTTTTCAAGTTTTTTTGCGGAGACTTCACATGAAATTTGAGCATTTTTCTTTGAAAACAAAAAAAAAACATGCAGACTTCAAATGAAATCTACTCAAAAGCGAGGTTAGTTTAACATTTGACCAAAATTTGACTTTGTATAGTAGACTTCTTGTGAGGTCTGAAACCTTCAGACTTCAAATGAAGTCTGCAAATGTTGTTGACCTAAACTTTGACTTTTAGAATAAGGTTAGTTTTGTGTTTGACCAAAACTAACAAACATTGACCAGAAAATCATTTAATTAGTAGACTTCGCATGAAGTTTAAAAGAATTTCGAAAATATTTGATAATTTAGGAGACTTCACACGAAGTCTACTAATTATTTAATTCGAGGTTTTGGTCAACCTCAAAACTAACCTCTCGGTTTTAAGAATAGACTTCGGGTGAAGTCTGTGTAATTTCAGACTTCGGCTGAAGTCTTCTTTACGAAAGTCAAACTTGGTCAATTACAAAACTAACCTCCACTTTATAGCGCAGACTTGAAGTCTGAAGAATTTCGTAAAATTCTTGAGACTTCATCTGAAGTCTGCGCAAGAAAAGTCAAATTTTGGTCAAATATAAAAATGACATGTTTTTCATTCAGACTTCACATGAAATCTGCGCGATAAAAGTCAATGTCTTGGTCAAATACAAAAGTAACTTTGAAAATTAACAAAGGGAGACTTTATGCGAAGTCTGAAATGTTTCTTATGCAGACTTCAAACTTCGTAAAGATGTAACTGTCATTGTAGTTTCTGTTTTTTTGTTTGCTCATACATTTCCCTACCTAATGAGCAAGTTAGTTTTGCATTAGATGAATTTTGAGATCTATTTTTATTTTCAAAATTAATATATGGGTCATTTTAAGAAATTCCCTCCGAATAGATTAACCATAGATTCAATTCAATTTTAATTTTTTCTCAGTTTTTTTTAGCTTTACATAAAATGAAACCAATTCAACCATTTGTAGTTCAGTTCATTTCGATGAAATTTTGGTCTGAATTCGGTTCAAATTTGAGTTAGAAAACATATATTATATGATATGAATGATTTAATTAAAATTTAATAGATTTCGGTTACACTAAAGTCGATTTCTGTTTTGGTTCTATTGAATTTAAAATGCCAATCAAATTATAAATAAAATTCATTTTGGTTTCGATCGGTTTGATCCAGCTCAATTTTCTCGATTACTTATTTTTCCTCACTCGTCTTATGAGTCCTTGAATCAAATATTTTAAGATTCTCTTACCAAGAATCAAATATTTAAGATTCTGATCTGACCAAGAATCAGATATTTAAGAATTAAAATTTCATGTAAATGGAAAATTAAGATCGGCACAAATTTTGGAACTTAAGCTGGCTGATACAGTTTTCTTTGCAGCCTGTATTAATTTCATCATCTGGCACAGATAAAGCAGATAATTTCTCAACCAAAAAAGTTTTATTCCATATATAAATTTGGTAAATAAGTTTCCTTAATTTTTATTTTACAGTCAATGGTGGTTATCTACAACATAGAAATAAACTCCTGATTTGGTTGTGTATCCGTCGTAATTCCGTATCATATTTCCTTTTATGGAAATATCACTAAAGATATGATACCAAATTGATACAAACCATTTCTTACAATAATTTATTAACATCTCTGCATCCAAAGAAAATAAAACCCAATTTGGTTCATTTAGAATCTCAAATCAAAATACACAACCCAAGGAAGAAAACACTTGTGGAGTTCTTCTCTCTGTTGTGAGTGTATTTCATCTGTTTATATAATCATTTATTATATGCGTGTGTGTGTGTATTTGTATATTTTATAAGAGAAACGTAAAAACGGTTACATGAACACGATCACATAAACACATAACAATCTCTTTTCATTTTATGCATAGCAGAGAGACAAAACAAAACAGTAGTCCTCTATTTCTGAAGACCAATGAGAGACATTACAGAGCCAAGATTGGATCCGGCGTCTGAACCTGATCTTTACGGCGACGATGAGATCAGTATAGTTCCACAAGTGGAATTAACGGTTCCTAAAACCGACGATCCAACTTCACCGACGGTTACATTCAGGATGTGGGTTTTGGGGATAACCGCTTGTGTGCTCTTGTCATTTCTCAACCAGTTTTTTTGGTACAGGACCAATCCTTTGACCATCTCCGCTGTTTCGGCTCAGATTGCTGTTGTTCCCATCGGTCATCTCATGGCTAGGGTTCTTCCGACAAGGAGATTCTTCGAAGGGACGAGGTGGTCTTTCACGATGAATCCTGGTCCGTTTAGTACCAAAGAACATGTTCTTATAACTGTTTTCGCAAACTCGGGGAGTGGAGCTGTTTACGCTAGTCATATTCTAAGTGCTGTTAAGCTTTACTACAAGAGAAGGCTTGATTTCTTGCCTGCTTTGCTCGTTATGATCACGACTCAGGTAACAATTGATGATATCTTTTTTATTTGCGATTGAATCTCTAGGTTCAGGGATTTTGTAAAACTGAAGAGGCTTTTGGCTGTTTCTTCGGCTGCAAGGTATTGGGATTTGGTTGGGCTGGTTTGTATAGGAAACATTTAGTTGAGCCTGGTGAGATGTGGTGGCCAAGCAATCTTGTTCAAGTTTCTCTCTTCAGGTGACGATTCCTTCTAACGATGCTATGTTCTCTCTTTTTGATTAAGCATTTTACATTAAAGAATCTCTGATTTTGATCATATACAGAGCGTTGCATGAGAAAGAGAAGAAATCTAAATGGGGAGTTAGTCGAAACCAGTTCTTTGTGATCACGCTAATCACCAGCTTCGCCTATTATCTTCTTCCCGGTTATCTCTTCTCTGTCTTGACCACCGTCTCTTGGCTATGTTGGATTAGCCCTAAATCGATTCTGGTAAACCAGCTCGGTTCGGGGTCAGGCGGTCTTGGTATCGGTGCCTTGGGTTTAGACTGGTCGACCATCGCGTCGTACCTCGGAAGCCCATTCGCTAGCCCGTTCTTTGCCACAGCAAATATCGCGGTGGGTTTCTTTCTTGTGATGTACGTAATCACACCTCTCAGTTACTATCTTGATTTCTTCAACGCCAAAACCTACCCAATCTACTCCGGAAAACTCTTTGTAGCCAATGGCCAAGAATACAACGTAAGGAGCATCATCAATGCCGATTTCCGCCTGGATCACAAGGCCTACGCAGAGACCGGACCGGTCCACATGAGCACTTTCTTTGCTTTTACTTACGGGCTCGGTTTCGCCACCTTGACTGCTAGTGTTGTCCATGTCCTGCTTTTCAATGGCAAAGATCTTTGGACTCAAACCAAAGGAGCGTTCCGAAAAAACTACAAGATGGATATACATACAAAGATCATGAAGAGGAATTACAAAGAAGTTCCTCTCTGGTGGTTCCTTTCGATTTTCGCAGTGAATCTCGCAGTTATTGTCTTCATATGTATTTACTATAATACACAGATTCAGCTTCCTTGGTGGGGAGCTTTCTTGGCTTGTTTGATAGCTATCTTCTTCACTCCTCTCGTTGGTGTGATCATGGCCACTACTAATCAGGTTTGAACATATATAACTTGGGCTGCAATAACCGGTTATAATTTTGACTAAGCCGGTTTTTTTTTATTTTTATGTTTTGGTTGTTGTAGGCTCCGGGTTTGAACATTATCACAGAATACATAATTGGGTATGCATATCCAGAGAGACCTGTAGCTAACATATGCTTCAAGACTTACGGATACATCAGCATGTCCCAATCTTTGACTTTCCTCGCTGATTTGAAGCTTGGTACTTACATGAAGATCCCACCGAAAACCATGTTCATGGCACAGGCTAGTCTTAATATTTCTCGCAACATTCCTGATTCTTACTTATATGTCACCTACATAAATTTCTCAAAAAACAGAACATTTGACAAATTTGTTCTTGTTTGTTGTTTCGCTCAGGTTGTGGGCACTTTAGTAGCTGTCATCGTTTACGCATTAACAGCTTGGTGGCTAATGGCCGAAATCCCAAACCTCTGCGACACTTCTGTCCTTCCACCAGGAAGTCAATGGACTTGCCCAACAGATCGAGTCTTCTTCGACGCATCAGTAATCTGGGGACTTGTAGGGCCAAGAAGAATGTTTGGTGACCTTGGAGAGTACGCAAACATAAACTGGTTCTTCCTAGGAGGTGCAATAGCTCCAGTGTTGGTCTACTTAGCCACAAGGCTCTTCCCAAACAAGAAATGGATCTCAAACATTCACATCCCTGTTCTGATCGGAGCCACGGCTATAATGCCACCAGCTTCTGCGGTCAACTTCACGAGCTGGCTCATTATGGCGTTTGTGTTTGGACACGTCGTGTTCAAGTACAAAAGAGAATGGTGGCAGAGATATAACTATGTTCTGTCTGGAGGAATGGATGCAGGAACTGGGTTTATGTCTGTGCTTTTGTTTCTTGCGTTGCAACGTAGTGACATTGTGCTTGACTGGTGGGGAAACTCTGGTGAAGGTTGTCCTGTTGCTAAATGTCCAACTGCTAAAGGTGTGATTGTTCATGGTTGTCCTGTTTTCTAAATCAAGATTTGTGTTCAAGAGCAGCTTCATTTACGTTTGTTTTGTTTTGTAACTACTGTTTTCCTTATAAACATCTTCCATTACTACATTGGTACTCTGTTTAATGTGTGTGTTCTTTTGTTTTTTTTCGTTTGTCTATTGTTTCTATAAATAAAGATGCTTCTTCAGTGTTGGTTCTGGCATCAACGACCACACATTTGCAATTATTTCTGAATTTTTCTATGTTCATGAATCATGACAATCTCTCTACGTATAGAAATGTAATCTACTTTTATCTTTTGACTACCATTATATCATAAGACATAAACAAGTACATTTATAGAAGGAAATACGTTAAGGAAGAAGACGATGGTAGTCACAAGAATCCACACGAAGCAAACAACATTATGGATCGTTGAACAAACTACAAATATGATTCAACTTCATCACTCCAAGTCCCCAACCAATTGCATACAGAAAAAAGTCTTACGAAAAAAGGCTTTACAAAGTTCTGAAAAGTTATCATTCCTCTCTTCTCTTTTTGTAAACATCAAGATGTCTCCTCCTTGAGCCTGTACAACGTGATTTCTTGCTGCTTGAAGTAACGGCGATCCTCTTCATCAACCAGAACAAGATTCAGATAATACTTAACGCTGAATTTGTTGTTTATGTTCTTATGCGTTGGTGTCAGGTCGTATGGTGTCAAGAACAGTCTTACAGGTATCGATTCGCCTGCAACATGTCTCAATTCTTGCTTGATTACAAAACGAGCAAAAAGGTCTGAGCGAGTTTGAAAATATTCGATTAAAATATTTGGGCATTACCTCTAACTGGAGCACCATCCATTAACTCAAATTTGGCGAGTGTTTCTGTCTCGACGTGAGTATTAGCTCCTGCTCCTGTTGATTCTCGCCGTCTGATTTCAAGATCCATATTCTTTATCTTGATTCTCACCAGAAGAAAGTATATTTTCCCGAGGATAACATCTTTCAGGTGATACCTGCATCCAGAGCATATGGATTTAGCTGTTGTTTGTAATTTTCCTTATCACTCGAACCTGAAATTATGAAAACGAATTTGTCTTACTTGCTTTTGTTGTACTCAAATTCAATATGGAGACAGTCTTCGATTCCAACTTCCATCTGTACAACGGGTAAGGGTCCAATGGTGTTAAGCACATCAAATGCTAATAAGAATGTGGGAAGAAGAAGAAGAAGAAGAGCAGCGGTCATGCAACTCGGGAGGTAAAATCAGCTTTAAGAGAAAAAGGATTCAGTATCACAAGCACAAGCGATAAAGAATCAGGAAACTGAGAGTGGAAAGTAAGAGAGTGGAAAATAATAGAGTTTGGGTTCTAGAATCTTTTCCTAAAGTGAGAAACTTGGATCTTATTAGAACCTTCGCACAAAAAAAACAAAGAAAAGGATCTTATTAGAACTCACCTTGATGCTGTTATTGATTGGAGGTTGTGGAGTATAGTTACGGACCTGTTTCAAAGCCATGAAACATACCATCTTAGATGCTATCATGCTACAAAGACGGAGCAAAAATAATTGAAGAAACATACCACAAAGTCCTGATATTCCACGATGCTTCCAGCATAGCCACGTGTAACTGTTACTTTGAGGACATACCTGAAGATAACAGAAACAAAAATTATGTCCTACAATATGCAAAATTTAAAAATGTTTCAATCTGATGTCAAATAAGAATATGATATTACCTTAGCCGCACATTCACGCCATTGTATGTCTCATATGGCATCTCGACGGCCGGAAATTCAAAAGGGTATGCCTTTTTTTCATATATTTCTCCAGGTACATCAAGCTCACGCACTGATAATTAGAAATAGGAACCACAAAGATAGTAGGATCGATCAGCTACTTATAATCAAGAGACTACTGAACAAAAGAACAGATCCATGTCATAATAGAACCCTAAGTTTTGACTCACCCAAGGAAGTGAAGTCATAGAAGTTTCCTCTGTCAAAGTACATTTCTGTCAAAAATAAAATAAAAAACACAAATTACATCAAAAAGCATATAAAGAAATGAGTGCGAAACACCATAAAAAAACCGACATAAGTCACAGCAAATGCACACCTATTTGACCAAGAAGCTCAACTTTAACACCATTGTGCTCCACCTTTTTCCCTTGATATGGTTCAATGCAAACCTATAAAAAGACAGAGTTAAGGAAAAACTACTTTTAAAACAACTCCCTACAGCTTGAACATCAAACTCCTGATCACTAGAGATCACAACAAAAACCATGTACCTTCCCAGCAATAGTTTCTTGACTCTGGAAAAGTGGATTCATAACTGTTTGTCCATTATCTTTCTTAATGGGTACCTAGCGCAACAGAGATCAAGTAAAGACAGTAAGAAAACCCGTAACCTAGCTTCATTTCACAGACCACGAAACTTCGAGATGAGCAACTGTCGCATTAGTGAGTAACAAAGTCTAATTCCCGGAACAATATATATGTTCTTCGCTGCTAATATATCTATAGGAGAAGCAAAACGGATAAACCGAAAGAGATATGTGCACCTGTTTACGGTTTTTCCCATCAGTAAATGTGACTGAAATATTACATGCCGGCTTGAAAGCTCCAAGAATATAATTCTGAGATATGAAACCAAAAGTATAAACCTTGGTACAATTTTACAGAAGCAGCGAGACAAAGCAAAGAAGGGAAACTTTGAAGAGAATCAACTATTACGAGCACTAACCATGATCAGAAGATTCGATCCCGATCACAATTAACCTGTTCACGAGCATAAGAATTCAACAAACGGAACAAAATCAGCAGCATTTCCAACTTGAAACACCAAAAGGGGGTTTGGTTTTTAAGCTAGAGCTGATTCGAATTTGGGCTCACGATTAAGTTTAAGATCACCGAGAATATAAATAAACCCTAATCTCAATAGATGAAAAAGTAATCAAATAAATCCCAGAAAAGACCAAATCATGTGTAAATGATAAAACGATGAGAACAAGACTTGATCGAGATTAACTGAGATCCTCAAAGTTAGATTCGATTGAACAACTGAAACACTATGTACCTTCCGAGGTGAAATCAAGGGCGAATTTCGATCGGAGAGGAACGAGAAGAAATCGATCAAATCGACGAAGATTCTGACAGTTCGGTTGGAGACGATCGTCAGAGTCACGGGAGAAGAAGAACAAAAAAAAAACTAAAAAAACAAAAAAAACTAAAGGAACAAAAAAAAAAAAACTTGTATCTCAAAGTTGACTACAAAAGCCCAATTGGATTGTTACCCATTAAAGCCCAGATGAGACCATTAACGTTTTTTTTTTTTTTTTTTGTCGTCGAGACCATTGACGTTAACAATCTGTCATTTTTATATTTTCGAAATGGACAGTGAATTTTTGTATTAGTGTTCTCGATACAAATGGTATATGAATATAACCACTGATGCATTGCTTGAACCAGAAATGAAGTTCAGGTGAATTAAATTTCCTTTAAAACATCCAAAGGAATCAAATGATGTTTTGCCTAAATCCTAAATAACAACAAATGGGTCACAAGGAAATACCCCAAACTTATTCAGACATCTGAAAAAAAATAAAAAAGATGTAAATTATTTGGTATACTTTTGTGGCTATACAAATCTCCATTGGAGGAGAGCTTTCTTCTATTCCGAATCTCCTTCTGAATCACGCTGATGTGAATCTGACCGACTGTTTATAATCCGAGAGACAAAAAGCTTTGAGATGCCATTTATAGCTGCTTGGACCTCGTCGGTGTCCCTTGGGCTTCTCCATACCGAAGATTGCGAGCTTAAACCAGAGTACTCGCTTGCAGCAACCTGTGTCTTCTTTGAGGTAGCAAGAACCTTCTCCAAGTCCACCTGTGTCAATGGCCTAGGCACCTGGAAGCAACTCGAACATTCAGTACTGAGAAATCAGGTTAGAGGAAAGAAGCATTGAGATTCGTAAACCAGGTTTTTGCTTACCGATATTTGTCTGCCCTTCTTCTCCTCCTCTAGGATTTCTCTGATTGGGAAGTAAGCTGCTTTTTTGCAAAGTTCAAAGATATCTGAACCGGTATAGTCTTCGCATAACCGAGCTATACGATCATAGTCGATACCTGGTTCGACCCTCTCTCCTTTAAAAACAACTCTCAATATCTGAGCTCTCTCCTTGCAATCAGGCATCCCGATCTCAAAGGCCTGAGGAAAACGCCTCAATATCGCTTCGTCGAGCTCCGAAGGTCTGTTAGTTGCAGCAAGAACCATCACCCTCGCGTTCTCTGTATAACACAAGCATAACACTCTTAGATTGCACTTATTTCACAGAGGCTCAAACAGGACAGCAAGGACAAGAGTGTTTCCAACTCACGGTCTGTAGTAAACCCGTCCCACAAAGCCATAAACTCAGTCTTCATATTTGCCATTGCTTCGTTATCCGTCGAACGGCGCTGGCCAAGAAAACTGTCCACCTCGTCGATAAAGATAATCGCGGGTTGGAGTTTTTCCGCCAAGCTAAACACAGCAGCCACTAAAAAGAAACAGAACAACTCATATATTAGTGACTCTACCAAACGCAGCTAAAAGGATAGTGTGGATAGTGTGAGCTAACACCTACCAAGCTTTTGGGCATCACCGAACCACTTGCTCATCAGATTCGAAACCTTGACATTGATGAAAACTGCTTCTGATTCTTTGGCAATAGCCTTAGCGAGCATCGTCTTGCCTGTTCCAGGAGGGCCATAAAGCAAAACACCCTTTTGAGGGCCGAGCAACTTCCCGTAAGCAAACAGCTCAGGTCTCTTCAGAGGTAGAATCACAAGCTCGTACAGAGCCTGCTTGGTTGCATCCAAGCCTCCAATAGAACCAAACTCCACATCAATGTTTTGTGGGTTTATAACATCGCAAGCTATCACATCCTATTCTCACATAAAACAAAAGTATATATATATATACGCACAAATGAGTAACATTCCCTATCCATCCTTGAACAATGACTTGAATACGGATTCAATTTCTCAGATTTCAAGTGAAAATGCTATGCTTCGATTGAAACTACCCAATTCGAATTCAATCTCAAAACACCCATAAGAGTAAAAAATTAACCTCGTATTGATTGGTCTGGATAAGAGGACGACCCAGACGCTTGGCGAGTTCTCGCTTGTGCTTGAGCGCCTTCTTAGCCGCGTCACGATTCGGGTCGAGCTGACGGAGACCCACATATAGAGTCAAGCTAGTCAATGCAGCGCCTGCGACGTACAGAATCAATTGCTCTAAGAAACTTGTATCCTTCTTTCCCATTGATCTCTTCATATCTTTTTCAAACGCAAATCCTTCGCTCAAAGAGGATTTGGGAATTAGGGGAAAAGAAACAAAAAAAACCCTAATTCTTGAAGGATAGGCAAAGAAGAAGAAGAAATCCCTTAACCGAAATTACAGGAACAACAGCTCCCGGTGGCAACTGTCGTAATATCGTTTATCGTAAATAATTTACCAGATTGGCCCACCAGGCCTTTTGTGGTATTTCACCATTGGGTTCTAAGACTTTAAAGCCTTCGAAAGCCCAATTCAAATATTAGATTTTGTGAATTTCCTTTCCGAAATTGATACAAGACTTCGAGTTCATTCATCCCTTACATGTTTCATTGGTACATCTCGCTGTACTCTTCGATACATTCAATTTTATATAATAATATATTTTTTTTAAATTATCAATATATTTTGGACCAAAACCGATAATTCTTACAGTTCCGGAACCAAAACATATAATATTAGTTGTTTAATCCAAAACCCGTAATTCTTACAGCTCCGGAACCAAAACATATAATATTAATTGTTTAATCCAAAATCCGTAATTCTTACAGCTCCGGAACCAAAACATATAATATTAGTTATATCTTCTTAAACGTCAATCAATTATATAACTTTGTGTACGATAGTTTTTCAATTGAACTAAAATATATAAGTTAAATATCTAAGATGGATAAATAACATTTGGTTCACAACCATATGCGGTCGTTGACACTTTAAATTTGTTTTTCTACGTAAATATGTACTTGATACAAATTAATTTTATCGCTCAATTTAACTCTCTACACGAAAAATAATAATTAAGTTTTGTTTATTATATTCCACGGCAATTATTTTATGATCATCAGTCAAGAATCAACACGGTATGTTACATCAACCGTATTTGTTCTGCTTATTTTATATCAACTAAATGTTTCATACTGTTTTATCTCATGTCGTTATCCGATCGCTACAACATTGAAATTAAAAAGAGCACAAATTTTTCAGTCTTCCACTTGTGTCATTTGTCACTTTCCTTTTGGATTCTAATATTCCATTTCTATGCTTTATCCCAAAGCAAACACGTAACTGCGGATGGATTACTTATCCACTAGAGAATATCAAGAACGTTGGCGATAGACAACTATTGCGATTGTATGTCAATCAATATGGAAAACAACGGAGTGCATAGATCAATGATTTTAGGTAACGCTTTTAGACCTAACTACATATCATACCTTACAACTTTTTTTAGTTGGCACTGGAATCTCTTGATCAAGAGCTATATATATCTTAATCATTTATCCAAAAAAAAAAGAGAGCTATATATCTTGACACCAAACATGGATTTCAATATAATTCGGTATGAACAGATGAGGTTAAATCTTGCCAGATAAAACTATGGATTTGAAGTATGTTATAGACTTGGAATTAAGATCGACCAAATAAAATATGAAAGACTGATCGATATATCAATATTAATGACCGAAATTACTAATACAATTATAATATCAATGGAAAATGTTTAGAATAAACAATATACATTTCGGTTATGTTTTTAGTTACTTAAAAAAGATCGATATACTAGGACAAAGATGGCTAATACACTTTTCAAAACAAAAAAAAGATGGCTAATACAATAAAGCCAAAGGACGTGGACGGAAATGGGACATGTGTAGATGATGAATGACAAAAATACTTTATACTATGATGATGATTTAAATAAAACGAACAAGTTGAAATAAGGATCAATTTTTGTTTTTGGTGTACAAATCCCTTGTACCTGTTTAAATATTATAGTGTGAAAAATGTAAGTAGTATAGTGGTCCTTACTTCCTTACATAATTTACTCTATGTGGTATATATTCAAACCTCTTATTATAATGAAAATATCAATATATATAGATAAAATAGTAAACAAAAATGATGTGTGTTTTCTTCTTCAATAATTGGCATGTGAAAAAAAAAACGTATAATTAAGAATAAACAATAAAGGAAATAACAGAAAGTCCTATCTTATACCAAATTCTCTTTGCTTGGTGCGTATCGTTTGGCATAAAGTGGACGTCCAATATCCCCAAGCCAAAAATTGGGCAGACTTAAAAAGAGTCAATTGATCAAACATAAACTAAAAATTTGGTAAGATCATATTTTCAATCATTAGAAAGTGATCCATCGAGCTGTGAAGATATATAGGCGTTGTCAAAGTGGGAAGCTTAGGACACAATTAGTAGATAAATACTCAAATAGATAAGTAGTATGGTTGTTCTTGCTTTCTCACACTTAATACCATGTGGCTGATTCAAATCACTTTTTAAATGCAAATGTTGAAAATATATAGTTTTTTAATGCACCCCCGTATGGATGTTGTGAACAAAAAGTCAGAATGCTTATTCAAAGTGTAAATGCATGGAGAAAAGCATTTGGACCTACATTAGGTTCATGAAGCAATCACATATTTCGTCTCTTTCTAAAATCGCATTTAGTTTAAAATTTTCACATTCTTCAGTTTTGTATTTCAGATATCGTATCTAAGAATATCATCAACAAGATTTCACTCATACTATTCAAAAATTCAGTTATCTTCTTTTAATTGTGTATAGTTTGTAAGAAAGCACCATAACGATGTGCAATATAATAAGCCAAATTATGTGCTAAATACTTTCATCACTTCCCAATTGATAGTTGCACGGTGCACCTACCGCTTTAATAATCATCCTTAAATTTTGTTGATCATCACGTGTTGTGTTCACCAAACTCCAGTTTCCTTTTCAAGAGCCATTTCATATGAACGTGTACTCCCCGGGAATAAGTACGTAAGATACGTGAACTAATATAATTTTTAAACAAATAGAAATAGAAAAGGAATGTAGTTCGCACACAAAGAGAG
This sequence comes from Alliaria petiolata, assembly GCA_020283515.1. Classification (NCBI taxonomy): domain Eukaryota; kingdom Viridiplantae; phylum Streptophyta; class Magnoliopsida; order Brassicales; family Brassicaceae; genus Alliaria; species Alliaria petiolata. The sequence continues at coordinate 48,710,923 of JAHZTW010000002.1, read as the reverse complement.
TTGTATTATTCTCTTTTTCTTCTCCGTAAGATTTTCCTTGGTTTTACCTGAGACGCAATACAATTCGATCCTATATGCATACGCGAGACATTCGAGATTTACTATCTAATAGTTTTTTTTTTTTTTTTTTTTTGCGAATAGTTTGTATTACAAATTGCTGCTTTTATTTTTAATAACATGGGTAATTCGTGTTGAAGTCCGACTGATCATCTAGTTAAGTGTAACCATTGAATAGTAGAAAAAAATTGTGTAGTTATGGATTACCTACAGAAAAGCACGAAAAATCTACAAAAAAACCACAAAATACTCATATAACCACGAAAAAATTACTCACGATTCTATTCGACTGCTATATAATCTTAACTAAAAAAAAAAAGTAGAGGATTGTTTTTCTTCTTCTCCCATATCGTGATGGCATCAAATTATTCGGATATATTTCATATCTTGGATATACCATATTTTTCTATGCAATATTATATTTTCCATATCTCTGATATCTTAGGAATCAACCCTAAACTCTTGTAATATAAATACTCTTCTGATGATTCAATAAAGATTAAGCAATTCTCCTCACTTTGACATGGTATCATAGTCAAACCCTAATCGATCCATCTCTCTCTAAATTCCGAAAAAAAAAACTTTTCCTGCGATCTCCGCAAATCTTTTTCCTGCGACCTCCGCGTCTTGTTCTTGTTCTCCTTGATCTCTCGCTATGGCATAAAACACACCGACCTCCAGTACGTCTCAAAGCACGACCTCCAACAACACAATCACACATTCACCGTACTACCTGCATCCGTCAGATCATCCTCTTCAAGTCCTTACACCAGTCCTTCTCAACAGTGATAACTACGAACGATGGTCAAAAATGGCTAAAAACAATCTCCGTGCAAAACAAAAGCTAGGTTTCATCGATGGGACTTTGCAAAGACCAGCACCAACATCACCGGACTACGAAAGATGGGCTACGGCGAACTCAATGCTTATCGGGTGGCTATACGCTAGTATAGATCCGAAAATTCATCAATCTATCTCAGTTGTAGATAGTGCTTTAGTCATGTGGGAAAACTTACGAGCTCGATTTTCTGCAGGAAACGCACCACGAGTACATCAACTTATTTCGGCAAACTTAAGGTTATATGAGACGATTTAGATGACTATGAGCCTGCCATCGATTGTTGTTGTAACAATCCGAGCTGTCCCGTGTTCTTGCACCATAACAAGCGACGCGACCATGAACGCATACATCAGTTTCTGATGGGTCTCGACAGGTCTAGATTCGGAACAACTAGAAAGAATCTGCTGGGACGCTTAACGCGTGAAAAGGACCTCAGTTTAGATCATATATACTCTGAATTCGTCTCCGAAGAACGACATCTTACAGTCACACGAAGCAAAGAAGAACGACTCGATGCCGTGGGATTTGCCATTTAGAATGGAGTCAACGCTGTCGCTGCTGCAACCAAGACACGCAACAACCTGTTTTGTACACATTGTCAACGCACAAACCACAATGTTAACACATGCTTTCAGCTTCACGGATTCCCTGAAGGCTGGGGCGAAAACTCCACAGGAAGAGGTCGCGGACGTGGTTCTGGACGTGGTCGCGGACGTGGAAGAAGTGCTCCTCCAAGAGCAAACTATGCAGTCACAGCCCCCGATCCAGAATATCCATCAATTTCGGGCTTAAGCAAAGAAACTTGGTCCGCGATTGTCAATCTTCTTCAATCACCAAATACACCTTCCGACAAGCTCTCTGGTAAGAAATCGAATGTTGAATTCCTTCTTGATTCTGGGGCATCTCACCACATGACATGCGATGTGGAACTACTAACGGATGTACGCAAAATTCCTTGGAGCATTGTTGTTTTGCCTAACGACAAACATGCTTATGTCACCAAGGAAGGGTCTCTTCACTTTGGGGGTGATAGGATACTCACTCATGTTCTCTTTTTTCCTGATCTCTCTTGCACATTGATATCTCTTGCACGGTTGCTACGAGAACTTTTCCTGCTTTGCGATTTTTACTGACAAATTTTGCGTGATACAGGACCGTTCTTCGAAGATGCCGATTGGAGCAGGTGAGGAAGAGAACGGGGTTTATCATTTTCGCGGGATAGTTCCAGTTAGAGCTCTCAAGACTACAACGACAAATCAAGTAGTTATGTGGCATCAACGGATAGGGCATCCCGGAAAGAAAGCTTTATCTTCAGTTTTATCTACTTTTAAGGATTTTGAAACTAGTAGTTGTGATTTTGAGGGTTTTTGTGACATTTGCATTCAAGCGAAACACAGTCGCGATTCTTTTTCTAAAAGTTCAAATAAAGCTAGCGATTGTTTTACTCTCATACACTGCGATGTTTGGGGTCCTTATCGTAAACCATCATCATCTGGAGCTCACTATTTTTTGACCATAGTCGACGACCATTCTAGAGCCGTGTGGACTCATCTCTTGCTCGCTAAAAGTGAGGTTGCGTCGGTTTTGAAAAATTTATGTGCTATGACCGAACAGCATTTTGGAAAGCAAGTCAAAACAATCTGTAGCGACAATGGGACAGAGTTTATGTGTCTCCGGAAATTCTTCGCTGAGCAAGTTATATCCCACCAGACTTCCTGCGTTGGGACACCACAGCAAAATGGACGCGTTGAGAGAAAACATCGTCACATCCTCAACATGGCTCGGGCTCTTCTCTTTCAAGGATCTTTGCCAACCACATTCTTGGGAGAGAGTATCCTTACAGCTGCATATCTCATAAATCGAACACCAACTACTCTCCTTGATGGGAAGTCTCCTTATCATGTTCTCCACACCTCGCCTCCACCATATTCTCATCTCCGAGTGTTTGGCAATCTTTGTTTCGCAAAACATCAAACGGCTACAAGTGATAAGTTTCAACCTCGAAGTCGACGATGCATATATATGGGCTACCCTCACGGTAAAAAGGGTTGGCGAGTTTACGACTTGCTAACCAAGGAAATGTTTGTCTCTCGGGATGTAATCTTTCACGAAACATCTTTTCCGTTCGCATCTCCAACTGCTACGGTTCCTTCTCCAATAGTACCACTTGTATCTCTGGCACCACAAATTGCAAACGACGATGATCCTGCGGTCTTCGAGACTGTCAACATTCTACATGACAGGGGGAGCACAGTAGATCGATCCGAAGACCAAGAGATCGTTTTAGCTGTAACTACAACTGTTGATTCTCACACCCCCGAGGGGTCTCCATCTACTGAACTCCCAGAAATCATGTCAGAGACGCCAGTCGTTGTACAAGAACCAGAATTACTAGGTCGTGGTTTGCGCCAAAAGGTTCCTTCCACACGCCTTGCACCGTATGTCACCTACTCCGCTCAACGCGATATAAACCCTGTTCTCAAACTCATCTCTTCCGACACGGTATCTTCAGGTACGTGTTTCTATCTCATTGCAAATTTTGTCTCTAATGATCGTTTTTCAAATAAACATGCTGCTTTCTTGGCTGCCGTTACCCTTGGAATCGATCTGATTCACTACAAAGACGCCGTGAAACACAAAGTTTGGCGTCAAGGGATGCGACATGAAGTTGATGCTCTCGAGGAAAGCAAAACATATTCTCTTTCTCCACTGCCTCCAGGAAAGAAAGCTCTTACATCTAAATGGGTTTATCGTATCAAGTACAAGGCTGATGGTTCGGTAGAATGATATAAAACTCGTCTGGTTGTCATGGGAAATCCTCAGAAAGAAGGCATTGATTACGATCAAACATTCGCTCTCGTGGTCAAGATGAATACCATTCGCATTCTCCTAGAAGTTGCTGCTGCCAAGAATTGGGAAACGCATCAAATGGACGTCCACAATACGTTTCTTCACGGTGACTTGGAGGAAGAAGTCTACATGAAACCACCTCCGGGTTTGGCACCATCTGATCCTTCTCTCGTTTGTAAGCTGCATAAGTCTCTATACGGTTTGCGTCAAGCTCCTCGTTGCTGGTTTTCTAAACTCTCCCAAGCATTGCTCTCATATGGTTTTGTTCAGTGCAGAAAAGACTACTCGCTCTTCACCCGTGTTCGTGGATCTACGGTTCTTCATATACTCATCTACGTCGATGATTTGGTCATTTTGGGAAACGATTCGGCCGTCATAACCTAGTTCAAAGAGTATCTCAACACATGTTTCCGTATGAAGGACCTTGGCAATCTCAAATATTTTTTAGGGATTGAAGTTGCTCGCAGTGCCGAAGGAATTTTTCTCTCGCAACGCAAGTACTGTCTAGACATCATTGGAGAATGTGGACTTACCGGATCACGTCCTGCTGATACACCAATTGAGCAAAATCACCGTCTTGCTCTTGATGACGGACCTCTTTATGCAAACCCGTCACAATATAGGCGCCTCATTGGTCGTCTAGTTTATCTCGCTCTCACTCGTCCGGAACTTTGCTACGTTGTACACATTCTAGCTCAGTTTATGCAGTCTCCTCGACAAGCTCATTAGGATGCTCTACTGCGCATTGTACGCTATCTTAAAGGTTGTCCTGGTCAGGGTGTCCTCTTGTTCTCATCATCAAATCTTCAAATCACTGCGTACTGTGACTCCGATTGGGCATCATGCCCTCTTATACGTCGCTCTCTCAGCAGCTACGTTATCCTTCTCGGCGATTCACCAATCTCTTGGAAAACAAAGAAGGAAGATTGCGTGTCTCGTTCCTCGGTAAAAGCTGAGTATCGATCTATGGCGTTTGCCGTTCAAGAACTGTTATGGATCAAGGAACTACTATCGTCTCTCGGTATTGATCATATCCCTCCTATGAAGCTCGTTTACGATAGTAAGTCTGCTCTGCACATTGCAGCGAATCCGGTTTTTCACGAGCGTACCAAGCATATCGAGAACGACTGTCATTTCATACGAGATGAAATCATAGCAGGCAACATTGTTACTTCTCATGTCAGCACCACAGAACAACTTGCTGACATTCTCACTAAGGCACTCGGACGTGATCAGTTCAAATATCTACTCTGCAAGATGGGCGTTTGTGACCTCCACGCTCCACCTTAAGGGGGAGTATTCGGATATATTCCATATTTCGGATATACCATATTTCTCTATGCAATATTGTATTTTACATATCTCCGATATCTTAGGAATCAACCCTAAACTCTTGTAATATAAATACTCTTCTCATGATTCAATAAAGATTAAGCAATTTTCCTCACAAAAATGTTAATTATATTTGAAGCTTGCACGCCTAATTTGGACTCACAAATCTAATATTATGGTTGTCGATATCCAGATATTTTAGAACTAAGTGGATGTAATTTCTCTTAAGAGTTATTTGTAGGACCTTGGCCATCTACCCCACTTGAAACATTTTTTAATACTATAATTTGGACATAATACTAATTAATAACCAATAGCTGTTACATTAGTTATCCAACTCTATCAACCAATGCATTAAACTAAAAACGTTGTGACAAATTGAATCAGTTTTAGTCTTTTTAGAACGAGGTCAGTCGAAATATACACATGTCACATTTTAGAGACGTCCGAATATAATTCAGTTCTACTTGACTACTTATGAATTTTACGTGTAGACGAAAAGAACCAAAAGCCGAACTTGTTGTATATATTATTTATTCAACTTTCCATTTTCTTTTGGGTTTGGTATCTTTGTGACCACATGGTATACACTATACAGTTGACATCTACCAGTTTCTTGCTTGACTAAGGGAATAGAATAAAAATTTATATAAAATATAATTCACATGTAACATTAATTTGATAGTCATGTTTTCATTTAATGATTTTCTTAAATAGGTAAATGTGGTCAACAAAAGAAAAAGATGGAAACATGTCGTCATCGTGTTTATAAAACACATCCACATGAACCGGTCATCTCGGTTTACAGAAAAAAATCCAGCTTTATCAGTCAAATAAAGAATAAAAACCATCACAGCTTTTCAGTTTCACACGAACACCACCAGATACATCGACTTAAACATGTTTTCTTTTTTTGAAAAATGGTTAAGTATGATATCATATTTGAGTCATAAAAAAAAGAGAGATCATATTTATCATTTCTATAAGATGTTCGACGTTGAAATCTCTTATAATTTAAAAAAAAAATCTATTTTCGGAAAATGATTTATTATGAAATAAATTATTACTTTTAGAATAAATAAAATTTGAAAAACATACCTTAAGTGTAGAAATACATTCAAAATATATATAAGTTACTTAAAACATCATTTTAAATGATATTTATCTATTTTATTTTATTTCATCATCTAAAATTCTGATTTTTCTGTATGAGAGATAAATGACATTTTTTCCTTTCACACACAATACCACATAATCTAAATGGTTGAATAGTCATGCGTTTGAAAACCTTTTTTTTGTCAACGTGTTTGAAAAACTTTTAAAGTTTGATTTTTAGTATGTAACATTTATATAGTTTTCTTAATAACATATATCAAGGTTGTATGGGTTTAATTAATAATTAAGCTCCATTTTTTCTTTTTGATGACGCAACTTTTAAAAAGTTTTGTCTCTTAATGATTATTGTACTACATAAACCCCCAAAAGGCTATTTATTTATCCTTTTTTTTCTTGTGTAGTACTGAAGTCAACGTGCGGTACATAAGAACCCAATGCCCCTTTATTAATCTTCTTGATTTTGAGCTTTCTTCTTCACCTCCGCTTCTGTATATAACTTTGAATAATCACAAAATTCCATTTATAAAATCTACTGGCTAATTCTCTGGTCTTCGTTTCGTGTAAGCATTTAATGTCTTAGTCTTAATTTTCTTTATCTCTTTGGGAAGTGGGAGTGTGGTCTTCATGTGTACCTGTTTCATTAACAAGTTACGTTTTTCTTTCTTTCTCCACTCTCTTGTTTTCTCCAACGCAACGCAAATCCAGTTTGGTGTTTTACATTTACAGATTGAGCTGCTTGATTTCTGAAAAAATGGGTTTTAATCAAAAACTTATCTTGTTATTGACCTGTAGTAGATTAATTGGCAGATTCCTGAGTATAATCCAAAGTCATTTACTTTTATAATTAGATCTATGAGCAAAAGAGATATTTTTTTTTTTATTGAACTTTGCAAAAGAGATAATTTGCGTCATTTGATTTGATTCTATGGCTTAGCTTTTACAGATTATGCAATAGATTAAAATAATCTCTAGCTTTACCTTTTTTCTGCGTGGCTAAATAACTGTTTTTTGCTACAGATTATTTGGGCGTGGAAAGCAAGAAAAAATCTAGACTCTATTTAAAATTCCCAGAATCGGATTGATCCAAAAGAGGTAGCCTTTTTTAATCTCTCGTCAGTTTCCAGGAAAAAAGTATGCTTTATGATTGATTTATAAAGAATCTGTCTTTTGGGTTTTGTTTAGAGTTTTGCAACAACAACAAAAAAAAAAAAAAAAAAAAAACAAAGAAGAAGAAGAAGAAGAAACTCTGTTTTTTCTTTCTGGAAATAAAAAAATGAGGAGCTCGTTGATGGTGGAGAGAGAGGTGAGAAATGAGATAGAGAGAGAAGAAAATGATGACTTGGAGGAGACGCAAAACGAAGCAGATGATTTCAGGTCAATTCCTCCATGGCAGAGTCAGATCACTTTCAGAGGAATCGTTGCAAGCTTGATCATCGGTATTATCTACAGTGTGATCGTGATGAAGCTAAACCTAACCACAGGTTTGGTCCCGAACCTAAACGTCTCTGCAGCACTTTTAGCCTTTGTGTTCCTTAGAACCTGGACCAAGCTACTCACCAAAGCCGGGATTGTGACTAAACCGTTCACCAAACAAGAGAACACTGTGGTCCAAACATGTGCTGTTGCATGTTACAGCATTTCAGTTGGAGGTTTGGTGGAATTTTTTTTAGACAAAACTTTCTGATGATGTTTGATCAGTTCTTTGGTTTGGATCCGGTTGCTTAAGCTTGTGTTTGTTGTGATTTGCAGGTGGGTTTGGTTCGTACCTTCTTGGTTTGAGCACAAGGACTTATCAACAGTCAGGAACTCACACTGAAGGGAATAATCCGGGAAGCACGAAAGAGCCCGGGATCGGTTGGATGACCGGTTTCTTGTTCTTTACTTGCTTTGTTGGTCTTTTGGCATTGGTTCCTCTAAGAAAGGTAGAGACTTTAAGCTTCCTGTTTCACTGAAGATGTTGTGGCACACCAAAATGTAGAGACCAAAGCCAATTTAGGACCGGGGGGTTAGTATGGGCCGAGTCTCGACTATTAAACCCGGGTTGGCTGGTTTGGTCTGTCACAACATGACATCTCTATTTGTAACCGGTTTGGGTCTAGATTGCTAAGTTTTATTATGCTTTTTTTGGTTGTTAACCAGATAATGATCATAGACTACAAGCTGACATACCCGAGTGGAACAGCTACCGCGGTTTTAATCAACGGTTTCCACACTTCTAAAGGCAATAAAATGGCAAAGTACTAACCCGAATTTTCGCATTCCTCTTTCGACTATGCTTTTCGAGTTTCTGATTTGAATGAAAACTATCTGTTTGCTCTGTTTCTCTATTGCAGGAAACAAGTGTTTGGGTTTGTGAAATACTTCTCGTTCAGCTTCATTTGGGCTTTCTTTCAATGGTTCTTCTCCGGTGATGGTTCAGAGTGCGGATTCATTCAGTTTCCAACTTTCGGATTAGAAGCTTGGAAGAACTCGTGAGTATCATTCTTATTTTTAATATATCAACTGATGGAAAACAGAATCTTGATGATCTTGAAAAAAAAAAAAACTTGTCAGATTCTACTTCGACTTTAGCATGACATACATTGGAGCAGGAATGATCTGTTCCCACATTGTCAACTTATCTTTGCTTCTCGGAGCGATTCTTTCTTGGGGAGTCATGTGGCCTCTCATTAAAGGTCTTAGCGGAGATTGGTACCCATCAACTCTTCCTCCAAGCAGCATGAAGAGTCTCAATGGTTACAAGGTTCCGAATACACAAAAAAAAAAAAACCTATAATATATCTTCAATAAACTCGCTCTCTCTTTCGCGCGATTTTGTTCGTAATTTCTTCATGATTTCTACAGGTGTTTGTATCTATCTCATTGATCCTTGGAGACGGGCTATACCATTTCATCAAGATTCTTCTTTTCACAGCAAGAAACATGTACTCCAAGTTAAACAATCACCACTCTGGGAAATCTAGTAAGTATATATATATATATCGAAAACTATTAAAACCGTTACCATAATGAAAGGTTCTTTTTTTTTGTATCTGATTAGAGATATGATCGCAGATTCGGAGAAAGATAAACAATCTATTGCAGATCTTAAGAGAGATGAGATCTTTGTAAGAGACAGCATTCCTTTCTGGGTTGCAGCAGTTGGATACGCAGCTTTCTCTGTTGTCTCGATCATCGCGATACCTATGATGTTCCCCGAGCTCAAATGGTAATTCATAGTCGTAGCTTACATGCTAGCTCCATCGCTAGGATTCAGCAATGCCTATGGAGCAGGACTAACGGACATGAACATGGCTTATAACTATGGCAAAGTCGCTCTGTTCATCTTAGCCGCTATGGCCGGGAAACAAAACGGAGTAGTCGCGGGACTAGTCGGATGCGGACTGATAAAATCGATCGTATCGATTTCTTCTGACCTAATGCACGATTTCAAGACAGGACATTTGACACTGACTTCTCCCAGGTCGATGCTTGTGAGCCAAGCAATCGGGACGGCGATCGGTTGCGTCGTGGCTCCTCTCACTTTCTTTCTGTTTTACAAAGCTTTCGAAGTCGGAAACCCAGAAGGAGAGTATAAAGCTCCTTACGCTTTGATATACAGAAACATGGCGATTCTTGGAGTTGAAGGATTCTCTGCTTTGCCTCAGCACTGTCTCCAGCTTTGCTATGGGTTTTTCGCTTTCGCAGTGGCGGCCAATCTCGTAAGGGATTTGTCGCCGGAGAAGATTGGGAAGTGGATCCCGTTACCGATGGCTATGGCGGTTCCGTTTCTTGTCGGAGGGTATTTTGCCATTGATATGTGTGTTGGGAGTTTGATTGTGTTTGTGTGGAATATGAGGGATCGGGTTAAGGCCGGTTTAATGGTACCGGCGGTTGCTTCCGGTTTGATATGTGGAGATGGTCTTTGGATTTTGCCGTCGTCGATTCTTGCTTTGGCCGGAGTGAAGCCTCCGATCTGTATGAAATTCATGCCGAATAAATAGTTAGTTTATAAAGAAAATATATAGCGGTTTCATGAGGTTTTACCTTTTGTGTAGCGTTTTAATAGCCAAAGAAATTTGTAGGAATTGCGGAAATAAAGAGAGTTTGAGAAGTTATATAGGGACGTAATTGTATATACAATAAAGACGTCTTAAATAATTTGTTCAGTGTTCACATTGTCATTTTAATTTGCAAATTGCAACAACAACAAAAATAGAGTTCAAAATAGAATAAGCTTAAAACCCATGTTTGGATTGCGCTAGGCGCGAGTCCAATAGTTTATACTGGCCTAACGAGTTACTAAAAAAGCAGAGATTAATTGGAAAATATTCGAGAAGTAGCTTTTTAATGATTTAATGTATTTTAAACATATTTATCCATAAATTATCAAAACTAAAAGTTCTTATAATAGATGAGATGTATTTAAGATTCATTCAAAAACCAAGTTAGATTAATAGATAAAATGATATTTCCACTCACGAGATACAAAAAAAAAAAATAGATTGTTTCAACTTTCAACTGTTAAACTGAATTAACAAGTTTCAAATGAATATCTCCAAAATAGTAAAAAAGAAAAGGTTACATATGATATGAGTAGAGAGATATGTTGACAAAATATTTTCAGATTTCTTTCCTGTTTTTCCCAATTTGCTAAATTTAATATATTTTCTTATTTTGTAGTAAAAATTTGGAAACGGCACACTGAAACCACACGTCATTTTTTTGTGGTCGAATGGCTCCTTTATTTTATCGCAAACAAACTAATCAGGATCTTACAAATCTGGCTCTTGTAGAGCCATCAATATCTTCTAACAATAAACTTGAAACATCCGCAGGAGGATCGATAAAAGAATGAAAACCTAAAGGTAACGAGAATGCATAATTCGCGAGACCATCGGCCACACGATTCGCCTCTCTATAGACATGAGTCATCCGGACTATCCAATCCCTAGATAAAAAGCCATAGCACAAGCGTACTAGGAATGACAGAGGATGAGAATCATTGATCCATGTCTGCAAAAAACCCACCACCATCTCTGAATCCACCTCAATAACCAATCTCGGAATTCGCTTTTCCCATGCCATGAACAAACCGTAGTAAACTCCCCATAATTCTGCTAGAGGAGCGGAGCAAATTCCAATATTAAACGCAAACCCACAAACCCACGCAACGTCCCCATCCCGTATAACACCCCCAGCTGTAGCCATGCCGGGATTACCTCTTGACGCTACGTCCGTATTCACCTTGGACCATCCAGTCTCTGGGCAACTCCAAGCTATCTGCCTTTCAATCCGCGTTCCCACAGACGGATATTCTTTACTTTTAGTGTGCGCAGCCGAGACTTCCTTGGCCTTATCTTTCACGAATCGAACCCTATCGCGACATTTACCATTCTTGCCGAAGACATTCCAACATCTCCATTTCCAGCCCCACCAACTGGCCATAGCAAACGCCGTGGACCAGCCATATCCTCCCATTTCCGTCTCATTCCCCAAATTTTCATATAACCAACTCAAAAGTGATGTACCAAAAAAGTCCCTTCTCTTACTTACTGGTACAAGCCGGTGCCATACTCCCTCCATCGCGGGACAATCTCGTAGAACATGGAGAATAGATTCTTCTCCTCCTTTACACACTTGACATATTCCTGTAGCACTAAGATGACGCCTATGTCTCTCAATATTAGTCATGATGACTTGATTAGCCACTAGCCAGAGGAACACTCGCACTCGTTCCGGTGCTAATACATGCCATATTCGCATGTACAAAACTTGCATATTCGGTCGAGGTGTATTATCCCGAGTGAGGAACGTGTATGCAGACTTTACCGAGAATTCTCCATTCTGCGCCTGTCCCCACGACATTCTATCTGTCGCACCTGTGATCTGGTCCACAACTACCGTTGCAAGTTGCAGTCTTGTATGGTTTGTGATATAAGGGTCAATCTGGGGCATTAACCATCTGATTCCTTGCTGCCATAGGTCCCGCACTTTAGCCTTCATAAGCGTTTCTAGCATAACTATACCCACTTCCTCCATTAACGGGTTTTGTGACAACCATCGATCCTCCCAAAATCTGATATTGTTACCATTTCCAACCACCCAACTAAGCCCTGGAATGACAACTTCTCTCATGCCCTTTAGTACACTCCTCCACGTTGATGACCAGTCACCAGTTGTCTTTAGCCATGTCACGTCTCTAGTATCGGTCACCCGATACTTCTTTCTCAACACTCTTGCCCACTGTGAGCTTTCATCTTGAAGAAGCCGCCAACTCAATTTTGCTATAAGCGCTTTATTCATTTCTTGCATTTTGCGAATACCCAATCCGCCCTCTCCTTTAGGTAAACAGATTTTATCCCAAGATAGCAAGTGCTGTCTTTTCTGATCCATGGAGTCTCCCCACACGAATGACCTCGAGACTTTATCCAACCGAGCCAAAGTTGATTGTGGGAGCATGATAGTACTCATCGTGTGCACTGGTATCGACGAAATAACCGCTTTTGTCAGTGTGATACGACCCGCAAAACTCAGCATTTGTCCTTTCCATCCGGCTAAGCGCGTTGATATTTTTTCCAAAACCTCTCAGAACGTGTCCTTATTAATCCTCTTTTGAAGAACAGGCATCCCCAAGTATTTGCCTAGGTCTCGAGTAACCCCAATCCCACTTTCATCACTGATAGCCTTCCCCATCTCTCTACTTACATTCTCTGAGAAATATATCTTAAATTTTTCGAGATTCACCTTCTGTCCCGAAGCAACACAGAACCTCTCAAGGATCCTTAGTATTACTCTTATTTGTCCCACAGAGGCTTCCGCGAAGAGAATTAAATCATCCGCAAAGCAGACATGTGATATATATGGTCCTCCCCGAGACAGTTTAATCGGTTTCCACTTTCTCCCTCCAACAGCCTTCTCGATCAAATGACACAGACGCTCCATACAAAGAACAAACAAATATGGAGAAATGGGATCACCTTGTCTTAGTCCTCTCTTCGGGGCGAAGGTCTCTGTTCTTTCTCCATTCCACAGAATACTCATCTCAGGTCCCGCTACACATTGCAGTATCCATCTAATCCAGACGTCTGGAAGTCCCGCCACCCGAAGGGTATCCTCCAGAAAGTCCCAACTTATGCGATCATACGCCTTCTCCAGGTCAAGTTTCAGAAGCATCCACCCTTTTCTGCCTTTCTTCCGCCTCATGGAATGGACCGCCTCTTGCACCAGTACGATATTATCTGTACTCAATCTTCCCGGAATGAAGCTGGCCTGAGCAGGTCCAATTAGGTTCGGCATAATCTGTTTCAGACGCATCACCATCGTCTTTGTGATTGTCTTAAACAGAACATTGAACAAACTAATTGGCCTAAATTGTGTGATTTTCTCTGGTTTTAGGACTTTCGCAATCAACACAACTATCACATCATTCGTCCCTGGTGGCAAGTTCCATGTCTTGAAAAATTCCAGCACAAACCGAGACACAGAATTGCCAACCACCTCCCAATTCGCTTGGTAAAAGACAGGTTGAAACCCGTCAGGACCCGGTGCTTTGTATCTCCCAATGCTCCGTATTGAATTCTCCACATCCTCCAACGAGAATGGTTTATTCAAACCTAACAACTCTTCCCTCGTCAGTGCCGGGAATCCTTCCGAGTCTAGCTTATCCACCACAGAATCAACATCCTCCATTGAATAAAGCCGACGATAGTAATCCGTAACAAGCTTCTCCAACTCCCCTGGCTGCGTTATCCATATATTCTCGTCATCCTTCAATGTTTCAATTCGATTCCTTCTTCTTCTTACTACTGTCATTGTATGATAGTATTTAGTATTTCTATCTCCCAAAGCAATCCACTTCTCACGAGCTTTCTGGAACCACAATACCTCTTCTTGCTCAAGTATCACGTCAAACTCTTTCAACAGATTTTCCTCCTTCATTAAAAGATCATCTGTCTGAGCCAGCTCCAGTAAGTCCTGGATTGCCTTGATCTCAGTTATTAGTCCCTCCTTTCGTAATTGAATATCTCCAAATACCTCACGATTCCACTTCTTGAGCTTATTCTTCAAAGCATCCAACGCCCTGGGTGTTTCTATCTCCCCATTCCATGAGTTCACCAACAGATCCTTGAAGCCCTCATGTTTCAACCAAGCTGCTTCGAATCTAAATGGTCTTCGCCTTGGATCCCCAACCACTCCTGGATCCAGCTGAACATACACCGGGGTGTGATCCGATGATAGATATGGCAAATGTTTGACTACCGCTTCCTGCCACATTAACCTTGCGTGCACATTACAAAGCACTCTATCAAGGCGCTTCGCTATAAAGTTCTGTTCCGTTCGCCCCCTTTTCCAGGTAAACTTTGGTCCCATAAAACCCATATCAATCAGGGACTGCTCGTTTATCCAGTCACCAAAAGCCAGCGAGTCCGGTGAGACTCTTCCATTCCCTCCTGTTCTCTCGTCTAATCGGACAATAGTGTTAAAGTCTCCTCCAACTATAACCGGACCTTGTAGTCCATGTAGTGCATCCTTAAACTGCCCCCAAAGCCCACTTCTCCTACTCACAGTTGGTGCCGCATAGACAACAATCAGGTGCACCTTCACCCCATTCTTCTCAATAGTCGCGTATATATACTGCTCCGAAGATTTTACCACCGTAACCTCTCCAACCTCCGTTCTCCACAGAAGCCACAAACCTCCACTTTGTCCCACTGCATCAACTCGGAATAATTTCTCAAAACCCAATCCCTGACAAATACTTCCTGCTCTGTCTCCTCCAACGTGTGTTTCAAACACAGCTAGAACATCGGCCTTCCACTTCTTTAGGATATAACGAATCGAACGGCGGAAATTAGGTTTATTCGCCCCCCGGCAATTCCACATTAAGCAATTCATTAAGAATACTTCTTCTATTATCCTTTGGAACACCGGGGCTCCCTGTTATGCATACGATGAACCCCCATCCTCCTTCACCGGGTTCATATCGCTTTCCATTTCCTCTGGCGGAGCTCTCATATTCAAGATTTCCAGTCTATCGCTCGGCATTGTCACGATCTCCCCATTTATTCCATCTTCCCTTCCACTCACTTCCCCTAATCCCACAAATACTCCGCCTGCTCGTCCCTCACTGCCGTTCTCCACCCGGAGTCTCTTTCCGTTCGCCGATCTATCAACTTCTCCTCTTATTGGGCCGAATAACAACCCACGCACAGGCCTATTTGATCCATTCTTCCCTTTTGGTTTGTTATTCATAGTTGTTCTCATCTTTCCAGCCCGCTTATCTTTAGGCCCAATACTCGTTGCATATGTTCTTCTTACGACCCTATCACCCAACACACCTTCTTTAACTTTTCCCGTACTCCTCTCCTTCGCTTGAGTATTTTGGATATTTCGAATATTCACATTCTCCTTATCCGCTTCCGCCAAATCCGCAACTTCCCTTGTTTCCGTTAGATCCGTATCAATGTCCAGCTCTCCAAATCTATTCGATATCCTTAAATTCTCTTGGAGGATATTCGCTGAGATACTCTCTGGATTCCCTCCTTTTCTGACTCCGGGAGATCCCGCCGTGAATACCATCTGAGACATCGGACCCTCCACTCTCCTCCGTGGCCTTTGAACCAATTGGAAACCCGTATCAATCTGTGTCCCGCCCCTCTTCTCCTCTACCCCATTCTGAGCTTCCTGCACCACATTCTCTTCAGAAGCTAGCCTCGAGCAGGCATGGATTAAGTGTCCGTACATCCCACATCCTGAACAGATGTTTGTGAGCCCTTCATACGCCACATAATACCTATCCCCATTAATCATTATCGTCCCCTTTAGCGGCTTTGCGAGGTTCACTTCCACACAAACTCTTGCAAACATGGCTCTCTCAAAATTAAGCGTCGTTAAGTCCACCTTAACCGGCTTCCCTAAACCTTGTGCTATCCCCATTAGTATGGCTCTGTGGTAGAACGTCACTGGGATATTCGTCAATCTCACCCATACCGGGGTAGTGGTGAATTCATGTCTGAGCGGGTCGAACTCTGGCGACCATGCCTGAGCCATAAGGTAGCTCCCAAACGCCTTCCATGGTCCCCCCGTCAGCGCCTCAATATACTCTTACTCCAAAGCAAAGCGGATGATAAAGAATTGACAAGGCAAATCTATGACATACATAGCTCCCTTAGGTTTCCACAACTCCCGTAGCTTCCGACTCAAGGTAGGTATGGTGACATGCCGCCCTAGCACCTTAACTATCATGCAATTCTTCCACATGCCATTCATCACATCAATCACCTCCCTCCCTATTGTAATCACTGGCTCCCCATCTTCGCCCTCCGGAAATTCAACGTTTAGCCTCGCCGATACAAATGCATCATCAAGCAAGCTTTCCGGTGCTTGCATACCTCCGGCTTTCGTTCCCATCACTTTCCTACCCCAAGTTTCTTTGGGATCCGGTGGTTCTTCTGGCGGTTTTGCTCATTCTCCAGTATCCGTCATCATCGCATCGTGGTCGCTCTCCAAAACCCTAGACTCGCCTCCGCTCTCCATCCCTTTTTTTATAAATGTTAAGGTTTTTTATTTTAGCTCAAAACCACACGTCATTTTTCCATCGGGGAGAAACCATAAATAAGTTATCCCCAAAATAAATAAATAAAAACAAATTCCACAATTTGATTTGCTCGTCAAAGCCCAAATCGATTCGTTTTAAAAGTCAAAACCCAACTTGACCAAAACTACCCCTGGTTCCTCATCTCTCGACAAGCCAAACACTTGGAAAATTATCAAGGGCAGTTTGGTATTTTTATACAAGTTGAACACAATTAAGTAGGTGAGAAACCCCATTCTCCTCCGTCTTTTGCTGATTTTGAGCTTTGGAGCTATCGAAATTCTGAATCTGAAAGCGGAAAGATCCCACTCTCTCTTTCGAATATCCGTAAGAAAACTATTACGATCATCACTGTTCTGATTATTTCGATTTGAATCTGTCATGTTTGTTTTTTTTCTCTACTAATCTTAGATTATATATCATAGATTTGACTCGATCTGATGGTGTTGTTCTTGTTTGCAGTTTTGAGTTAGAGATGGCTTCAGATAAGAAGGTTCTAACTTTCGAAGAAGTTTCGCAGCACAACAAAACCAAGGATTGTTGGCTTATTATCTCCGACAAGGTTAGATCTCGTCTCTTCAGTTTGATAATTCCCATGTCTAGATGGTTTGCACTACATAGTTTCCCTTCGCCATTGATTTTGTGTAAAAGCTTCGAATCTCAAAGTTTTAAGAGTTGGAAGAAACAAAATAGTATTTTTCGGTTCGTTTCAAGCGGAGTCGATGTCGATTTAGTGAGATTTTACACTGCTTACTTGATTATGATCAGTGATTTGTTGACTTACTCGAGGTTGATCTAGTGTCCCACTGATGATTTTGATGTTTGGTTCAGGTGTATGATGTGACCCCATTCATGGATGATCATCCCGGAGGCGATGAAGTCTTGTTGTCCTCAACAGGTGTGTATTACATTTGGCTTCTCTCTGATCCAATGCGGATTTTGTTGAAACTTTCTTCAATGACTCTTTCTCTGTTGTGTGGTGGTGTCTTTGTTGCAGGGAAAGATGCTACGAATGATTTCGAAGACGTCGGTCACAGCGACACCGCGAGGGACATGATGGAGAAATACTACATTGGTACGATCGATTCGTCTACTGTTCCAGCAACAAAGACGTACGTCCCGGCGCAGCAACCGGCCTACAACCAAGACAAGACACCAGAGTTCATCATCAAGATTCTGCAGTTCCTTGTTCCAATCTTGATCTTGGGTCTGGCTCTTGTTGTCCGTCAATATACCAAGAAAGACTAGAAGCAGAGGCTTTGCTTTTGCTTCCCACTGAACCTCTCTCTTCTGGTCTCTCTGTATCGAAGATACCGTTACTGTTGTTTGGTTCTAGACTGCATCTGTGTCCGTACTGATTATTCTTCTTGAAACTACTACGAACCAATAATCAAAATTGTGTTGCTAGTTGGTTTCTTTGTGGTGATTTTTATGGTGAGATGTTTTCAACTTTTATGATATATAATAAGTGAGTGCTTCTTTATCAAAGATTTGGTTCAAAAAAAGTTTCAGTTTGGTTTTTAAGATACTCTCAATGAAGGAAATGGGAAACAGGATTTCTACAATTAAGCTTATATGATCCATACCAATTGTGGAAAAAAGTAGACTGTTTCAGACTCATCCCTTACATTTTCAACAGGAATATTGTCTTTTAGTACTACAATATAAGTGATAAGAGATAGTAGTATTGTGTGGTCTGTGTGATGAGGAAACAAAACGAAAGAAAAGCGAGGGACAAGTAAAAAACGGTGAGAACCAAACCGCGAACAACCTTTAAACCTTGACAAGACGCAGCCAGACGAGTGCAAAGGGCTTTCGTGTGGTAAGAACACTTCATTTCTGGCTTTTGAATAAACACACACCTGATCAAATGCTGAGAGATTGAGAAGAAAGAGTTTCAATCTTGTCATGGAGTGTCACAACAAGGTGATGCGCATCATCTAGAAGCTTCCAGACATCAAGCTGACCAGCCATGCTATTACACTCTTCCACAATCTCATCCATACTACTGTACTTCTGTATGATCAGCTTCCTACGAAGCACTAACGCCGCGATCGCGTAGAGCAACAGATCATCCGTCGGAGGCGCTTGCTGCCTGATCCTGCTCCACGGCGACTTCCCGACTCCAGCTCTAATGGCGGCTTGATCAGCCCACATAACTTCCCAGAGACAAAGCGTCTGCTCAAAACTCAGCTCCCTCCTGAACATCACGAGAACCATCCTGTAAACGAAGCTACAATCCTCGGCTTGGAGATTCTCCAAGTGTTTGTAAAGCTGAGAGTCTTTGGATTTGATGATCTTTGATACCATACCAAGCTGCCTCTGGATCCCTGCCTCGTCGAGCCTGAAGTTATGCCTGGCTTTCTTCATGAAACCAACAAAGCACCAGAAAGCCTCGTGATCCTCCGAGATCACAGCGAGGATGGGCGATAACAGATCGCTCATCCCTTGGCAGTAGCCTATCTCGGGATCATACAGAGCATAGGCTTCAAGAACAGCGACGAGCCGCGCAGCGTGGTAAAGCCTGCAGCTTTCTAAGTGATCGTAGTCTTTTAACCCCACGGACTCGGCTAAATCGCGAGCTTCGCTTTCCGTTATCGCAGTTGAAGATGGAGAGTAAGTCGCCCAGTCGGAATCCGCACGTAAAGCATCAAGCCGGATGATACGTTGCCATGTAGAGAAATCTTCGTGTACAGAGACTTCTACTTGGATCTCAACGGCAGCAGCAGCAGCAACAGCAACAGGAGTAGAAATATTCTCTTCAGAGTTACTATTATCATCCTCCTCTGGTTTTTTCTCATCGCTGTATTCAAAAGATGGGAGTAGCTGAACATCTTCATTGTCATTGTCTTCACAAGAGTCTGTGTCGGAAGAATCAGTGTTCACAGCAGAGACCACATCTTGGTTTGTCATTTGTTGTCCGGATGTCTTATAATCGTCCATGAATCGAACACATTGATCGTTTGCCTCCTCCTCAGAAGGAAGTTCCTCCTCAAGATTATCGGCACTTACATTACCACGCTTGAGAAGCATCTGGCACCGTCTCTGTAGTTTCTCGTACTCCTTCCTGCATTCAGAGATCCCAAGAATGAAATATTTGACTACAAATAAAATATTGTATATATCAAAGAATAATATAGATTTTTCCTAACCTTTTTTGAGCTTTAACAGCTTCCCTTTCTTCACTAGTACTGTTCAGATCATAGCTGCCATATATAAGATAAGAGAAGAACAAGTTGAGAATCCAACAGAGTGAAAAAAGAAAAAGAAAAAAAGCAAGGACACAAGGAGGAACAAGAACAAAACACTCACACTCCGAGTAAGAAGAGCCACACTTCTGCACGAATACTTGGATCAGCACCCTACAGAACCATATAAAGCATTATCAGAATTCAGAAACCAATAAAGACAAAGTAAAGAGTCAAGACATGTATATGGTTGTCTGTTCAAAAAGACTCACTCTGCTTCTAACTTTCTTCAGAAATCCAACGCCACCATCACGGAGTTTGCCCTCCGGTGTAAATAAACTCCTCCATTGATGCGGCGTCAAAGGCCATTTCCTTTTCCGGCGAGACCACGGCGATTTCCGCCGGCTTCTACACAAGAGAAAAACAAGCCAAGCTGTCGAAATTAGAAGATCCCACAAGCTCAAAAAGCCACCAACATTGGTTGCTACAAATCAATCTAACAGATATAGAAACTTTTCGCTCGGAACTACTGAGAAAATTGTGATACTTTCCGAGCTGTGAACATTTCAATTCGAGCCTCTATTATTGGATCAGTAGAAAAGAAGAGAATCTTAAGATCCCATCCACATATTCCAAATCTAAGAGCTTTTAGGCCTTGGGGCACTCACCGATCGGAAGAAGTTACTGAAGATAGAGACGAAGGATTAGCCACAAAGAGAACCGACCGGAGATGGATCCACGAGGACGAAGAAGACGACGACGACGAAGAAGAAGAAGAAGACGAAGAATTAGACGAAGGAGGTGAAGAAGAAGATGAAGAAGATGATGACGGCAACGAAGAAGAAGTTGGTAACGGAGAAGAAGAAGAAGAAGAATTAGAATTTCCAGAAGACGTTGAAGTAGTATAGCTTCGCCGTAACGCCTTCATCTGATTCTCCCCAAACTTAAATCTAACCCCTCCCAGAAGAAGAAAAAAATCAAATCGATCAGAGATCTACGAAATTTTCACTTGAAACAACGCCATTCTTCCGAATAAAGTATCGGCGACGGAGAATCACTCCGGCGGTGGATTATAGGAAAGAAGGATCCCTCCGTCTGAGAAATGGCAGCGGGAGAATCCGGCATGAGAGTTTAAGAAAATGACCGATTTGCCCTCAACGATCTCTATCTATCACTGTGGCTCGTCAAGCGTCTTCTTCAGCACGCCGAAACTGAACAAAAGAAAAATTGAAGAAGAAGAAGAAGAAAGAAGAACGAAGAAAGAAGAAGGAAAAAAAAGACTAAAGCACCCAACAACTGAAGCCCCTCTTAACCACTTTGCTCTTTCTTTTTCAGCTCTTGTCTCTCTCTCATTTTTTTTTTTTTTTACTTTAGGCGCGTGGACTCGCGCTTGCGCTTAATAACTTCACGCGCTTTGGTAGGTGAATTTAGTGATAACACGGCGTCGTTTTCCTTTTCTGGTCTTCGTTTGTGGATTTTTTTTAACGCGATAACAAAATATCAAAATCGGGAGTGACCAAAGAAAAGATGACACGTGTCGAGCAACGATAAAAAAAAGTCAAAAGCGAAAGATTTCATTGCGTCTCATAACTTTACCGCGGCTTTTAAGGAACATAATCATATGATTAATTTTGTAGATTTTTTATGTAAAATTTTATATATGCTGAAAACCAAATCTAATGATAAATGTTGACCTAATGGATCTACTTCTTCTAATCAATGGTAATCTTAAGATTAGCAGCACCATGCTCGTATATATATATACGCAAAATAGTTTTTTTGTTTGGTAGCATATTGAAAATATGTTAAAAATTCCATACGAAGTTAGCAACTTAAGAAAAATACTTCATACATATAAGTTTATAACCAGGGGCCAAAAGTACTTTGTCCAATGGGATTTTAATTTACATATATAGATGTTAATTAATTTGTACAAAATATTAGTTATGCCCCCATTTACTTTCTTTGATCATCTTCTCCGTTCACATTTTTTCTTTTATGTTTGAAACAAGATATTAACTTTTAAAACCCACAAGTTAAATGTACAGGTTATTGTTTGCTAAGTTTACATACTTTTCTTTTGTATTTAAGTAGTTTTCTATAATTTATAGAATTACTGATCAGTTTCCTATAATTTATAGAATTACTGATTATAGGAGAAAATGGTCAATTAAAAAAAAATCACGTTTGCCTAAATGAAAAATTAAGAGAATAATTTATTTTAATTTCATGGAACACAAGTTAACCCGATGAGTTGATTAAAATTTGGTTTGATACATGTTGATGCTTTAGACTAGTCTAATATCAAATGTGAGCTAAAAACCAGTCTCAAATAATCTTTCGATTAGAGAACAAAAAAAAAGTTTCATACGATTAGCAAACATATTTATTTTCTTTATATAAAATGGATCGAGTTATAAGCCGATTGGTAATCATATATATGAACAGAGTCAAATCAAACCTTAAGCTAAGACCAAAACTCCAGAAACTTTTGTTTAGCACAGAAATAAACAAAGACTGAACTTGAAATGAATAGATTAATATGATGTTTATTGTTTATTTTGTTATCATTTGTGAGTTGTGACTAGTGCTGTAGTGCGTCGTTAAAGTGTAACGGAATAAAGAGAAAATACATATGCCTTTCTTTTTTTTGACTGACATAAAGCCGAAGATATATGTTATTTAATTTAATGTAGCCGCGTATCTCATTAACTAAAAAAAGGAATATAGTTGGTATTAAATTACAAAGCATATGGAAAAGAATTGTTCTAATAATGCGTACTAGGAGTAGTATTTTATTTAAATGATCATGAAATATATACTTGCATGTTCTTGGAACTATAATTGTTTTAAATGATATTCCGATTAACAAAGAAGAGAAGTTAATGAGATTTGTGTTATGAATAACTTGTATTCTGTATATTATTATTTAGAACCAATGGTCTCTTTATATAGTGGTTACATCAAGGAGAGAAAAGAAAATTGTCCTTTTACTACTCATACAAGAAATAGTAAAACTTCTACTAATCTTATTGGTATTAGGAAAAGGAAATCATATCTCTAATAGGACTTGGTCTTTACGCCTAGACTAGACCACGAATTGGGCCTTATGGACTGAGCCGGTTATGGACATCCAAACCTCAATGATTTATAACACTCCCCCTTGGATGACATAACCGTATGTGATGATGATGGGATCTCAGTAATACGCTTGGGGAATGCTGCCTCATTAAAACCTTACCAAGGAAAACCCAGTGGGACAAAACCTTAGTGAAGGAAAAAGAGTACAGCACGTATTACTCCCCCTGAAATGAACATCACTGAAGGTCCTTCAATCGGCGCATGCCAATCTGATGCATAAGCTTCTTGAGCGTGGAGGTTGGAAACGACTTTGTGAAGAGGTCGGCTGAGTTATCACTTGAGCGGACTTGGAGCACCTGGAGTTCACCGGCCTTCTGTAGGTCGTGAGTGAAAAAGAACTTTGGCAATATGTGCTTCGTCCGATCTCCTTTAATGTATCCATCCTTCAACTGAGCTATGCATGTTGCATTGTCTTCGTACATGCTGGTCGGTTCTTCTTTCCCTTCTGTCATCCCACAATCTCGTCTAATGTGTTGAGTCATTGACCGTTGTGTGGATCCGAAAGGTAACCTGCATCAGCAAAACCAACTAATCCTTCTTTGTTAAGGTTAGTATAAAATAGACCCATACCTTTCGTCCCTTTCAGGTAACGAAGTATGTGTTTAATCCCGTTCCAGTGCCTTTGTGTCGGACAAGAACTAAATCTTGATAGGAGGTTCACGGCAAAACATATGTCTGGTCTAGTATGACTAGTCAAATACAATAACGCTCCTATAGTACTGAGATATGGCACTTCGGGACCAAGGACCTTTTCGTCCTTCTTTACTGGACCGAATGGATCGTTGTCCAGGCCAAAGCTTCTCACAATCATTGGGCTAGTCAGTGGGTAAGCCTGGTCCATATTAAATCGCTTGAGTACCTTTTCGCGATAATTACGAATCCCTTATCGAATTTCTTTATGAATATGCATGGGATCGTCTTTATAGCCCTCTTTCACTAAGTACTCGCTTAGTCTATTGTTTCAATCCATAGAGCGATTTATTCAGCTTAATACAATGCTGGTCTCGAGAACTTCTTTTATCTTTCAGCTCTATTTCGTTATCCAGTGGACCATAGGCTGCTTACTATATCAATTTGATTTCTTTCTTATGTGTCCAGACATCATAAACTTTCGAGTTTGTAGCAGCACCCACCACATTTGGAGTATATCTCCTTATAATTTATTCCTTAGTCTCTGTGAGTATCCTTATGTAACCAAGCTATCTCGAAATGCTTGTAAAACATGAACACTTTAGATCATGTGGTCTCACGATTTTCTTTTCTTCACAGGACTTATTTATCCACTGGTTTAATCATCTGATGGCGTTTTCTTATGTGGCCAATACGCCTATCACTTTCATAATCCCACGTTTCCTTTTATCTTATGAATGCATTCTTATTCGTGGGTTCTGATCCTCGCTTGTTTCTTTATTGTTCAAGTGCTACTATCTTGTACGCGCTTTCTTATACATTTTGGTGTTAACACTCTTATGTAGTTCCTATTTTGATCCAGACATGATTTGATCGATCTGAGATTTCATAATCCAGGACCTTTATTACCTTGCAGCTTGGCGTCCCAAGCTACATGGTTTGGTACCTTAGATGTTCAGCTGGCCAGCCTTTATATCTCTATGTCTGGTCTGGTTTCCTTAATAAACCCGGATTTATATTATGCACCCTTTTCCGCGGTTTCTTATCTTATGGAACTTATGGGTCTATCTTGTATAGACTCCGTAGCAACTTGATTGTGTCTCTAAGACATCAATTTCGTGGTGCTTAAGCTGATATGACTTAGTCATTCTTTTCTTTTCGGGTCAATGTGTCTGGCATCTGATTATGCTAGCTTTATATGATCTTTGTATTTGGACGTCCTTAAATCTTTATCTAGTCCGAGGATCTTGCCAAGACACCGATGGTTGATACCATTTCATTTCTCTTATCAGCTTATTACGTTTCTCCTTATAATGTTGGATATTCGGATTCACTTAAAAACTCATGTAATCCGTGTTCCTTGGCCACTAAATAGATCACCCATATTTGGCTCAAAGGTTTCTTTAAAATTCGTAGGAGAAACATTTCTTATCCAACATATATATATTCCCAATCTCCAATCTCCTTATGAGATTCCATCTTAGACGGCACATATGTATGTGGTGGTTTTATTCAAAATCTCTTAAGATGGTATATGTCTGGCTCATGACCCGTATTCAATCTGAGATGGGAATATCTATGCTCACTTATATGGCCTGATGCATATTGATCTTATATACATGTAAAACTTGTGATGTCTCCAAGCTGATAAACTTTAGGGTCTAAACCTTATAGGTAATGACTTTTCTTTATAAAATTCGGCCGAGTCTTATTATGATCATCGAATTTGTAGTATAGTCATGGACCACGGGTTTGTCCTCACTCCCCCTCATGAATATACTATAATTTCGTGATGCTTGAGACAATAAATCTGATGAGTTTCCCTTGTGCACATGTAACACAACGTGAGACTCTATGGGATAACTCTTTGTGCCGTTTTCATGATCAATCTTTGCATCAAGTTTTGGACTTGGATGGCTAGTCCAGTCATGCCATATAGTGTAAATTTCGTGGGGTATACCAATTGTGGTTACCATGGCTTTTGCCTCTATCATACTGATCTTTGGCATAGTCTAGATCAGTAGAGTATAGTCTCGACCATTTTCTTTTGATGCCTTAGGCGATCTTAAGGAATTTTCATTTCCTTTTGCCCATTGTTTCTATTTGGAAACCATTTTTATAACTCAATGGGCTTTGTATGGGTGAGAAAATCATGCCCTTAAGGCAATGCCTTTTTGGTCGAGATTTTATACTTGCAATAAAACAAGCAATAGAACATTCATATTATCAAGCAAGAAACAAACAAGATAATAGCAATAAAATAAACTCAAAGTAGTTTAATACCAAACAAATCCAAAGACATAAAACCAAAGCAAAGTAAACATAAAAGCAACAAAGCAAATAGAACTCAAAGTCTAAAATCATTTTAAGCAATCGGAAGTCTCATGTTCATTTTAGTCAACTTTTGAACTACCCTCACAGTCCGAGGCTTCCTCCTCATCATATGTTTGAGGAGTCTCCATCTCACTGCGTCTTTTTATCAGTTCATCAAATCTACTGATAATTTCTTTTGTCCTCTGTCCTCTTCTGAGGTAATGAAATAGGTCATTATAGTTTGTGAAACTTTTGGCCTTAAGTGATAACAACAAATCCCTTGAATGGAATGTAGAGATGGTCTTTTGTAAAAGATCCTCATTTGTTACCACTTCGCCACATAGCTTGAGGCCATGGACGATTTTCATTAGGACAGAGTTGTATTCATCCACGGATTCAAAATCCCGGAAACCGAGAGTCTCCCATCCTTCCATGGAGTTTAGCCACAGTACCATTGAATACCTTTCACCCAACTTTGTCCAAAGAACAAAAGGGTCCTTAACATCTTGGTACTGGTCTCTCAGTTCTTCAGTGAGATGGAAGCGCATAATTGTTATGGCTCTTTGCCTTTGGCTTTCTAATTCATGATTGCCATATGTGATGCATCTTCCGAGTTCCCTAGTTTGCAGAGCGTATCTAGTGCTCATTGCCCATTCTAGGATATCATCTCCGGAGAGACTTAGGACCGGGTAATCTGAGTTGTTAACTTCAGACATCTGAAAATATGCATCAACCTTCTCTTAGG